>JAZKJV010001483.1:0-530448 GCA_037367405.1 Ottelia alismoides
TCAAGTTGGACTTATAAGGTGAAAAGAGTTCCCACTTCTTTCATTGTAGTTGCATTTTCTCATATTATTGGCATGCAATGAAAATTGAAAGGAGACGTAGATCTCATAGTGAGGCTATTGGGTTATAGCCTGCCTCATGGGTTGCTTACAAGGAAAAGACTTTCAAAGTAAGAAAAATACGAGAACATCTTGATTAGAAATATTAAAATATTTAATCTCCTTAATCAAGATTAATTAAAGTGTGTTCTCTTAATTCCAGATGAAATATCTAAACCCACTTAATAATCTACCTGAGATCAGTCAGTTGATCAGTCCAAATTATTTGGATTGGGATCTATAATTTGGATATGTGCTCTCATCTGTGAAATATGAGAACCCTCAGACAGAGGATGCCCAAGAGTTCAATAAGAAGTGGGACGGGGATCATTTGATCGCTCATTGCTACATTCTTGGATCATTGTTTGATATGCTTCAAAAGCAACTTAATAGACATTGCATCTGCTCAGGACATCATCATGAATAAGGAGACATATGGAGATGTGAACCGTACTCTTTCTACATTAAGGTCCACTAAGAACATTATCAAGAAAGAATGTCCCTCTAGTGATGCAATGGTTGCACAAAGTTAAAGGGATGGGTAAAAAGAAGTGTAGATCTCATAAAGGTCCGGTCTAAGAGTAGAAAGGTCAAACTGTTGATCAATCTTCTAAAGCTTCAACAAATCTGACATCCATGGAAATGGATGTCAACTATCATTGCTATAAGCCAGAATTCTGGAAGAGTAGCCATCCAAAATACCTAAAGTCCTTAGAAAAGGATAAAGGTATAACTCTAGGAAATAAGAAATCTGCATTATACATTAAAATCAACTTACTCGTAGGATGAGAAGGAAGTTGGGTTGTTGATTCTGGTGCTTATGTTCATGTATGCAATCAGTTGCATATGTTTCAAGACATCAGAAATCTTGACGAAGGGGAGATAGTCGTCCAGATGGGATCTGATACAACTGTTGCAGCAGTCACCATTGGAACCTGTAGACCATCATTATCTAGTAGAAGATCCCTAGATATTAGAGATTATCTTTATGTACTGCATGTTAGAAGGAATTTACTATTCGTGTCTAAGTTGGTCAGACATGGATAGACCTTCCTTTTCTGTGATAAAGTTATCATAAATCTTATGGTAATTTCATAGCTGATGATTTTCTAACAGCAAGTAGACTCTATGAATTGAACATGCATGAATATGTCGTGAATGTTAATACCACTGTGAATAACAAAACCATTAGATAATCAAGAGAGGATGGAGATCATTTAACTATGTTTTGGCATTAAATACTTGGATATATGCTTATGATCAATAGACTAGTAAAAGACGGACCTCTAGATTTCCTATAAGTCCGTGATTTACCAACTTACGAGCATTGTATTCGTAGAAAAATTTCCAGGACACCCTTCTCTAAGAAAGGTGAACAATGTGAAGGCATACTTGACCTAATACATATCGATGTAGCAGTCACTTTTGTACTGTGACTTGAATGGACATCAATATTATGTGACCTTTATTGATGATCATCCATGGTATGGTTTTGTCTTCTTATTACGTCACAAACACGAAACCTTTGAAAAGTTCAAAGAGTTTATGGCTTCAATTGAGAACCAAACTAGTAAGAAAATAAAACAAACTCGATCTGATCGAGGTGGCAAATAGAAAATTAGCATGTTGAATCTCAAACCATTTATATGTAACATGATTAGACTGCAGAAGAGCACAAATAATTCTTCGAAAATTGCAGTAAGCTTCATCTTCATTAAGTAGCAATTATTGCTTACTGCTCTTCGTTGTGTCTACCAAGCCATTTATTGATTATTGCAATTTGGAGTCAATTTTAAATTTATTCATAATCATGACAAGTGTTATTGTGGCATCTAATATAAGTGATGGTAATATGAATCATGTCATGAAACGGAACTGAATTGGCCATGTTTTACCAAATGTACCATATTATTGCATTTATGTTCTTCTCCTATGCCATAAAACGTGCTAATCTTTATGAGACTTGCTTTCATTTAGATGTTACCCACATCCTTTTATGCAGGCATATATCAACGGATACGAGTTTGTATGATGACTTTAGCATACACTCTTATTCATTCTACCTTTATTTAAGATCATATTGCATATCCTAGCTCATGTCCACCCTTTCAAATTATATTTATAGAGTCAATTAACTCCATGAAAACCAGATCCTCTATTATTGCAAGTTCACGATCTGAAACATTAACTCCTCCGACTCCGATGTCGCATCATCATTGTTGCCATAGTAATTACCTTGTTTATCTTCATTTTCTAAGCAAGCAATAATGAACCATATTCAAATTCATGATAGCATTATTGATTCCTTCGTCTTCCTTGATAATAAAATCTCAAAAAGCAGATTCATTTTCATTACATTCAGCTTCCTCATCAGATATTTCAACAAAGAAGTCTTAATCTTCGTTCAATTGAGAAGGTCCACCAATAGTCTCAATCAGTAATAATCTCAATTATTTATATTTGAAATCATGACATTCACTGGTCTACTAGCATTAAGTTATTAGTTTTCTGACCATGATATGAAATAATGTATATTTGCAATTGTTGGAATATGTTATCTTGAAAAGAATGGCAAGATATCGTTACCACTTGAGTTTGCTTCAATCAAATAAATAGATGAAGCTTACTTTATTGATTAAACCTATCATAGCTAGAGTTGCTTGCTCGTCATATATCAAAATTGGAAAGAATGTCGATCCTTTCTACAAGCACTTACACATTAATGTAATGATTCATATTGGTGACTTCAAAAACCAGACAACTTCCATGCAAGACAATTGATGTGGGGACATGTAGGCTTGTTTTTTTATAATTAACATACTCTACCTGATATCAATTGTTCCGTATGATCCAAAATCAGAGTACATTGCATCAATGTGAGAAGCTATGTCAACTAATTTTGATTCAAAATATAAATAATGTCTAACAAGTGAAAGTCCTGAATGATACGTCGTAGCATTGTGATTGGATATAGATTCATAAACATGTCACACATTTCAAACTACGATATTAAACGAGTGATGTGATCATGCGGAAAATTTTGTTATCATGGGTAAGACCGTGTATAATGATCGTTGACAATAATAATAATTCCACATTAAAAAACACCCAAGGGAAAGCACATGTATATCTTTATTTCGCTTGAATGAATCCTGCAAAAAAACTTTACACAAAAAAGAAACAATTTTTCGATTGGAGAATTAGAGTTTTACTTGATTCGAAAGAACTTGAAATGACGATAATGGTGGTCACCATTGGCATGTAGCCGTTGGCGCCTCCCAATTTGGCACCTGAGATGTCAATTTGGACTTTGTTTCCCTTACTATGCACGTGAGGTTCCAAATTATATATTTTTTTAAAATACTGACAATTGCTGCTTTTTACTTAATTGTAATTAACTTAATAATTATTTAAAAAAATGTTCTTTCGTTATCAAAAACTTGTAAATGGTGTTTCAACTTCCAACACATGAAATAAAACTGTAGTTTACCACCATTTTCTGCCCAACGAAATTAGATAACAAAACAAAACTTTCCATGGAAGGAATGTATAGAGGTGCAGGTGGAGCATTTCCGACCAAGTAGCTCTCTCGAACGAGACCTAACATAATCCGTAGTAATAAATATAGAACTGCTAGCCGACTGATTACAAGTTATTAAGCCTCACAAGAAGCATACTGCTACTTCACCTGTCAATGAAGGAGATTGACATACCTTGTAGAGAAGAGCATGAAGATGGCAGTGTCCTATGCCAAGATCTCAGTACGTGTTTTAGTTTTTCTATCTGCTGTGGCAACATGTAGACCTCATCTGCATGATTTGCAACGCTCCATTCTTCTAACATTCTGCATGTGCAACATATGTAAGTCAGAAGCTTCAAGCAAAATTTCCAAGAATAAGGGCTTTAAAGAAAGGAAGAGAAAAATGTCCAAGAAATTATGGTTAAAGTGGAACCGCGCTACGAGTCAGGACAAAAGGAAACAATAATATTTCGCGAATCTTCATGTTAATGAACAAATGAATGCATATGTCAAAGAAATCCCGCTCCACTGTCTTAATCTTGCCCACACAGTCCACTAGAAAAAGAAAAGTCTCCAAATCCACACGGAAATTGATGGATGCAGGATGAACATACCTCACTCCAAAACAAATTCAGCACTAAAAGGACAGAATCTAACTTTGATCCATGCTAGATCTGGCGGTTTAACAACTTTCGTTTTACATTATTTCTCAAAAAAGAACCCTGATCTTACAAAGACGAAACACATGACAAGGTGGACAGAATGAGGTGCATGAATGCAATCGCATGCAAGATTCCTAAATATCATGAGCCGGCACCTCATAAAGGAAAACAATCGTGAAATTAATGTTCCCAAGAACTGAGAAAGCATTTTTGTAATTCGTCACATGCCAAAGTAGATGACATGGACAAAACCGTCACCAAGACAACAAAATACTATTCAAAGTGATAAACCTAACCTCAGCTTATCTTCTGCTGCAAACTCACATTCAGAATAGAGAACCTTTGCAAATGGGCGGAGATCAACACTAGTGGGCTTTGCAAGGTCATTTTCAAGACAGTAACCACTTGCATACCAGATGTTGGAATTTAAGAGAACCAGCTTTAGTATTGGAGTTCTGGAGTTCAGATCCCTGACTATCGTCCGATATGTAAGCTCATTGATCGCACTATCCAACAATAAATTGGTGAAGATCTTTTGAAGTGTATACTTCCTGCACCAGACATGTAATTAAGAGGTCAGGTTTCTTCATAAAATACACATGGGCAGATTATGGACATCATCGTGTTACATTTCCTGAATACCGGCACATCAAGTGTTATACAACATGCTTGCATGCAAGCATACACATGCATACATATAAGATCTCCATTGGTTTCAGTAAAAGAATAAAAGCAGAATGTGAATCAGAAATGTTAAGCAAGAAAATTTTTCAGCACAATATGGGAAAAGAATTGCTCAAAAAGATAAAAGTACTAGTGCTTATAGGAAAGAAAAGTAAAACACATATCCCTCTTAAAGAGGCTCAAATCAAAAAGCTGTAACAAGTTAGGATTGCAGTCCACTTTTTTGCCCTGTTAAAGTTGCAGATAAATCATTTAAATATTAGACCAGGTTCACAACAATTTTATATACCCTTTGTGCAATTGCAAAAGGACTAGGTCCTGAAAGATTCTTATAAATTGAAGAACAAATTTCTGGGAAAACTAAGAGAAACTAAACAGGCTAATAAAGTCAAATATCTATAAAAAAACCAATATCCCATCTTGGTTTTATAATTCTGGAATGTAACTCGATATATGTGCCCTAGTCCTCATTGCATAGATAGAGGCTAAGGATGACGTCCACACAAACAAGAAAAATACACACCTCGAAGGGATGACACAAACCCTGACTCTAGTGCACACATCTTAACACTCTCCTTCAAGCTGGATTATGTGATTTGATGACAACCAAGCAAAGTCATAGCTCTTCACACCTCTACAAACTTGGAAACCATGCTTTGAGGCTTTGTTTAAGGTCACAGATGGCCTTCTTCAATAAACAAACCGTTCGACACTTCCCTTGAAGCTGAGAACCGTAAGATTGATGCATGTGTACCTCTTATAGATTTACATATAAAAATGTGTCATCTACATTCATTTATGTATACACCAACTATTATGTACAACCATAGAGGGGGGGATCCAAAGAGCCATTAGAGGAGCTACTGGCGAGCATGTCAGAGATAACCACCAAATTTGTCTGGATGAACCCTATCGCAACCATCTTGCCTCATACCTAGTTATGAATCCATTTGGATCGTGCTTCCGGGAAACCCCCACTTGGATCAATAAAAGATCCACAAAAGCCCATATTCCCATGGATATGAGGAGTTACCATTTCCGCCTCTATAACTCCCTTCCACTAAAGATAGAGACGAGACTAAGTATGAGAAACATTCACTTTACTACCGGCAATCCCTCTGCAAATGGTCTATAGCTGACATTGAGGTAACCACCGGACAACTTGGAGATCGAGTGCAATGTGTAGGCGTGAGGGAGTAAAATCCTGAGCATTTCTTGTCTCCTCACAAGAGCATGTCACTAGATATAGCATCAATTGGGAAAGTCTTAGGCATGTGGACTACCTTAGGAGAAGACAACTGTCCAGACAAAGAAAGGGGTTACAACGTCTATACCAAACTGTAAAATCATTGTCATCATGAGTACAAAAATCTATAAATGATATCACAGGGTAGAGTTACGAAAGACATAAAAGAAGATGGCTTTAAGATGTCCTCCGAAGGATCAATTGATGTGCAACTCCTTGCAGAAGAGAAGAAAGCAATGGACTTAAAGGAAGTCATATATGCACTTGACATAGTGAGGATGAAAACTAGAATCGAAAGTTTCTTGCCCCTTTCAAGTTCTGCAGATCAAACGCAGATGTGTTTTTTAAGAAGGAACAAAAACGTACTTAATTGCCTTTGGGGGCCATCTTGTCCCTTTAGGGCTCCAAATATTGTACAAACGCAATATAACCAAACCCACATGGTGAAATAGGAAAAACTGTTGGACTTGTAAGCCTTTGACAACCCACTAATGAAGTAAAAGTAATTGTTTTCTCATGTCCATATGAAATAAATATTTGTGAATGAACTTAAATTAAGGTCCTTTCATACAAGTAGGGTTATGTATCGTGGTCATATTTAATATTATATATATTTAATAATGATCTCCGGCCTCAAAAAGAAGATGACAATCTTTCTTTATAGACTAATTTCTGATCGACTTCTTGATGCAAATCATCCGCATAGATACAACTTCGGAGGTGTTGTAGTAGTCAAGTCAAAGAGTTGACTTGATGAGTCGAGATAACTAAAACATGAATCGTAACACGATTAGGCACACATCCTTTGACCAGAGACGGATAAATATCTATATATCTAAATGTGCACATTAAACAGAGCATAAGGTTGAAGGCCTAACCAAGGTACGAGTTGGTATGCATAGAAGGATATATGAGAAGTATGATCGCTCAAAGTAATCATATAGGTCCATACTAGATGCACAAGGAGACAGAGCTCACTCATGAGATAATTCGGGGTCATAAAATTCCATGCATGGTCGTCTTGTTTACAAAATACGATATGACTTCAAGATATTAATATATGCTTTTGAAACGTATATGATTAATATTGTCACTCAATTATCGATTAAGAAATCTATTGATATATCCTGAAAAAGATAGTCAAAATAGGGTTTAAACTTTGGGTATATCAAAGTCTTCCAGGATGAAGGATGAAGGGGTATTAGGAATACTCCGGGTTAAATCTATCTTAATAGATCATCTACCATGACACTTCCATTATGTAGGAATGATGAAGCCGGATGGATTTTAATGACTCCACTTCATGGTTTAATGATATGAGAATTAATAGGATTAAGTATCATTCCATTTGATTCCAATTTCCAATTCCAATATCAATGTCCAAATATTGGAAAGAGAAATGGTAATGGAAACGGAGGTGAACTCACTTCTTGAGCTCATTTCTAAGCTCCAAATAATTTGGACAATGATTAGAAATGGAGTAGGAAGATGAGCTCATCAGTCTGCTCATTTATTAAGCTCGTGGAGAATGTAATGCGTTCGTTGAGCTCACATAGAGTGCGAGTCTTTTCAGCTCAAGTTCAACACTTGTAAATGACGTATTTACACCAAAAGTGATATAAACACTGAAAAGGGATAGTTATCCAAATTTCAAGTCATTATATGTGGATAGTATGATCTCCCAGACAAAATCTTCAAGTATTTGCGATTGTAAGTCGGGAGACTCTTAATTAGAGTAGAACTCGTACTATCTGATGTCAAAATTGAGATAATAATTGTTAGGGATTTTTACCCAGCAGACCCTATAAACGTTTTAAAATGCCTCTATGACCTTTTGCACAATGTAATTACCCCATCGACCCTGTAAATTACCCCAAGAACCTCCACAGGCTTAAAACATATTACTCGGAGGGTTCATGGGGTAAGAGTTGGCAAGTTTACGGGGTCGAGGGAGGAATTAGGTTGTTTCAAAGGTCGTGGAGGTGATTGGCAAAGTTTATAGGGTATGCCGGGTAAAAATCCCTGATTGTTATTATCATAATTAAATTTCTACAAGGTTTTTTCTATGAATATGATTCACAAATATTAGTCATTAATTAATATGAATAATTATTCATAATAATTAATATTTATATGAATTTGACTCATCATTATTTCAATGCACTAATGTGAATGCGGTTCACATTGGAATTTAAATGTAAATTGGATTTACATTTTTCTTTGGGATCTTGGGTATAAATAAATTTCATAAGTTATGTGGGCTCTCACATAAATTGTCAATAATGATAATTAGATTATCATAAATATAATATAAACAACTTCAACAACAAATAGGACAAGCAGGACGCCATGCTTGGAGAAGCAAGGGACGTCCACCATAAGAGTCCTAATGAGAATAGATTCTCCTATTTTTTGTTCATTTGTTGCTTTATTTTAGATGGTAATTAAGGGAGAATAATCAAGTCCTTTTATTGAAGGACAAGGATTTAATCATTGCCTTTGATCTACCATCCAAGGGTAGAGATATAGATATAGTCTCATAGACGTCCACCCTCCTGTATAAAAGAGGGTGTAGCCTCTCTCCCAAAACATGCTTCATTTAACCAAAATTTTATTGCCTTGAGAGTTGAGAAGAGAAGAGTCTTGAGAGTTTGAAACTCTCATATACATGTCTACCCTCTTCTCCAATAAGACCCTACAAGCCCACCAAGTTCCCTTGCTCTTCTCTACATTGGTGTGGCCCTTTGTGAGAGAAAATTACCTTCCTCTCCATATTTCTCGTACGTGAAGGAGGGATTGATTTCGTGCGATGAAATCAGGAGCTTGAGAACATCTAGCTCTCATCCTTGTGTGGACAACTTCAAGAAGTCGACGTCAAAATTCGTGGGAAGCTACGTAATTCATCATCGCACCCACGAGAGAAGCGTCTGTTGATCGGACTTGATTCAAGAGATCTCTTTCTTAGAAACTCACGCTTCAAGAGGTAACCATGATCTCTTCCTAATATTCATTAGAATATACGAAACAATTATGAGAAAATTTTTCTTAATCATGTGATTTCGCAATGCATAATTTTGTTGTTATGAAATCTAAGTTCATGCGATGAACTCTCCTTATAAATGCAAAATGTTTTCTATTTTCTGTATTTCTGTGATGCAAAGTATTAAACTTCCTTCAAAAACATGATAACCAAGGCATAAAACGTCAATGGGACATTTATATCAATCGGTGAAGATGAACCACAAAACGGATTCCTTATGCTACCCATATCTATCGTTGATGATGTCAACTTAGATTATGCACTTCTAGACCATGTCCAATAGTTCAGTTGCAACAATAAATTCACATATAGAAAATTTGACCATCTAGGCCATGATGATGAAACCGTATAGTGGCAGTGATAGCAAGTGGGGACGATGAACCAGTGGCAGTCCCAGTCACTTGAGCCGCAACTATGCTGCCCCAAGAAGACGTTGCATTGCAACCCAAAGCTAAAGTCATGTCGAATTCAATGATAAGTCCAATGATGGCAAGACAATCATTAGCATAGGGGCATCATGGCCATGATATGCAACAATCTTAGAGGCAACGATGACCATAGAAGACAATCATCGAAGGTAATAATTGTCATACGAGGTGTTGACAGCAGAAGAGTTGGGGGGTAACAATGATGATGGCTACGGAAGAAGCTGATATTAGGGGCATTGATCGTGGAACGGGAGAAGGATGGTTGTGTGGACATCAGGTGAAATGTTGGGATAAATTTTAAGCAAGGTGTATGTAGAACCCTACTCCATCTGAAGTAGTTGATATCGATATCGAACACTAGAAGAAGAGTTGTCGTCTCTCATATGCAGATCTCTAAAGTTGGGCCACTTCCGTACCTGAATGGTGAAAGATCTCTCCCATTTTTTATAGGTACCAGGAGTCGGTTCGCTTACATAGGACCCAGGAGATAAGATCACTTTGTTGACAAGTCACGAGTAGATGATGATGATGGATGCAAGAAAAATATTGTAGATACATCTCAACTAGAAGAATACGTCATGCTCGCTCACTCCTTTCTCATATACTTGTCAGAATAAGAACATGGAGGACCAAGTTGGGAGAAACAATGAAAAACTTTTTTTTAAAAGTCTATGAAAAAACTTTTTTTTGCTCCTTTTTTGCACAAATCATCCTTCTTTTTCATAGCCATCCCATTTTTCGAATATTCGTAGCTGGTGGATGGCAGCACCACGTGGCGTATAGGGTCAGGGCACTACCCAACGCAGAGAGCTATGCATGCAGAGGGGTGGTGTTGATGTTGTTGAAGGTAGGATCGAGGGCTTCTTCTTTGAAAATTAGGGTTGGATGGAGTTCACACAAAAGGTGTGATGGACTTCATGAAAGGTCCACCTTATGCACCAATATGACCACTAAGGTATGGAGAAAGGGTCTGGAAAAGGGCATATAGTGTGTGGTCTTTTCTTCTTCAAACTGCCGAAAGACGTCAATAATCTACGATCTGGGATGTGCATTCTTGTATGAGGCCATTTCTGAAGTGTTTGGGCAAACTGCGAGCTAGAGATCTTGGGTCTGCTCGTGTGCGAGAAGACAATAGGGTTCCATAAACCCTAAAAGAAACTGTGTAAAAAATCTCAAACTCGAACAATGACGATCTTCAAAACTTCATTGAACAAATCTCAAACATGAACAGAAATAATCTTTAAGAACAAAACCATAGAATCGAACTCCTTTGATATCATGTTGAAATAAATAAAGCGAAAAAGAATCGATAGTCAAAATAATATGAACATTGACGAAAACTAAAATTTACGTGGAACCCTACTTCCTTGAGGAGCAAGATGAAACCACGAGAGAAAGCCTCAAATGGTTGAATCCTCTATTGTAATCTCTCAATGAATACAGGGGGAGTGGCTTCTTATATAGCCCTACAGACAAATGATGTGGGACTAAACAAGAAAGCATGCTCTAACGTTAATAACGACCAGTTAAACTACAAGAGCCAGGTCCATAGGAAAGATCGATTAGACTTATAAGCCATTGGCAACCTATTAATGCAATTAAAGTTGTTGTTTTGTCATGTCCATCTGAAATGAATGTTTATGAATGTACTTAATATTAAGGTCCCTTTGTATAGTTAGGGTTACGAAACATGGCCAATTAAATATCACGAATACTCAATAATCATCTCAAGTCTGAGAAAGAGATAGCAATCTTCTCTAAAGACTGATTTCTGACTGATTTCTTGATATAAGTCCTCCACATATGAATAGAGATTCGGAAGTGTCAGAATAGTCAAGTCAAATAGTTGACTTGGTGAGGTTGACATAAACTAAGACTTGAATCGTAACTGTCACGATCAGGCACATATCCTTTGATCAGATACAGATATACATCTATATGCCTAAGTGTGCACATTAGACAAACCAATAGGTTGAAGGCATAATTAAGGTCCATATACCGACGAGTTGGTGTTCATATGAAAATATATGAGATGATCTCTCAAAGGAATCATACAGGTTCATACTTGATGAACTGGGAGACAGATCTTACTCATGAGATACTTTGGAGTCATAAAGATTTCCATGCATGGGCGTCTTGTTTATGAAATAAGACACAAAATCGAGATACTAATATATATTTTTGGAAAGTATATGATTAATATTGTTGCCTAAAATTGGCTTAGGGTGGGGGAAGACCCCCCTCTTCCAAGGGTGTCATTGATCTCAAAAAGAAGTTGTCGGAGTAGTAGTAGTAAGGATTTAATATGGGCCAATCAACTCCAACCAGGAGAGTTGACTGCAATCTAGCCTCCTAGAGACATGGGCAGAAGAACCTCCAGCTCCAAAGGAACAGGCGACGATGGAGGCCCAAACCATATAGAATACTTAAACCAACGGGAAGAGAATGACACTGAGTATGCATCCCCAAAGCCCGCAAGAGCCACCTCTGAAGCAGGGAGGATGAACTCCCAAAAATTTGTACCAAAAAATTATTCACCTCTATGGAATCAATAACAAGGAGAAAAATAGATTTATATGCAACCCTAATCCCTAAGGAGCGAGATGAAACCACTGGAAAAAGTCTCACAAGCGTGTAGGGCTGGTTATCGAGCCCAACGAGCCGAGCCAGGCCCTGGCTCAGGCTCAAGCTCGAGCTCGTTCGAGCCCAGCCGAGCCGGCTCGAGCTCGAACTCGGTGAGCTCGAGCCTCTTATCGAGCCAGCCCGGGCTCGATAAGGCTCGAGCCGAGCCCCTTATCAAGCCTGAGCCCCTTATCGAGCCTGTTCTGGGCTCGAGCCTAGTCAGGCTCGTTAAGGAAAATAGGCATTTTTGGGTGGAAAAGTGTTGTTGCCTGGGCTCAAACACACAACCTCCTCTTTGAAGACTGCCTTCCTTACCAGTAGGCCACCATCCAGGTTATATACAAAAGTTAAATTATAATATATATTGTAAAATTCTATTTGCTAATAAAAAAATATACTAATTATCTAACTATAATCTAGATTAATATAGATAAAGTGTAGAAAGTTCAAGTCTACAACATAGTCCACCCAACATTACCGTTACATAAACCACATAGACACATAGTCCATCATTCACAATGTTGCAAAACTAATACAAATAAAAATAAACATCATTATAGTTTCACAAATAGAATATATATATTCCTTATCGAGCCCCTTATTGAGTTATCGAGTCGAGCCGAACAGGCTCAGCTAACTATCGAGCCCAAAAATCTGGCTCGAGCTCGGCTCAATAGCCTAACGAGCCAAGCTCATGGGCCCTTATCGAGCCGGGCCCGGCTCATCGAGCCGCGACTCAATAGCCAGCCCTACAAGCGTGGATATTTTATTAAAATCTTTGCATCAGGACATGAGGTGGGTGGCTCTATTTATAGCCACGTCAACTCAACCACATCCGACCTCCTAGCAATGTGGGATTAAACCACTCTCCACACATAGATGCACAATTACACAAATCTCTTAGTAAGGAACATATAGTAAAAGAGTAATTCTACTTCAGTATAAGAAATATCCATCTATAGAGTAGAGGACGGACTCAAACCTGGAATAGAAAGGAGAGGAGGATTATGAGTTATCCAAGTTCATTACCAATGCGACACGCAACGGATTGGCAATAGTGGAAACTGGAAAGTTCATTTTTATGAAGGAGAATCATGGTCCTCTAAAAAACTTTAACCCCATAATTTAAAAAGAACATTTGAAAAGCACAGAATAAATACTTAGATCCCTGCACATAACAATGCGCAACCTAAAGATCCCAGCAATATAAATATAAAAAAACCATGATACTCAAAAGGGCACGGTGTTACCTGAATTTATCCTGTAGTCCACCAACAGGTCTGCTAGTTGATATGCAGCACTTAAATAACCGGATTCCTTCATCAACCGGAGCATCTCGATCACAATAAGAAGGATATGATCCAACAAGAGATGAACACTCTCTGCATAGAAACCCCTTCCATTTAATTTCTTTCGACAAATCTGAGGGTTTAAAAAGAAAACCATTCCCAAGAGGTCCATGATGAGACAGAGTCCGGTAAATAACATTACAGGAAAGTTGGACACTTGGAGTCGTACCACGAATCGGGCTTTCAGATTCTCTGTTAGTACAACTGCTAGAATTACCTGTAGGAGTGAAACAACAATCCTCCCCACATAATTGCTTCTCGAAGTTTATAGAACAAGAAGACGTTCCAGTCTCTAAATCAAAAGAAGTGTCGGTGTGTCTTTTCAGATCGTCAGGGAGAGAAATTTTGGCTAAATCGAGTGGATGTGTTGGTTCTACATCATCATTGCAAATAACCACACATGATGGTCTACACGACAAAGAATTATCATTGCCTATTTTCAAAACTTTTAATTCATCTAGTGATGCCTCGCCATGCTGTGAAAAATCAGTGTTCTCACGGTTTTCAATCCTTGTGTTAGACTGATCAGTACATAAAACTTCTTTATTACATGCAACAGGTTCTTCAATCGTGTCCTTTCGATTGTCAGAATCACATAAATGAGGTACACTGTTGCGAGTATCTCCATTAAAATCATCACTTGCCAAAAAACATTCCAAGTCGTCCTTGCAGAGGATAATTGAAGTCAAATCTAACAAACATGTGCCAGTTGTACAAGCATAGCTATCTACATACTTGGTCACCATCTTTTCACTTGCACCTCCAAACGAGCAGCAGCAGGTTCCAAACCAGTTGTCAGCTACCTCCCTCCAGTTTGCTGAGGGTAATTCAACAAAATTCCTGCACCATTGTTTTAAAAAATCAAAATAAACTTTTGAAAGATGGTAGACATAAAGATGAATTTTTTTATTATAACTTGTCATGCGTGTATAATGCATTGTTTCATAAAATAAAATTACTGCTGAATCATGAGATCGAGTTCGGACTTATAAAGGATTTATATCAACTGTGAATGTAGGGCATTAGAGGTGACCGAACACTACTGCAGCATGTCAGATTACAGGCAACTACATCCAGGCCTGACAAAAAATTAAAAGAAAGAGAAACCTTCAATGAAAAAAGGCATGAACTTCCGGTGGTTGCAAGGGGTGCACACGGATCGGATAAAATCCGTAATATAATCCAATCCGATGTTATCGGATTGGATTGATTTAGTTTTATCAGTCTAATGGATCGAAATGGATTGCAATTTTTCAAATCCATTAAGTATGGATTGGATCGAATCATTATCAAAATCTAATCCAATCCGTTAATCCATTAACATATACATACATATATATGCACCCATTCCCACAAGACGATAATTAATGACATTCATCTCATTTTTTCATATCAATAGTGGATACAAGTCCTCTTGCCACCACCCTCTCTTCTCTTTTGAAAGATAAATGTTAAATTCCTAAATAATAAAATATAACTATAACTTGTAAAGTTGTAAACACCATTGAACTATTCCCCTCTCAATTCTCACCCTCTCTCATTTCACTCTTGACCCCAGTATTTCGCTCTTGGTTCCATCTCCCTCTCAGGCCATTTCAACACCTCCTCCCACCCCTAGGACAACATTACCACTCCTCCTTTGTGATGTCATCACACCTCCCTCGTGATGTTGCTGCTTGTTTCACAGAATGTTGTCCCCCCCCTTCCTGTGTGATACCGTTTGTTCTAATCATGTTGCCACTCGCCCGATCTCCGTTAAAAGAAATTAGATTTAGGACAGTTGCCAGGTATATTTGTTTGTTATTCTTAGCCATTTCGCTTCTTACTTTTTACTTCTTCCAGCTTGCAACCTTATAGTGATGAAACTAGATCGCATGTTTCATCTAAGAATTAATGTATACTAAACCCATGTAAGAATTAATAGGCATTACTTGAATTCCTTTCCTTTCTAAATTGATATCCAAATTTGATCTATTTAAAAAAATCCATATTTTGATCATAGGTAAAATCCGGTAAATAAATTACATTTTAAATGAGAGGCATGCTACCCTATTGGTGAGTTATATTTAAGTTGGATTTGCTTGGATACTCAATCAAGTATAATTGTTTTATGATTCTCGCTTGTTTTTTTAATCCAGAAAGAGGGAAACATGCTAAGGTGACCGCACAGATAATATATTAAAAGGAAAAGAGGTTACTTGAATTCCTTTCATTCCGGATCCGATCTTTATTTTGCAACATGATGGGGAAATTGATTGAGATGTTACTAATAGAATAAATGATGGCTAAAGTGGAGAGGAGCCTCTGTTGTTCTCTGTGATAAGAAAATTCCTTTAAAAATTGAAGGAAAGTTTTACAAAGAAGCCGTGAAACCTGCTATGCTCTATAGATCCGGATGTTGGCCTGTGAACCATAGACATGTGCAGAGAATGGTTGTAGCAGAAATGAAAATGCTAAGGTGGATGAGTGGACACACACGTAAAGATCGGATCCAGAATGATGCAATCAGAAAGAAAGTTGGTGTAGCTCCGATCGATGATAAGATGCGAGAAAACTGCTTAAGATGGTTTGGTCATTTACAAAGAAGGTCGGCTGATGCACCAGTTAGGAGATGTGAGTGTTGGGATGCTGAGCCGGCTAAGAGAGAGCAAGGACGGCCCAAGAAGTGTTGGAAAGATACTATACAATGGGATCTTATTTTTTTGGTAAACTCGAGATTGACCTAAGATAGATATGAATGGAGGCGAAGAATCCATGTAGCCAACCCTACTTAATTGTGGGAAAAGGCTTTGTTGTTGTTGTTGAAAAGAGGTTACAAGACTTACAGAATCCATGACTCAAGAAGGGACCTAGAGTGAAAGATTACATTTTCACAATAGAAACGCTGAGAAGAGAAGAATGCACCATTTCTACCTAGCCAAATAGCCTAAATTAATGACAGTGGACGAAGGACTTCCTCTCTAGCGCGATGCATGCCGAAGAACAAGGATTCCCAAAAGATGTCGAGGTCCTGGTGTCGGAGCCAGCTAGAATACAAGCCAATCCAGATCAGGGTGGTCTTTGCACATTGGAAGAATAGGTGATCTACAGTTTCAACTTGTGTTTCACAGAACGGGTAACGATTAGAGATTTCTGGAAAGAGTCTCGAGCAACGGTCCCTTGTCATAATGCGTATTCTTCTCAAAAGCCACATAAAAAAACTAATTCTGCTCGTCAGACGCAACTCCCAAATGAAGTTACAATCATGGATCAGAGATTCCATCCTAGGTAGAGGAGGTTTGAAGATTGCACGGTAGGCCCTTTTAATAGAGAAGGAGTTGTCTTTCCAAACCCAGTGATCTCTGTCTAAATTTGGTATATCAATATGTCTGAGAGACTCCAGAAGCGTAAGGAAGCCTTCGAGGCGTTGATCTGAGAAATCAACTAAAAAATAAGGCATCCAATTACCTTCAATCCAGCAATCCAAAATACGTGCATCTCAGTTTCCAGCCAAAGCAAAAAGTAGTGGGAATCTAGAAGAGAAAGACCGATCACCAGCCCAGTTGTCTTTCCAGAAAGAGGAGTTACGTCACCAAGCACTGGCTGAAATAATTCCTGGAAGTGGGTAGCAACGAGGTGATTCCTTTACAGAAAGTCGAGGATAAATCTGTGGGCCTTAAAGGGTGTTATTGAAATTAGTTTGGCTTGACGTAGCTTAATAGTTTAAATTATTTATGGACTTCATCAATATCTGACCGTATATATCACATTTTTTGTCTAACTTATCTTTGGATCATTATTTGGTAACTTGTATTATTCTTATTTTAATCATTTATTGGAAATCATTTGTAAAAAATATACTAATGTGACATTTATAAAAAGAAACTCGAATTCCAAATTCAATAGAATCTTTTACTTTGATTGTATGGTCTTCAACTTTTTTATTATTGATTAATGAAGTTCTTCAACTTTAATTTGATTGAATGGTCTTCAAATATTCTTTTCTTTACATCTGATATATATTACCAATTTTTGAGCCAAAATCTAAATGTTGAGGGCTAGTGTGTGATAAAGTACAAACATAAGAAGGAAAACAATTGAGATGGAATACATAAGTATAAAAAATCCAAACCAATCTGATCCAATCCGTAATCCGATGAATTGGATTGGCTTGGATTAAGATTTTTGATGGATTGGGTTGAATTGGAAAAGGTTGAAATCCGTTAAGGTTGGATTGGACATAGATTAAGCTAAAATCCGATCCAATCCGATCCATGTGCACCCTTCGAAAAACCCAGAAATGGGATTGAACAAGTCACTATAGGGAAGGCCATGGTTTCCGAGTCTGCTTTGGTATTAACATTGTAAAATACTTAATGTTTCAGATGGCTAATTCTAGTTGTCATATTTTAATCTCTGAAAAATTAACACTACAATCTGCATGAAAGGCAACTTAACTCAAAAAACTGTTCCTAGCATGACTTATACGGATTGGATGTGTAAAGACTAGTGATGTTTGTAAGGAATCAATTTGAGTGATTCTGAGGATAGAGCAATCCCAAGCTACTTTTTCATGAGAAAAAAAAAGCATCCCTGCACCTTAACTATCAATGAGAACTATGGCTTAATATACGTGGCATAGAGAATGAGGACAAATACTACTACCTGAGAGAGTTTCTTGTCAGTGTCATGGAGCAAGTATTACAATAGAAGTGCACTTCTTCACCGGACAGAGACTTCAAATCTGAAACCAGTGAGCAATAGAATGATTAAAAAAGTCAGTAAAATAAGTCCTTTCCAATAACTTGAACATCAAATAAGAAAAATGGCATATGGATTTTGGTTAACAGCAATATTAGCAAAAACCATCATTATCTTCTCTTCTTCCTAATAAATGGATAGAGAAAATTATGCCAAAATTCCTTCAATGGGGCATACCTTTTCCCCCTTAAAAACAACATCATATTATTAGCAAGACCCAATCATACATAGCACTCAAGAAAAAATGCAATTCAACATGATCACCATCAAATGATGCCCATTATAATTGATGTCACGCCATTATGTATCTTAGAAGACCATTATTACGGCTTCTAATAAGAAATCCAAGACATGCTGGCATGCCTTTGATCGGACAAGTTCATCAAGTGGATCACAATGATATTCAGGCAATCTTTTAAGGAACAGACTAGATGAATTGAGCGGATGAATCAACCTGGTTTAACTCAATATATTGCAACAATTTTCTCCATCGAGCAAATTCGTAATCTAGGCATATTCTGTACACCAGATCACCACCACCAAGCCTCTCAGCTGAATCCTGCCCCCAAAAGCATCCGATTCAATTCCATCTTCCCAAGTAACCTCAACTCTGCTGCAACCAAGGTCGCACCATTGCATATTGACTCCCCAGCACTAGAGAAAAGGCATATTGTGTCTTTGTAATTCTGATCTTGATATATTCAAGATAATTTCTCTTCTGTCTAGAATTTTAATATAGTAGCAAATATGCATATATTTCATTTTTTCTAGATATTTCCATTAATTAAAAACCCATTTACCTTTCTCCATATTTATATGTAACTTACCCCACAAAAGAAAGAAAGTAAAAGTGAGTGGAAACATGTCCTCATAATGAGGTTAGGGCCATGGTTTGAAAAAATGTGCCTCGAGGCGAGGTGGCCCGGAATCAGCCCAGAACGGCTGCCTCAACAAGGCTCTACGAGGCGACCGCCTCAGTTGGTCGAGGCGCTCGAGGCGAAGCGGTCCAAGAGGCGTTTTTTATTTTCAAAGTATTTTTTTATGTAAATCATTTGTTCTATTGGCAATTTTAGATGTTTATAAAGGTCTATTTGTTTAGGATATAATTATACAAGATGAATGTTTAAACTTGGCCGCTTTCATGTTCATATTTACCATTAAGCATGTCCAATTATGTCAATAAACTCTTATCATTATACCCTTAAACATACGAATCTGTAAATATCATAGAAACATTATCCGTAAACTTATTTTTAAAGAGTGGTATTCTATAATAAGCTATGTAATATACCGAGAAGAACAAACAAATCCATGTACCATAATAGAAATAAAACTCTTAATAAAAAAATCGTCGGGGGCCCGCAAGGGGGGAGCGCACCTGCTCCCCCTCCCCCCCAACTCGTTGACCGGGCAGCGAGACCCCCATCTTCTTGTGGTATGGTACGGCAGGAGGGGGTACATAAGACGGTTCTTCAACATGGGTTAGATGGTTAGAATTCAGCGGGATATCAAATAGACTCATTCTCTGATTGGATAGAAATTTAGTAAAAAGCATATACAATTGTACATCTTTTTCTTTTCGGTGTTCCTATCTTTATAATTTCATCATATGTTATAGTGATATATCTATAATTTCATTAGTATATATTTTAATGTATTTTTATAGGTATTTATCTTTATAAACTGAGGCTTACGCTTCAACCGCCTCGAGGCTAGTGCCTCGCCTCGATTCCAAGAAAACCGTCTTGTTCCGTTTTTAATTTTTTTAAAACCTTGGTTAGGGCACAGAGGCATTGTGCTTCACCATGGTTTTTTCTCCATTCGAGAGTTTTCCATGTAAATCTCGTGTCCTCTCTTTGGGTTGAATGTTTCAAATTAGGGGTGCACATGGATCGGATTGGATCGGATTTTGGCTTAATCCGCGTCCAATCCACACATAACGGATTTTTTATTTTCCAGTCCAATCCAATCCATTAAACATGCAAATCCAATCCAATCCAATCCACCGGATTACGGATTGGATCGGATTGGTTCGGATTTTTAATGCTCACCTAATCTATGATTAAGTTTGTAGCATAGCCGAACTCGACGTTCGAATCATGGTTCTAAAATTGAGATTATGGATAAATGTAAAGAAAAGAATACTTAATTTTTAGAAAGCAATTTGACCTAATTTTTTTAAAAAGCAAAAATATATATGATTGTTATGAATTTATTACAACCAATCATTGTATAAGTAAATAAAAATAACATACTTGTGATCCGTAGAAATCATAAAAGAATCATATTGACTTTGAATAAAATTGCAAGTTTGTATATATAAAATATGAACTACAACAAGCTAATTGCGCATGTACAAAAAAGATAAGCTAGGACAAGGACGATATGTGTGCATCTGAGGGTGGAGATGTGTGCGATGCAAGTGAGTGTTTTGTTTGTAATGGGTCCTGAGTGGGTTTAGGTTTATGTATTATTATTTTTAGAAGTTTGTTTCGTTTGAAAAATAGGAAGGGCATGAAGGACATTGCGGGTAGGTATTATTTTTTTTCTAACCCGACTAGTAGGGTGAGATAAGGAGTTTTCCATCAAGTTGTGTGTGGTAAAACTTGAATTGGAATAGGTTTAAGTTATAAAGAGACTAGCTTGGATATTTACACATAGCTTTCAAATGAAATGTACTATATAATATGCTTTATTGAGAATAAAATAAGTAGTATATATTATTATTTATTAACGGATTAACGGATTGGATCAGATTGGATTTTGATAATAATCCGATCCAATCCATAAATGAACGGATTTGTAAAACTTCAATCCGATCCAATCCATTGAACTTGTAAATCCAAACCGATCCAATCCAATGACAACGGATTGGATCGGATTGCGGATTTTATCCGATCCATGTGCACCCCTATTTCAAATAGTGTCAAAGCTTTTGATTCAGCTCAAGCCATCTTTATCGTTTAGGCATTGCTTCTTCCCTATGTCATCAAGCACCCATGCATATGGGAAAAGTTAGGGCATGCCTTGCCCAAGAGCAGAGGCATTGCTAGTGTATCCACGCCCATCGCCTATGTGAAAGAGATAATGTAATGGAATGAGTTAATGTTGTTGAAGGTGTATATAGTGTGAAACCCTAAAAGCCCTAATAATATAAAAGAGGAAAATATAATAGAATCATTAGCATGATACTATAATAAAAAGCATAAAAAGGGACATGCAAATGTCTTAATATAGAGAATGTATATATTCCCACTAAAGTTGGAGCATATCTATCAATCATGCCCAACCTAGACGTCAATAGAGAAATGGACTTCAGAAGAGCTTTGGTGAAAATATTTGCAATCTTTAGTTCCGTAGATATGTAAGGGGTGGCAATCTTCCCATCACATACTACATCCCTAATAAACTAAAAGTAAACTTCATTGTACTCGGTGTGTTCATGAAAATCAGGATTAGTGGCAATATAAGTGGCCATGTTGTTGTAACAATAGAGGAGAACTGGAGCTATAATGGACAACTCAAGTTCCCGTAACCTAAGTTCTTGTGGAAAGGAGACAAGTACACTAAACTTGCAAGTGACTGGAGTCATGACTCTATATTCTACTTAGCATTGGTTCTCTAAACAACTATTTGATTCTTGTCGTGCCAAGTAATCTGATTTTTCCACTGTCAAACATGGTAAAACCAGTCATGGAGCATCTATCCTCATAAGAACTGGTGTAATTTGCATCTGCATATGATGTAATATTGATGTCAACCATTAGGCATTAGCAACATAGAACAATCTTTACCTGGTGGATTCTTTAAGTACCTAAGGATGAGAAAAACATCATGTCAACGACTATAACTTGGAATTTCCATATATTGATTGACTCTGCTCATAGCAGAGGAGGTATCATGCTTAGTCACTATCGGATATAAGAGTTTACCAACTAGGCTCCTATATCGTGTCAAATTGTGGGGTAGCTGGAGGGTAGTGGCAGGGATGGTGTAGACAAGGGTGGTGCGGTCGTGGTTAGTGGGTGGAGGGTGGTGGAGAGGTGGGTTGCAGCGATGTCAGAAGGGGCGATGATAGTGGAGCGTGTGCCTCCTGACCCGCCACTTCAAGCATATCCACAATTTCTAGGTGTTCATCCGCAAGATATTCATTGAAGATGGGACATGTATCTTCATTGTTTGCATGTACATCATGTGTAATAAAATCTTCGTCTTGTATGAATATACCTTTATTTTCTTGATCGAAATTGTGTTGCATTAAAGATGCGATGATCTGAATCTGTTGTTGATGAATAATTCTTCCTTGATTAATGTTTCCACCCATAGATAGGAGTTCACACTCAATAATACTTGTTGCTTAAGCCTCTTTGAACGCAAGCGTGAACTGTGGGAAAGACGACTTAGATCGAGTTTCAAGTGCCAATACTCGACGTGATCGTCGAATCATAGAAACGATTCGATAGCCATTCCCTAATACCACTTAGTGCAGACAGAAAAACGAGAAGGGATGAGTAGAGAAAATGGAACTATGATGCGCTTCGCATGTTGAGGGAGGAACAGGATGAAAGAAGAAACCCTATAAATTCAAGGGAAAGGAGATAACAGTGGAGGCACTTTCAAACCAAAACTCAAATTTTAATTCATAACATAATCTGAACTACAATGGACTAGTGCCCCCTTATATAGGAAGGAGGTCTAATTACAAACTAGGTACAACAACAAAGCCTTTTCCCACATTAAGTACGGTCGGCTACATGGATTCTTTGCCTCCATTCAGATTTCTCTTGGGTCATTCTCGAGCTTAGATCACAAAAAACTAAGATCCCTTTGAATAATCTCATCCCAACACTTATCGGGCCTTCCTCGCCCTCTCTCAGTCGGCTCAACATCCCAACACTCGCATCTCCTAACGGGTGCATCACTCGACCTCCTTTGCAAATGGTCAAACCATCTTAAGTGATTTTCTCGCATCTTATCCTCGATCGGAGCTACACCCACTTTTCTTTTGATTGCATCATTCTGAATCGGATCTTTACGTGTATGTTTCTGCAACTGACATTCTCTGCACATGGCTATGGTTTAATTACAAACTAGGTAACAAAATAAAATAGCAATTAAATAAAATCCTAATTGGACTCTAAATGACCGATTAACTAATTTAATATACTAAAAAGATTGAGATTACAATCCATATCAATTTATTTAACGCAAATAAAATTAACCAGCCAACTAATTTAGGACGAAAATCCAAGTTTTGAAAAATCCCCAATTCCACAATTTTTGAATTCAATTCAACGCGTAAATTTGTGAAATATTGCAAATATTGCATCATCATGCCTAGGAGTGCAATAGTCGTTATATCATAATCAAAGAGGTCTCTTCTATCAAAGGCAACACGCATCAAAGAATCTTTCTCTTTCTCGTGAGCTAAAACTCATATTGAATCTTTCTTATTGATGAAGAATCCTAAGGCTCCTTATATCGGTGGAGATCTAAGGTTAGGGTAACAATAAGAGGCGAATCTATATTAAATTAATCATATTACACCTAGGGTTAGGGTTTACATAAGAACAATCAACACTCCACTTCAAGTTGGTGCATATATATATATATATATATATATATATATCAATCATGCTCAACTTGTTACGATTATTTCGAATTGTATGCTAGTGAGTAGCTTGTAAACATGTATGTTGTCTAATTTGTAGAAGGTACGTTGAGACTTGAGAGTACAGAGCATATCACTATGTATCATGTCTCTAGTGTAATAGCAGTCAACTTCTATATGTTTGATGCGTTTGTGAGACATAGCTTTGTTGGCTATATGCATTGTTCATCGATTGTCAGATCTGGGCTCCATGGTGCCACTAAGAGTGAGTATGAATCGAATCCATACCGATTCTTTTGTAGCATGGGCCATAACTTTGAATTCACTCTTAACACTTGAGCGGGAAACTACGGCTTGTTTATTACCTCTCGATGTTACCAAGTTTCCTGCATGGTAAGTGCAGAACCCAATAGTAGATTTCCTTTCTATCATGCATCCCTTTGTAATCTGTGTCGAAATAGGCTATAGGGTGTTACCTTTGGTGAACAATAGACACTTACAAAGAGATGGCTCAATGTATCTTAAAACAATCATACATGCATCGAAGAAAGCTGAAGTAGGAGAGTCTATGAACTAACACAGTTTGTCGACTACAAGATATATATCTGGTTGTGTGATACAAAAACTTGCCCACTAGTCACCTATATCGACATGTATCGTCGATAGCTCTTGACTCGTATACCCTTAGAATTCATAGGTGCATGTGATGGTTTGGATCCTACCTACCATCCATGTTTCTTGGAGAAGATCAATGGTGTACTTTTGTTGGGATATAACTAAACCTCGTTTGGATATAGCTATTTCAATCCCTAGTATGTATCTTAGTGCTCCCAAGTCTTTGATCACAAAATGTTTTGCTAATTGCTGCCACTTTACTTCTATAATGTTGCCGGAGTCATCTTTTGCGAGGATGATATCATCTTCATAAACGAGCATTGCAATGGTTCCTTTTCATTCTTTCATACATATAAGGAATGTCAATGATATTCGATTCGAGAAGCCCCATGTAGGCAAGGCAGTTGGAGGAAATGAGGTGTCACTAGAGACGAACAAAGAGTTGCCAATAGGTATTTTTGCAAGGAGGGGAGTTAACAACAGTAGCGATTGAGGAACGAAGGCAGAAACGGGTGTTCGAGAGTGTCACAAGTTTGATTGTGGAAGGAGATTTCTCGTAGTGAGTGGTGAGCAAATGGCCTTGGTGATGTCGGATTTGGGTAGAGGCATGGGTCAATGCATGGGGGTGCATCGAAAATGAAAGGGGGAAGGGAGAAACGAAAAACTGAGTTGGAGGAAAAAGACAAAAAAGAAAAGAGCTGAGAAAAGAAGATATAGAGCTAACATACAGTAAGGAAGGGAAAGGAAATAGTGAAATAGTGAGTTGAATGTGAGAGTGATTAAGGGAATCTCAAACAATGGAGTATAGGATTGAGTTGATGCCTAGTTTGCATACTCTCTATGAAGTTTTAAGTTCCATCCCATCCTGTATCAGGTTTAGCATGCAGTGACTCTTTGTACAAAATCATCTAAATACATGAATGTCGAAAACAAGAATATGGCATGCATTCCTTATTCTTGCTTTCCATCACCCGCTTTGAATACTTTGTTGGATCACCAAGTCATAAGGAAAACTTGTGGGCCTTGCTCAGATGCAAAATGATGCGAATACTTTGTTGGATCACCACGTCATAAGGAAAACTTGTGGGCCTTGCTCAGATGCAAAATGATGCATTTCGAATTTTTAAGAGGGATATTAGATGTAGAGAGAGAAGAAACAAGAATGAACTTGAAGAGAGAAGAAGAGCACGCCAAACCATGCAATAGGGAAGACAAAATGGTTGGATAATAGGAATGGAGTATCTAGAAGAAGAAAAATCCAAACGGGGGAGGGTGTAAAGTCAATGGTTAAACCCAGTGTTGTAAAAGTTGGCCGATTAGACCGACTAATTGGCCCGACTAGTCGAGTCAGGGGGTAGCCGACTCGACTGGGCCAAATCGGCCTATAGTCGGGTCGACCCGACTAAGCGGGCGACTAGGCGGCTTAGTCGGCCGACTAATCGGTCAATTTTGACATAGAATTTTTTTAAAAAAATAACGTGTCCACCACGATACACCCGAATACCCGAACCCGAATAACATGCGGAAGTCAGGATTTGAGGTTCTGCGAAACAGAACCTCAAAACCCCAACTCGACTCCGCCCTTCTTGTTTCCCAGACCTCTGCCGGCTCGCCTCCTCCTCCGCGTTGGTGAGTCGCGTGCGGCGACTCCGTTGGAGCCGAACCTCCACCATCGCCCGTTTCGTTGCCTCGCCGCCTCCTCCGCGTCTATGAGCCGCCTGCAGCGACTCCGTCTGGTTAGGGTTTTGAAAAGGTTTTTATCTTTTTTTCTTGATTTATCATTTGATTTTAGTTGTTAATGCTTAGTCTATCTTGCTAATTTGCATCTTTTGTTAAAAAATGTTAGTTGTTAGGTTTTTTACTTGGTTGCTTAGTGTATGTTGCTTAGTTGTTAAAAAATGTTTAGTCTATCTTGTTTGCTTTGTTAAAAATGTTAGTTATTAGGTTATCTATGATGTGTATGTTGCATTGCATTGTTGCTTAGTTGTTTTTTGCTTGGTTTCTTACTCATGAGTCATGTTTATTATTCTCTGAATCGTTGTTAACATATGCCCGTCCACTTCTAATGTTAGTTAGAAATATGTTAGTTAATTAGGAGACATGAGAAGGAAAAAATGGACGGGCATATGTTAGTTAATTAGGAGCATACTTATAATGTTTTTTGCTTGTGATTTTGCTAGTTAATTAGGAATTTCAAATTGTGAGTTTAGTTAGCTTTGTGTTTGTTGATTGACTAAATTGTGAGTTTGTTGACTACGTAGATGGCTACACCTCTAGCGAACGTCGCTTCTGGTAGCGACTCGTCTTTTTACGTGCCGTCGGGATCAAGTGATCCTGCATGGCAATACGGTTACCTTGCAAACCGTACTGATCCAAATACAGTCACTTGCAGACTGTGTAAGACGATTATCAAGGGTGGTGTGTACAGATTCAAGCAGCATCTAGCAGACCGAAGAGGGAACGTAGCTATATGTCCCAACGTGGACGAGGAAACGAAGAAGAAGATGATTGCGTACCTTGATGATGTTGCCAGGAAGAAGTCTCAGAAAGCCACCAATGTTCAAGAGATGAGGGAGGAAGTTGATATTGCTAGAGATGTGGGTTCGGTGAAGAGATCGCGAGTCTCTGAATCCTTGGAGCAGACTGTCGCAATGGAAGGGTCATCACGTCAGATGACCATCAAGGATGCATTCTTCAAGGATCATCGTGACAGGGTTTCCTCGTACATATCCAAATTGGCATATACATCGGCGATTCCGTTTAATGCGTTGACGACAAAAAATTTCATGCAAATGGCAGAGGTTAGTGGGAAGTACGGGCCTGGATTAAAGCATCCCATGAGGTATGAGCTCAGTGGCCCGCTTCTGAAGAAGGCAGTGAAGGAGATTCACGATGACTTGCAATGCCATCGTGATACGTGGACGTCGGTGGGATGCTCTTTGATGACAGATGCGTGGACGGACAAGCGAGGAAGGAGCATCATCAATTTTTGTGTCAATTGCACCTTGGGGACTTCATTTTTTAAGTCCATAGATGCCTCAGAGGAGGCACACTGCGGAATACATCTGCAAGTTGGTGGAGGAGTGTTTGAATGAGGTGGGAGTGGATAAAGTCGTTCAGATTGTGGCGGATAATGCATCCGCCAATGTAGCAGCAGGAAGATTGTTGGTCACCAAATATCCGTAGATTTGGTGGACTTCGTGTGCTGCACACTCCATTGATCTTGCTTTGGAGGAGATATGCAGGGAGACGAAGGTGAGGGGTGCAATCATGAAGGCGAAGAGGCTTACGATGTTCATCTATTCTCATACCAAAACTCTAAGCTTGATGCGCAAGTTCACCAGCAAGAGGGACATTGCAAGGCATGTCCAAACAAGATTTGCAACCACTTTTCTCACTCTTGAGAGCCTGAATGAGAAGAAAGACAAGCTAAGATCGATGTTTTCCTCAGAAGAGTGGAGAAACTGCAAATGGTACAAGACCAAGAAGGGAGAAGCAGCGAGTTCAATTGTATTCAGCCCTACATTTTGGAACCATCACATGCTATCAGAGTTTTCACTCCATTGGTTCGTTTATTGCATGTGGTTGATGCAGATCGACGCCCATCCATGGGCTTTGTCTATGGAGGGCTTGTGGAGGCCAAGCGGGAGATAATTGCAACATTCAATGGCGTGGAATCATCTTCTAAATTTTTTGTGGATGTTGTTACCTCCAAGACCAGGGGGAGGTTGGATACTCCACTGCATCTAGCAGCTTATTACTTGAACCCATTTTTCTTCTACACTGAGTGTCATAGTGATCCAGATGTTGTGGTGAGGAGAGGGTTCAAGGAGTGCATGGAAAAGTTTTATCCATATTTGGATTTACAAGATGCAATTACCAGGGACGAGCTTCCGACATATAAGCTTGGTTCGTGGAGATTTTGGCAAGCCTTTAGCTGTGAGACAGAGGATGACAAATGATGGCAATTATGATCCAGGTATATCAGTCATTGTATTCTAATCATTTAATGTTAAGTACTTATTTTATTATTTTGACCAACTCTCTATTTTAATAGCTAATTGGTGGTATAATCATGGAGATGACACGCCTCATTTGAAAGTTATGGCTACCAAAATCTTGAGCTTGATGTTTTCATCATCGTGATGTGAGCGTCACTGGAGTACATTTGACTTAGTAATGACTCCATACCACCCACCCAATTCGATTAGTTATAGTGAAATTTAAATTAATGATCGATATAAATTAACATTTTTTTGGTCTTCAGATCCATACCAAGAAGAGAAACAGGTTGGAGACGAAGAAGTTGAACGATCTTGTCTACGTGTGTTTCAATTCCAACCTGCATGAACGTCGAGTTGAGAAAGAAAGAGATCCGCTCTCATCTCGTGATCGTGCACACATAGCTGAATGGATTGGAGATGTTGATGCTCATGATGAGGAGGTTTTTCCAGGTTCCCGATTGACATGGGGTGTTGTAGCACATGCTAGTGGTGCTGAAGAGAATTTGGAACCAAGAAGGAGCCAACGAGGTGAACTTGCAAGGGGCGCTTCATCGTCAAGCTCCAATGCTACGCCAATGAATGAGGAGGATGAGCTTCATCTTGAGGATATAGAAGAAGAAGAAGATGATGATGATGATGATGATGAAGGTGATGATGAAGAAGAAGAGCTGGACTTGGATGACGACATTGAGGATTGAATCCGTTGACTTGTGAAACTAGTCGCACTTTTCACTTGTAGTATTTTTGGGCATGTTGTATATGTTTTTGATTTTTAAACATCTGCTTGTACTATGTACCAAACATTTTACTCTTAACTTGCTTCATTTTTTCTTCTCTTGATATATTTTTTTAAACTCTTAAAAATATTAAAACTACTAGATATATGAGTATAAATGAGAGTATATGCTGTAAAAATTGAATTATATAAATTAAAATATTTAAAAAATTCAAAACCGACTAATGCCTGACTAAATCCGATTACTCTCCCGACTGTCGATTAATCCTTTAGTCGGTGACCCTACCGATCGAGTACCGACTGCCGACTTCTGCAACCATGGCTAAACCACACTTGATTTCTTTTTTTCTACCTCGTTACCTAGGAGTGGGTTGCTTGATAAATGGAATTCATCCAAAAGAGACAATAATTCATAGAACCAAAGACGGTTACTTGTGGACTCTTACACTAAATAGAAATTACCCATAAGACTAAAATTACAGTAAGAATGGAAAATTGAAATTAGATATTTTGGGATGCATCGTAATATCATTTTCACCATGTGGAGGAAAATCCATATATGGTAAAGCATACATGGTTTCACTGTCATATTTACCGACAAGATTACGATCGATTTTGGAAGTGACGGAGAAAATAGTACCGGTGGCTTTAAGTAGCAAGAAAAGGCCTGCTTGTCGAATTTTAGCTTTATTTTTGCGCTACGCTACTTGTGGCTGTGGTTGGAGTTAAAACATTTTATTTTCACCTTTACATTTAATAATTTCCATAAACATTACGATCTAGAACAACGATTGCAAAAAAAAACGTAACTATCCCCGTTGATCTTAAATTCTAACTACCCGATTCAGTCGAACCATCACTTAGACCGATAATGGATTATGAGACATATCCAGAATCGCCACTAGAACCAAAGAATCGACATTTTCGCCAATTCTCACCTGACTCCAAGCACATAGGCATCCACCGATCAACCTCACCTCCTTTCCTCCCCCCACACTCTGCATCCAGAGCATCAAGAAAACCCGCAGCAATCGCGTGATCCACGGGCACAACAAGCGGGAGCTTCACCTCGATGTGATCGCCTCTCGCCGTGCACTCCACTGGAGAACCCACGTCGACCAAAACTCTAGGAACCGGAACCCTAAGTAGGACGTCCCCTGCTCCTCCTCGTTGGATCCATCTGACGAGGAGAAGGGACCGATCGAGGCGGAGATCGGCCGAGAGGCCGTAGAAGGATGCGGATGGATCGATCTCTGGGTGGAAGAGGAACAACCGGAGAGTGTTGATGTGGGAGAGGGCTTCGTACGTGTACCGCCATTTTTTGCTGTCTTGAGGGTTTTGAGGTGGATGAGAGGAATTCATGTTCATGGTTTTGGATTTCGGAAGCGAAGCTCGGCTCAATGCGGAAGAGAAGTTTTTTAAAACTTTGGGTGCGAATACGGACACAAAATCGTGTATATTCCATGAGTCTCGGACTAAGTAATCTATACTCTTAATTAAGAGTGGGTTTTTCTCTCCCCAGTGCCCTCAGACGTGGCACTCTCCCTTCTCTTCTCCCTCTCTTCTCTTCGTCTCCTCTCACTCCCCCTCCCTTGATCACTCTCTCTCTCTCTCCATCTTTTCTCTCTCTCCACTTACACTCTCTCCCTTTTCTCTCTCTTCCTCTCTCTCTCTCTCTTTTCTCCCTCTCTCTCTCTCTCAAATGCATCCATCTCTCTCCCCCTCTCTATCTTTTCTCTCTCCTTTAATTCCTCCTCTCTCTCTCCCTCTATCTACTCACTATCTCTCTCCTTTTCTCACCTTTTTCTCTCTCCTCTAATATATATGTTAAATTTAAAATTACAAATATCATTTTTTTTCTTTTTATTTATTAAATTAATATTCATATATATCAATTATACCTATTAAAGTAGAATTTTAAATATCATGTAAAGTTGCATTTTTCCCAATTTTGTAATTTATTCAAATTTAGATTTGTAATCAATGTGGGTAAAAATATATATTTATTTTATTATTATACTAAAATTAAATTATGATTATATGTGATGTAAAAATGTAAAATACAATAATAATTTAAAAATATTTTAAAACACAATTAATTGTGAAATATAATATTAATAAAAAATTAACTCAAATTTAAATATAAGTATATGAATCTTATAATTAATAAATAAATAATATAATTTGAAAATAATTTTCAATTGATGTTTAAGTTGTTATGTAATACAAATAATTCAGCAAATAATAAAAATAAAATTAACTTATGAATACGATAATGATAAAATTATACTTTTATAAGTAGTTTATTAATAAAAATTTTAAAAAATCTAAAATTTAATAATAGTAATTTTTTTAAATGTAATACATACTTAACTTATTTTTTCCTCATCTTTTCTTTAAATTAGGTAACATATAAATATTATATTTCATTTTAATTATATACATCAATATAATGGAATCGAAATCTTTTCACAGCATTTCTTATACATTTTATGTCTATGGATTACTAAAGTATATTTTGGCAATCACAGAATGATTGTTTACGATATAAATAATAACTTTATTAAAACTAATATCAAATATATAAACTATATTAATAAAAAAATAGTTGATATTTTATCATAATGATTTCAATAAAAGTATAAATTCAAATAACAATTTAATCCTTTGAATTTTTAGTAAAATCTATTTAAAATTCTTAATCAAATGTATAAATGTGTTAGCGTAATAGCTTATAAATATATAAGTTATATGATTTTTTCTAATTTTTTTTAAAAGAGTGGCATATATAGCAAATATATTTATTAAAGTAGAATTTTAAATATCATGCAAAGTTGCATTTTTTCGGAATTTTGTAATTTATTCAAATTCAGAATTGTAATCAATGTGGGTAAAAATATATATTTATTTTATTATTATACTAAAATTAAATCATATTTATATGTGATGTAAAAAATGTGAAATATGTAATAATTTAAACATATTTTAAAACACAATTAATTGTGAAATATAATATTAATTAAAAAATTAACTCAAATCTAAATATGTGTATATGAATCTTATAATAAAGAAATAAAAAATATAATTTGAAAATAATTTTCAATTGATGTTTAAGTTGTTATGTGATATAAATAACTAAATAAATAATAAAAATAAAATTAACTTATGAATACAATAATGATAAAATTGTACTTTTATAAGTAGCTTATTAATAAAAATTTTAAAAAATAATCTAAAATTTAATAATAGTAATTTTTAAATGTAATACATACTTAACTTATTTTCCCCTCATCTTTTCTTTAAATTAGGTGACATATAAATATTATATTTCATTTTAATTATATACATCAATAGAATGGATTTGAAATCTTTTCACATCATTTCTTATACATTTTATATGTCTATGGATTACTAAAGTATATTTTGGCAATCATACAATGATTGTTTACGGTATAAATAATACTTTTATTAAAACTAATATCAAATATATAAACTATATTAATAAAAAATAATTAATATTTTATCATAATGATTTCAATAAGAGTATGAATTCAAATAACAATTTAATCCTTTGATTTTTTAATAAAATCCATTGTAAATTCTTAATCAAATGTATAAATGTGTTAGTGTAATAACCTATAAAATATACAAGTTATATGATTTTTTCCTATTTATTAAAAGAGTGGCGTGCATGTATTGAGGTTTGTTTTTTTAAATATATTATATAAATATAAGTAAACCAAAAATCTTATTTGATTTTTAGTAAAAAAATCAAATTTTTTTAAAAAAAATAAATATTATCATATTACGAAAATATTCGTAATTTTTTATTTCTCTTTTTTTACCAACTCTCTCATATTTCTCTCACCATATTTCAGTATCATATTAAGAATATATTCATCATTTTTATCTCTCCTATTTTACCAACTCTCTCATATTTCTCTCTCCATTATTTCAGAGTTACAATTTTTCAAACTTAGTAATTTATTCAAATTCCAAGTTTGTAATCAATGTAAGTAAAATCTAACGCATATATTTTATTATTGTATTGAAATAAATACAACACTTTCTATCTCTCTTTTTTTACCCACTATCCCCTCTTTCTCTCTTTAATAGTTTATTCAAATTCAAATCTTATAATCATTGTGTGTAAAAATCTATGTTGATATTTTATTATTGTACTAAAATTAAATTATACTTATATGTAATGTTAAAATTGTGAAATACAATACTAATTAAAAAATAGCATAAAACAAACTTAATTATGAAATACAATACTAATTAAAAAATAATTTAAAGCAAACTTAAATTTGTAGATATAATTTGAAAATAATTTCAAATTGATGTTTAAGTTGTTATGTAATATAAATAATTTAATAAATAATAAAAATAAAAATTAATTTATGAATATGGTAATGATAGAAATAAATTTATATCAATAGTTCATTAATTAAATTTTTTGAAAATAATCTTCAATTATATAATAGTAAAAAAATTGAAATCTAATACATACATAACTTATTTTTTTCCTCATCTTTTTTAAATTAGAGTGATGTATAAATATTAGATTTCATTTTAAGTATACCCATCAATCTATTGAATTTGGAATGTTTTCGCATTATTTCTTATACATTTTATATATATCTATGGATTACTAAAGTATATTTTGGTAATCATAGATCGGTTAGTTATTGTATAAATAATAACTTAGTAAAAACTAATATTGAATATATACATTATATCAATAAAAAATGAATTAATATTTTTATTATATAAATTCTGATAGAAGTATAAATTCAAATAATAATTTAATCCATATATTTTTTTAGTAAAATCTATTTAAAATTCTTAATCAAATATATAAATATGTTAACACAACAGGTTATAAATATACAAGTTATATGAATTGTTCTCTTATAATTTTTTTATTATTTTTAGTTACTTTCTTTCTATTGTTTTATTATTTAACTCTCAAATAATTCCTATATAAATTGTTAACTTCACCTATTGACTTGATACATAATCACACTTTCGTGCACCCATTATTTCTTTCCTAAATTTTTTACATGACTATATGTTCAATACAGTTCTATTTTAAAAATCAACATCTATAAAACACATTTTTACTAAATACATTTTAAATTTTTTTACCATTAAACTTTATAGTATTTATTAAATTTTGTTGTTGCCGTTTGATCCCGCCGCAAAGCGCGGGTATGCTACCTAGTTTCCATTACATGTCATCCACATCACTCGAATGTTCTGCGAAGACATCTGACTTTAATATTTTCTTGTTAAGGCATCGATCGGTGAACGATTTGTCGATCGGTCAACCGTTTACCGATCAATACATAAAAATAATATATGATATTATTTTAGAAAACTTTTTGAATTTTATTTCATGAAAAAGGATTTTTACCTGATAAACCCTATAAACTTTTTAAATTACCTCTGCAACCTTTTGCACAACGTAATTACCCCCATCGACCTTGTAAATTACCCCAAGAACCTCCACAAGCTTCAAACAGATTAACCACAGGGTTCATGGGGTAAGAGTCGACAGTTTACGCGGTCGAGGGGGAATTACATTGTTTCAAAGGTCATTAAGGTAATTGGCAAAGTTTATAGAGTATGTCGGGTAAAAATCCCTATTAAAATATAATATAAAGATATTTGGAATTGAGAATCAGCAAATGGTTTGCCGATTCTCATTTCCAAATATTTTTATATACTATTTTTGATAATATAAAATTCAAAAGACATTGATCGGTGAATCGTTCATCGATAGATGTCCTGACAGGGAAATATTAAAGTCAGATGCCCTGCATGGGCATTTGGGTGATGGGGATGCCCAGTCAGGGAAATTACTCTCTCGAACTTTACACTAGTCTATATGACTTTACATTAGTCTATACATCTATACTATAGTTCATATTTATCGGTACTATTACCATGTTTACTATAATTTAAGCGTGAGGGTACACCGACATAATAATTTTGGATCACAGCATTCCAGATTTGCCCTTCCAAATCCTCAACATTAGACAATTCCTTTATCACCTTTGGTGACTTCCACCCACATGCTATTGTTGTAAATAATTAAGCTTTTTCTATTATCATTGTCAAATGTTGGTGCAAATCAATTGATGCACAAAGATATGAGCTCTCGTATTTATTTGTTTCTATATATATAGGCGTTTCTCACAAGGGAATGGGGTATAGAGTATTAACCATAATGGCAAAATATTTATCTCGTGCTACATGAAAGCTGATGGGAAATGGTTTGTCGTTTCACACATATTGTGTGATTTTTGATTAGTGAGAATATCCATTTTCTACCCTTCTTAATTAGTGAGAATTGTATTACATTTGGACTGAAATTGATTTATGAAAACCACTCAAAGATAGGTCAACCAAAAATACTGTAATGTGAATAGTAATTTATATTTTTTTACTTGGAAAAGCCCGAGGCCAATCACAGGGAGGCATCAATTATTTAGATATAATTTCAGGTCGTGAAGCACATACAATTTTCAAGAAGAAAATTTTTGTGACTTTTAAATGTCATTAAATGAATGGATGCAAATGCAACCAAGTTCGAGGGTATTTTCATAAATTTTAAATCAAATAAAATCTACAAATTATCAAACTTGGTCAGAATGTTAAAGAATGCAAATATAAATTGCTACAAATTTCTGGGAATTTTCTGATGTAAATTGAATTTTTAATGAATTAATAAATGCAGAAAGTGTAATTACAAGAAATGAATTTTAATACATAAAAAACAAAAGTATTTTCCAAAGGAAAAATTATATTAAATAATCTAAAGAAGAGGAATCCAGAATAGTCTTAATTTCTCAAAAAATATTTTATGGTTAACCAATTAAAATTCAATTACTACTATCACTAAACTATTTTTATTTAAGAGAGTTGATACACGCAATTTTGGTGAAACTTGAAAAGAAGACAGAGAGCAACTAAATATACCAAGTATGATTTTTTAGGAATTTTTAGAATAATAAATGATATATTATTAATTATCAAGCACACAATGGGTAAATATATTAACTTTCACCAAAAAAATTTAACAAATCACACCTCGCTCATAAAAAAATATCAAGAAACATCCACACCATGGAGAATTAAATGATCTACGTATTGTACTTTTTAAAATTACAAGTGACAACAAGTTGATGTCAAACAAATACCCAAATACGGGCATCAATGCAAAATTACAAAAATAAAATAAATAAATATGCAAAAAGGGCTATTATGCAATTACCTAAACTTAATTGACTTTTTAAGCAATTACTCAAGGAGTAGGGACTCGTATGCAGTTCTCAGAAGGCGCGGGGATTGAGGCTCGGGTAGATCCTTGGTCCTAGGATCCACATGATGGCTCACAACTATGATGGGTCTCCCAAGGTTGTAGGTTTGTGCCAAGGCATGGAGGAGGATGTGGAGGGCTTTTGGCAGCAGGATGCAAGATTGACGGTACAAGGCACTTTTTCCCACCGACACACGACTAGGAAGATATGATGAAGCTCCAGTCTGTTGTGGAGGAGGGGAAGCGTTGATCGACGACGACGAATTTAGATGGAGGTCGATGTCCAATCTGTTTGCTTGGAAGTGATGTGCTCCTCTGTGGTCGACTGTAGTGGGTGTAGAGCTCCATGTCATTAGATAGTTGGAGGTAAGCGAAGAAGAAAGCTCTGATTTTGTACTTGTGATGAATCTATGATTCATCACTCTAAAAGTTGAAAATAGAGCTTCGTTTTCGAGCAATTAGTTGTATATTTCCATTTATTATGTATTATTCACGTTCATGCATCTAGAATTAATGTTCATATTTTAGCATTCGTATCTGCATTAAATAAGAAGCCAAGTTTACCTGTAAATCTTCACCTGTATACTAGCCAAAATCACCATTTGTATCTATTTTATACTAACTCCAAATCCAATAAAGTCAACTTTATATTGTATATATTACTAACACTAATAAAGAAAAAATATCAAAAAAAATACTAACTTGTAAAATTGTCCAATAAAACTCAAATCCAAGTTTGAGAACCTTAAAATGTGCATCTCTCTCTCATACAGTGTTTGATTTAGGTCTACTCACTTTTAAAATAATATACATTCAAAGATCTTCAAAACAAGACCAATTTCATAAAAATCGGAGATCGTATGTGAAATTTGGGTTTTGGGCCCCTATTGTATAATGTACATATTGACCAAAATACCCTTCATTTTATCTTTTAGTTTCTTAATTATTAAAAATTCAAAAATATAGATTAAGTTATAAATATTCCTTTCATACTTACTCTAATTTTATTTTGATTTTTCTCTTTTTAAAAATAATAAAAAAAATGCAAAAGATAAAAAATCAGTATTTTATATCTATAAGGTAACCCCAAAAAACTTTTTGTACAAATGATTTCTTTTGATTTTCAAGCCTTTTCTTTTGATTTTCAAGCCTTCACAAAAGTTGTAGATCTCGTCGAAACGAGTAACTTTTAAGTTGACCACTTTTTGATTTGACCTCTTTTGTTATTTCTTTTTTATTTTAATTTTTGATTTTTCTGGGAGAAACATGTGGCAACTCCTGGAGCCGCCACGTGTCACCCCCATCTTTATTTATTTTAATTATATAATTATAAATTTTATTACTTTAATAATCTATTTTTATATTTATTTTTTTAATTATTAGCTATTTTAATTATTTATTTTAATTACCTTTATTTTATGTATTACTTTAATTATTATTTACTAATTATTATTATTTTATTTTTTATTTTTTTATTATTTGCGAAAAAATATTTTTTAACCCGCCATGTGGCCTCCCCCACGTGCGCCACATGGCACCTCCTTCTCCCTCCCTCTTTGCTTGTTCACGTGCCTAGCACGTGACCACTTTTCTTCCCACTCTCATGCGCACCCGCTCCCCATCTCTTGCGACGGCACCAGGGATGAAAATGAATGTGAATATATTCGTATCTGATCCGTTATCGTATTCGTTTTATACATATTTTGACATTCGTATTCGTATTCGTTTTAAAATGGATGCGAATATGGATATCACTTTAACATTCGATAATATTCGTATTCGTATATTGGTTTTCATACGCAACTATAGTAATAGATTTATTTATAACTGCATGTAACAACATTTTATGATTGCATTCACCATTGTTTATATAATTGTTATGAATATACTCTGGTATATTTATTTTATGTGTAAACCATCCTAAACATATATGTTTTAGTTAATATATTAAAAATTTCTGTTATTATTTGTATCCGATTTGTATTCGTTTTACATTCGTATTTGTTTTTAAGGATATGGTAACACATTTTTCACATCCGTCAATATTCATATCTGCATTCATATTCGTATTTTAAAATGGTTAAGGATATGATTATACATGTATTCGTATCCGTATCCGATCGTTTTCATCCCTAGACAGCGCTTCGCGTGCGCAACCGTCATGGCTGACATGGCCGCCTCTGCATGCTTCGTGCGGTGATGCGCGCACCTCCCTCTCACCATATCTCTCCTCCGCTCTTCTCTCTCTACCCCACACAACTGTCGGCCACCCTCTCTCCGCAGGACCCGACCATCTCGCAACCACCTCCTCTTCGTGCAGCAGGGCTATGATCCAAACCCCCCATATCCATCTCGTAACCACCCAGCGCATACTCCGCGACAGGCGCAGCTGTCTGCCCTCTCCTTCGCATCCACCATTCTCTCTCTTTCCATGCAACATCCCCCGAGCATCCACTCCATTCTGCATCGCGATGCGCCCACAAGACCTGCTCCGCATCCCCTCTCTCCCCATACTCTCGTCAATCTCGGTCCTCCAACCAACTGCCCTTAAATGACCCGCCACACCTCGCCGAACGATCTATCCGCCACTGGGAGCAAGCTCCAGTTGATCCTTAGTGACAGCAAGGTCGCTAGTCGAGCCACGACCTCTGGAGAGATTCGAAGGTCTCCGCCTTCGCCGCAGCTCAATGCAGAGTTGTTGAGCTTATTCGAGTCCTCCGCTGGCTCGGGTTGAAGCGACGACCACTGGAGTCGAGAAATCCTCCTCCACGCATCAAGCGATTCCACATCATCTACATGTACAATGTTTTCTTTTGCTTTTGTTCTTCCCCCTCGTTCTTCTTTTGCTGCTTTTTTATTCCATAATTTCCTACCACCCAAATCTCCGTCAGACTTCGTCGCTCAGATCCACCTCAACTTTCTGAATGAGTCGAGCACCCATTCCTTATCATCTCCATCTTGCATTCTCCTTCTTCTTCCTCTTCTTCTTTTTCTTTCCTTTGTTCTCCTTCATTGTCGAACTCCTCATCACTCACAGCTCTCCATTCTAATCCCGCTTCCTCCTTGCAAAGGAGGACCCATCTTCCTCCAATCACTGTCATCACTAGAACCTCTGTATTTCTCTTCTATCTATCGCAACCCTCCATTACTGAGATCCAAGCTCGAGCGCCTTCTACATGCAGGTACACTCCATTGATGACCCTCGAGCTCCTGGGCTCCCCACCACGAACCCTCTAGCAGCGGCAACCACCTCCAGTCGTGTGTCGACAGAGGTGGCCACCAACTGCGAACGTCTTTAGTAGCCAGCCGACCTCACTCCCCCCCCCCCAACGTCCACCTCATCGAGCAAACCGCTTCACCTTTCATCCTCATGCCATCAACCTTCTTCGACTTCACTTCTCCGCCTCCAGACTTCACTCGACGCACTCTAACCGCCTCCAAGAGACCGTATCACAGCTTCATCGATGACCACCGTGAACCACCCCAGCCTTCGCGTGCGACCCTCTCGTCGATCGCCCCCACGGTGCGTTCCTCCACTACTGTCGCTTACACTCGGAGTCGAAACTGCATCGAAGAGCTCGTCGGCCTTATCTACCCATGCATGTATATAGCACGTGAGGTTGGGGTAATTACGCCCGAGCCCTCGCGAAATCAACAAATCACAAGGCACCCTCGTTGTTCTAAGCCACATGACTACACGTGACATTCTGGGCAAATTGCACATCACACCTTGGAACTTCAGGAAATCACATCCACGTCCCCCATCGCTTGGTAATGCGAGACGCACGTACGTACCTGGAAAATTGCAGAGAAGCCCCTAGAAGATCTGGTAATTAAAGAAGCACCCTCGTGCACTATTTCTTATTTTCCTTTTATTTTCTATTTTGCATCTATACCCTTGTGTTTGAACATTAATTTAAATATTCATTTAGCCTCATTTTGTCATTTTAAAAATTGAATTTTCTAGACACTCTTGCTCTATCATTGTGGACATTGAATATATTTTTGTGACCAGTGTTTTATTTAATATCATTATTTTGGTGGAAAACTGTATAATTTATCCATTGCATGCTATTTAATTCATATTAAATTACTTGATGCTTGAAAAATTATCAAAAATTCACAATAGCTAGATTTTAGGTTGTTTTACGCTGTGCCCAAAAATTATCCTATTTGCATGCATATCGAGGTCATAATAAATGAAAAGGTGAATTTAGTAATTGATTTTTAATTAATTCCTCACATAAAAATTATTCTAGATAATTTAAATTTAGTAAAATATTAATGTTTGGTATTTACTAAAATTAATTAACTCAAAATTACTTAGTCTACGTATTTTATTCATAGTTAATTCCTTTTTCATCTCAAAATTCCAAAAAAAATACAATAGTTTATTTTCATTGTTTTCACATTCTGGCCAAGTATGAAATTTTTTTGGATATTGTTTGAATGTAATTTATATTTAGTTCTCGAACTTCACTAGAAGTGCATGTCAATAATTTATTGCATTTGAAAATTAAAAAAAAACCCTCTTTGAAAACATAATCTCCAGATCCACTTTAAATAAACCTAAGGAGACAGTAGCCTCCCTGAGTTTGACCTTGGGCTTGCCCAAGTAAAAAAATGACCACTTGTGTTTAATTGAGATATTATATAAGTGGTTTTTGATCAATCCAGGATTATTCACCTGCAACGAACATCTTTTAATCGTTAATCCGATTAAATTAAGAGGGTAATTCAGTGGTTCTGCAACTTGCGGGGTCAGAAGAGGGGGAATAAGGAATGAAATGGGGACCTATCGAGCAAAGAAGTTGAGGTACAGTGTCCCAGTCTTGTTCAAGGACCAAGGTGGGTAGGGTGGGAGTTGTGACAGAGAGGATGAGGTGATCAGAGATCGAGGTGGGTGAGATGTTGATATGGATTCAAGGAAGAAGAAGGACGAGAGGATGAAGTAAAATGGGGGATCGTAGATCAAAAAGGAGGACAAAATATGGATGAAGGGAGAACAAGAAAAGATATATAGGAGTAGAGTAATCAAATGGAAAAGAAAGTAGAAGGAGAAGAAGAAGAAGAAGATCAGAGGGGGTTACCTGTCTGAGATGAGATGGAGGAGTCACTTGGGAATTGACCACAGACATAACTCGGTCTTGGTCTTCACTCAAGGGCTGATGGCCCAAGATCGAGCAGCTCGTGGCGATCGGAGCCACATCAGAAGGATCAGACCGTCTGGATATAGCATGAGATTGAAGGGAACACATCATCGTTGTCGAGTCTGACTACCTCGATTTCACTGAGGTTAGCTCGATGTTGGAGCTTGTCTCTCAAGATCAACGAATGACCAATGATAATTTCAATGGAGGGAGGTTAGGGTTTGACGTGTCTTGTAAAGGGGGTTAGGGATAGGTAGTCAATGCAGGAGAGGGAGGTGATGAATCTCCATTCCATCACATTTTCTCTTTCATTTTGACTTTGAACTCCTAGCTAAATGCACGTACATGAGTTAACATCCATTTATTAACATGTATATAACTGATGAATCCATGATTCATCATCTTTATTCTTTTATTTTAGTTTTATTTCCTTAGTCAAATACCTGTAAATGCCCACTAATTTCATGAAATTACCATTTTGCATGCATTTGTTAAATATGCATTTTACCACTTTTTATACTCAAATAAAAGAATAAGGAAGAAAAGAAAAAGAAAAGGAAAATAAAGGATGTATTTATGAAAAATTAAAATAATTTCCGTATTTTTACATGTGTATATTGTACTATATATGTATAATACTTGTATACAACCAAAAAAATTTAATATCTAACATTAATTAAATTAATATAATTACGAAATTTGTATTTAATTATTTAATTTATTCATTTGTTTGATTTGAAAACCTACCTTGTATATAAAGATTTGTTTTTATGCCTTAAATAGCCACCATTAAGGTGGCTAATTAACTGTTGTAAATTAATTATTTTAATTATTTAATTTAATTCTGAATTTTATTTTTAATTTATTAATTTATTTAACCACTAAACACATTTCTTATTTGTACATATTTTCTTTTTTTGATTTTTCTTCTCTTTTTATTGGTCTCATCCTCCCTCATTTGCTTTTGATCAATCTTTGGTGGAGAGGAGCTCGATCTCCGAGAGCAATCTTGTCGCAGAAGGGTGCCTAGCCTCCAGCGAATCGGTCCTTGTCGAGGCCATCACAGTGTATCTGATCCCAAGGTGAGATCCATTTTATTTTCTGTCATTCTCTTATAATAATTTTAGATTTAATTTCATAGTCATTTAGCTATTAAATTTTTAGATCTATAGTTTTTATCACCATTTTTTATCCGATCTCACATTTGTCATCTGATCCGACATCGATTTCCATCTCATTTTCTTATCCCTACATTTCTTTTTCTACCTCATGCAATCTCTCATTTCCGGTCACGTACGGTGACCAGATATCCGGATCTATCCATCACTATTCACTAGATCCATAATCCATTCACACATCTATTTATTTTTTTTGCGTTTCGAATAATCGGGACCTAGCTGTCGTGCTCGTGTCTTCCTGAATTCATGCATAAATAAATAAAATAAAAAAAATAAAAAACATATAATTTTTTTAGGGATTTTATCACTTGTGCCCCTCTGAGATATCGCAATTTCAGTTATGCCCCTATCTTTTTGGTAATATCAATTGTGCCCCTCATTTCTTTCTCCGTTATCACTTGTGCCCTTCCGTCAGATTGACCGTCAATGAATTGACTTAACCATGGTTTTTTCAAACCTTGGTGCAGTTAAGAGGGGTATTATTGTCCAGACTTCTTCTTCATCTTCTTCCTCCTCCATTTGTTCTTCTTCCTTTCTCTTCATAATTTCTCTCTCTTAGTGACACCTTCATGCATCCATCGAATCTCTAAAATTTTTGCATTTTCACGGATATATCACTCATTATGGATAAAACAGTAAATTTTATTGAATTTTTTGATGAATTTTTATGAATCAATTAGTCAAAAAATCATCTTAATTTAACAAAAACTTAACTCCAGTTTCAGCCGTAGGCGGAGGAAGAGGGCGGAAGGGGGAGGCACAGGGGAGGGGGAGGCGTAGGGGGCAGGGGCGACATGGGGCGGGGGCGGCGGGGTGACCTGGGAGCGGGGGCGGTGGGGGCAGTGGGAGGCGGGTGGAGGGGGTGCGGGGTGCGGAGGGAGGAGGGCCGCGATCAAGCTCCTCCACGAGCGCGTTCACTGGGAGCGCTGCATCGTCGAGCTCAGCGGCACTAACTACTCCCGCCATTCCACCAAGATGACCCATCTTGACGGCAACATCGTTAACGTTCCCAATCCCATCGGTCGCGATCCTGGATACCGCTACTTCGGTGCCGCAAAATCCTTCCCGACGTCCGCGGGCTTTTCGACAAGCCCCTTGAGCTCCGCAAGCGCCGCACACGCTATGAGATCTACAAGCGCATCGATGCCACCTACTACAGCTATGGCGACGACGAGGACGGCATCCTCAAGAAGATCGAGGCCCCCGCCCAGGAGGAGATGCACGATCGGGCCATCGCCGATTTCCCTGTGTAGGCGAAGGAGGCGAGCTGGCTTTGGAGATTGTCGGTCGCCGGGGAGCGAGTGATAGTAGGAGAAGACCCTTCCGGCTTCACCTTTGGCTCCAAGGAGTGTTCCAGTGGTAGGGTGGCGTTATCACCCTCCTCTTTTGACTGCTGCTCGCGAGCCTTGAGCAGATGCTGCATGAGCCAATCCCTCCCGGACTCAGACGGTGGAGGTGGAGAACCACGTGTCTTCTTCTCCTTCTGCCTGCGACCGCTCATCTTCTTCACGGTGGTGGTTGCGACGTCGGGAGAAGGGAGGTATTTGGATGTGATCCTTCGTGATCGCTGCCGTCGTTTAGCATGCAATGCCTCGCCGTTGATGTAGCCGTCTTCGCAGTCGCCCATTTTTATATCACCCTGCGACATCTCGTCGACGTGCCCTTGCGAATTACGGCAAACAACAACGATGATCGCGGAAAACGGAAAGAAGATATGACGTGTGAAAACAGCAGATGGACTCACTCCCCCTCTCCGGTAATAGGGCTTGGGATATTATTATCTCTTTCCCGCACCGCCTCCCATTTACGCTGATGCATACTGTTCCTTTGTAGATAAATATAATATGCGTTACAATTTTTGTAAACTCCAAAGAATATCGCAATTCCCAGGAGGAGATGCGCGATCGGTCCGTCGCCGAGTGGGAGAGGGTGGAGGCCATCAGGAAGGAGGCAGGGGCGAGGGCGATAGGGGGGAGGGGAGCGGGGGGCGGAGGGGAGGGGGACGGGGGGAGGGGGTGCTGGAGGCAGAGGGGGGAGGTGCGAGGGGAGAGGGGGACGGGGGGAGGGGGTGCAGGGGCGGAGGGGGGAGGTGTGGGGGGCGGTGCAGGGGCGAGGGCACACCTCGGGGTGGGGGAGGAGGCGCATGTGACCTGGGGGAGGTACGGGGGCGGAGGGCGCACCTGGGCGGGGGAGGAGGCGCAGGGAGGGGCTGGGGGTGGTCGGGAAGAGCCGGTGGAGGAGTAGAAGGCTGTAAGGAGGAAGAGAAGGGGGGAGGAAGAGGAAGAGGATGTGGGAGAGGAGGAGGAAGAAGTGCCTCGACATTTCAGCCTAATTTTTAAAAGTAATTCCCATTTGTCTCCTTAAAGTTAACGTCCGTTTGCGTTGGAGATGGACGACAACTAACCCGAGGGGCACAAGTGATATATTGGCAAGAAGCGAGGGCACAACTGATATTACCAAAAAGATAGGGGCATAACTGAAATTGCGATATCTCAAAGGGGCACAATTGATAAAAACCCATTTTTTTATCCATCTAACATCTGTTTTGCTGGAATAATATAAAAAATAAAAAATATATTTTTTATCTATTTACATCTCCTGCAATTCTTTAAAAAAATTATACAAAAAATATTTAAAAAAACAGGGAGCACGGCCACAGTCGTGCCTCCCCCTTCGGCCGTTTATCTCCTCCGTGATGCCAAGCCGCGAGCTCCGCCACCACCCGTCAGCCGCCATCCCACGTGCAAGGTCGCGCCGCTCCCGCTTGGGCGAGGGCTCCTTCCAGAATCGCCCACCCGGGCGTGTGTCGCCCAGGCACCCCCGTCATAGCGCGCAATAGTTGATACGCTTGAAGCCCCTCGGCCTCCGTCCACCGCTCGGAGAGCATCCCCGAGCACCACCCGACCGTGCCCGTCCCCGCCTGCAGCGGCGCTGCCACCCGCGTGCGCCGCCCGATTGCACCGTGACCGCCCTCCTCTACCTGCCGCGTTGCTCGTGGGGCCCAGCCTGACCAGAACCTCCGCGACAGCGCACGATCCCCTCCCGCCAGGAGGTCCAGCACCTCCGCCAGCCCTGCGCGTACGCCGCAGCGTGCCGCCAAGCACTCTGTTGCAAGGCGGCCCTCCACCAACCTCCATAGTTGCTCCCACCGACCGCGACCTTGGCCCAGCGACCGCGCCTCCGTGCGAGGCTTCCTGCCCGACCACCGCTTGGGCTGAGAATGAAAGGGGAGCGATGACCCTTGTGCCCCATTTTTCCTCGGGTATTGATGACGAAGAACACAGGAACCCTAACCCTAAGGGGTTTAAAAAGAATAGAAACATTACATCTCATCCCTCCAAGGTTTCAGAGATTACGAAAAGGCCCTTGCTTCCACCAGATACATGTGTTGCACATGTTTATCTTGGTAAATTGCGTACTTCATCCTGTAGTTTATTTTTATTATATTTTTCATGCAAAAACTTTAACTATTTGCAAATGAGTCCCTGTTGTCCAGACATTTGTTTTGTTTGTTCTTTCCATTGAAATAAATCTTTTTGTGGCTCTATAAATTCTGTAAAAAATGTGTTATATTTCTGTCACTTGTCTCCTCATTGTATATAGATTTCACCCATTTTTTAATTTGATGTTTTTAAAAATAAAAAAATAATGTCTTTTTATCTGCCTGAAATTAGAAAAATCATAAAAATTTGAATATTACTCTAAAAATTCCAAAAAAAATAGATTAGGTGTATTTTATTGTCTTTTATTTTCTTTGCAAATTTCGTGCATTAATCGTTTTCAAAAACCAAAAAAATATAAAATACCAAAAATCTTAGAAAAAGCATAAGAAATTGTAGAAAAATTCAAAAAAGTGATTCAAGTTATTGTGTGTAGATATTTATCTATAGCTTTATTATAAATAATTTACATGAGTTTTTGGTACTTAAATTAATTTTAAGTTGTAAATTACTCCAGGTTGTGCATTGTTTACTTTTTTGCCACTGTTCGATTTTTAGAAAAATACAAAACTATCAGAAAAACTTGGAAAAATTACCAAAAATATTTTAAAAATTATAAAACCCAAAAATATTTTCTTTTATAATTTTCTAAGCATTTTTTATATAACGAAAAAAATACAAAAAAGAGTGTGTGCATATTGTGACTTGTGTGTCTATTTGAAAATAAAAAAAAATAAAAATAAAAAACCACTAAAAATCCTTTATTTTTGAAACTTGACTACTTGAGTTTTTCAATCGTGCTCCTTGTGTTTGACCCTGATCGCTATACCATGTAAATTAAAATAGCGAAGACCGCTTACATTTCATTGATTGATTTTCCTCTTAAGTGGTTGTATATATTTTCCTCGTTGAGTTAGCCGATTAATTGGGGTCGCAACGACCATTGATAAATTTGCATACTTAACCCTAGTTGATCGGACGCTCATCAATAACGCATAAATACATGTATTTAAATCCAAAATAAAAGAATAAAGGAAAGAAAAAGAAAAGAAAAAGAAAGGAAGGAAGTATCAAAGATATTGACTGATCCTAAACCCCCGAGACCAAGTCAAGAATAGATTTAGTCAACAAGGAATAAAGTAGGTGGATAGGATCAAATAATGGATATAAATACACATAAAAGCCTAATTCATTTAAGTACCTCATACTATGTAAATAATTGATTCTTATAATGTATTATTTCACATTATACACACTCTAAATAAACATGTGTTCAACATAAAACCTGTACATATTAACGTATTGAAAATAATAAAATTACTGGCAAAAATATATGATGGACAAGTGACTGTACACTCAGATGAAAAGGCCATAACTAAAACTTCAATGATCAATATCTTCTCCATATGAACCCGAATTGAACGAGCTCACCTCCAATTTATTCCAAATTAAATTATCTTCAAATGAAAGTGTTTTCATATGAATCGGGGTTAAGATACAAAAGCCAGTTATTTGGGGTACATAGGTACTTTTTTTAACTATGTACATAATGGCGGAATTTACATAGATAACTTTTCTCCTTGATCCAGAAGATTATCTCTCTTTTGAAGCCTTATTGCAACCCACAACATCCTATCTTAGACGTCCGCACAACTAGATTAGATTGGGGTGCATTGGCCTTCCATTGAAGGGCGAATGTTTTCACTCATGTGCGTCTCATGCCAGAGAATTGTACCCTCCACCAACTCTGTGTTAAGCTAAGTGTAGAGTGCATCGTCCAAGATAGGCCAATATCGATAAGAGTCATGCGTGTGTCAAAATATTCTACTTAGGCACTCAAGATGACATGTGAACATAGCCTTGTGGATTCAAAGAATTAATTCTAGCCGATCTGAAAAGTCTCAACTCCAGTTCCTATAAGGTTCACGTAGAATTAAGTGGATTATGGTCGCAACCAAATTCCAATCTTCAAATTTTATTTAGACTAGTTCAATTGTCAATATCATTCCGACAAATGCGAATGCAAATGCAAGGTATTTTGTAGAAGTATATTTTCTAGTTTTAAACTTTTTACGGAATTTCGAAAAAGATTTGCAAAATTTTAGGGAGATTTTAAAAAAGCTGCAAGTTTTTGTGGGGTTTTGAATTTGTAATTTTTTTAGGTGTTTTTGATAAGGTCAGTGAATTGTATATATACAAGTATTCACAATAATTTTGTATATATTTATAAAGGATTTTATACACGAATATATACAAGTTCACCCAAAAATCTAATTATAATTTTTATTTACATTTCAGAAAAGAATTTTATTTATAATAAGATATAACATAATTATGTACAAGGTTCTCAGAAGCATTTGAACATATTTTTACAAACAATTTACAGACATTTTCGAAAACTTATTTGCAAACAATTTACAACAATTTTTTACAAACTTTTACACAAATTTTTACAAACATTTACAAAACAATTTACAAAGTTTGCAAATAATTTACAAAGATTTTCCAAAAGGTTTTCAAAGATTTTTCAAAATATTTTACAACCATTTTCCGAATCATTTGAAGAACATTTGTAAACCAATTTACTAAACAAATTTACAACAAATTTTAGGTAATTTTATTAGTTATCCTTACCCATTATTTTAAAGCCATATTATTAAAAAAATACGAAAGTACGGGTTATGACTAAAGATACGATCTCAATATCCAAATCACAATACATGGACCATACAATCGTCATATCCTTATCTCCAAGTATCCGAGAAGAAAGCGCACTATTCTTGAAAGGGTTCAAGAATAATTCCAATGATGAATTGTGTATTTGAGTATTGAGAAAATGATAATTAAATGTGATTTAATTATCATGAATAATATGAATGTGATTCAGATTATTTAGATGCTTGAGAATGATGACCCAAAATAATTAAATGTGACACAATTATCAAGGATATGAATAATGTGGATAGTATTTATTGTCAACATTAATCAAATTTATTATGAGTGTGATTTATAATATATTAGAGAGTGCTAATTGTAAATAATATTTACGAATTAATTATGGATGTGAATTGGATTCATTAGATAATTAATTGAAAATACAATTTACATTTTTTGGATGTGTGAATATGATCCACATTATTTAATGCCATGATTCAAATGTTCATAAAATTATTTTGGAATTATTTTTGTGAACTAATTTACCACAAAAGGTTATTGTAAATAAATAAAGGGTTATGTGAGTTATAATAATCTCAAATAATTGAAAAGGGAGCCACCTTCCTAATATGGAGTGTGGACGGCTACCCTTGACTAATTCAAGTGGCTGCCCCCTCCATATATAGAAGGTGGCTAGCCACCTTCCTTGTCCTTTATTGGAACTTGATTTAGTCTGGTTAAATTATATTGATAATATATCTATATATTTAATTTAAATTAATTAATTATTGTTGTATTTTTATACAATAAAATCATGATCATTGAATAGAAACACAAATCAATCTCAATCATTGATTTTATGTAGTAGATGGAGTGTGGGACTCCCAAAATGCTATAAAAGAAGAGTCAACCCTGGCTATTATTTTACAACACTTTGCAACTCTCTCCCTCTCTCTCATTCTTACGCCCCAACTCTCTCTCTCTTTCTCAAGTGTGATTATCCACCCTTTGTGCTAGAGAGAATTGAAGTCGTCGCTGCACCATTTTGTCGTCGCTTTGACTGCTTGCGAATATCCATCTTCTTCGGTGTTCCTTGATCCCGGATAAGATGTACGATTTCATGAGATGAAATCAAGAGATTAGAGGCTGGGATATTCATCTTGGATTGCGAAAAAGCTCGCATCTCATCAACTCGCACGCAAGCTTCTCCTCTGTCGGGTCGGACTTGAGACATGCGGTCTCTTCGCTTAGAGACTTCAATCGCAACCATGCTTCAAGAGGTATTCTTTTATCTTGTTTGTGGTTTGATGAAATGATTCGAGAAGTGTTCTTGAATCATGTAGTTTCATCTCTGTAAATTTTTTAAATGCGGATGCGCCGAGCTACTAGTATGACTAGTCGTTCCTGATCGCATTAGATGCCATTAGCATGCTTCCGTGATGCGCTTAAGCCATTTCCCATACCTTTACCACTAATGTCCTATATACGGAGTACGTTCCCACAAGGAGGGAAACCCATCCAACAGACGACACACCATAAGATTCTGGTACACGAGTATTCACCGCAGCTCCCGCCGCTACTCCTTTCCACCGCACGCTCCATATCTCCACCGTCACTTCCTCCACCCACCTTAGTCACTCCGTCGCGAGTTCTTGCACATCTTCAGAGCTCCAGTGGTCATTGTTCTTGGTCGTGTTTTGTTGAACAAGGTCAAGCAAGGTCGATTATTCTAGCAGCACCCGATCTTGACAAACAGGGATATTTTTGCAAATGGTTTTTACTTTCAATACTTTTTTATTAGCTTGGAGAAAAGTGCTTTTTGTAGAAATTTAATTTCTTTTTCATTATTTTCCATTATCTGAATATATAATTCTATAATTTTGGCATTAGATCAGCCATTTTTTAAATCCCATCTTCAGTCCTCTAGGTTTTTGTTTGCAACTTCCGTTGCCTTCTGTCAGTGCTATGCAATTTTTTGCAAGTCAGTTTAAAATTAAAATATAAAAATGTGGAATTATTGCAGTCAAGTTATGTAGAATTATAAACTTGCGATTCAACTTTAGCTTTTAAGTACTTTTACATCTATACCGCTGATATTTGAAAATCCATTAAAATAATCACAAAATCTAAAAAAAATCATAGAAAAATCCAACTGGGTCATAGAAACATCTACAAATTATTGGTGTATGTCTAATTGTCTTTTGAGGGCAGAAAATTCATAGAATAGGAGTTATGTCCCGTTTAATAGTCAATTTTTTATCTTGTTTCATCTCGAATATTGTGCTGGAAACCTCAGGGCCCACTACAAAAGGCGTGATTGACATGCACACATGGGCTAGCATCTGGAGAGCACATGTGTTCACCCGATTCATGGTGAGCACGTTAGTTTCACTTGTGCTCGCACGGTCCGGTCGTCAATTTGAATTTTGATGCGGGGTTGGGATGGGCTCTTGTTAAATATGGGATGAGCACCTACTATATACATGCGCTCTCCCACTTGAAATTCAAGGTGGGTCTCGGGCAGGCATGTGTCATAATTGGGACGAGCATGGTAGGGCCACTGGACAAGCACATAAGTATGCTTGCTAGCATCTGTGAACAGAACGACGGCATGATTCCCAGGCTCATTTTGATCTTGATCTTCTCCCCCAAAACCTCTCCGATAAAATTTGAAGCACCTCCACCACCACCTACGAATCTCTGACGCCTCCCTCTTGCCTCTTATCTCCTTCCTTGAGGTATATTCGACAATCCTTTCACTTATTTTTTTGTTTTGTTGCATATTTTTAGAGGAACAAATAATTTAGAATTTCATCTAATTTTGATATTACGTCATCAATCTCCGCTAGTGTTTTAGTTATATGTTGTCTTTTAAATACATAATCATTAGTTTAAGATGTAATGAAGTTTGATTTTATTTCGAATTAGTATAGTTTGACTGCAATCTTATTGAATGTAAGTTGTTTGATGAAATGTGTAAATTAAAGTACACATTTCGATTTAGCATTATAGATTAAATTATATTGGATTTATAGATTAAACTATTTTAGGTAATTATGAAATGTATGATGAATACCATTAGGATTAACTTATGTAAGATTGTGTTTGGAATGTAATGTTGTGTTTAGGGTTAAACTTATGTCAATATTTTATTATTAGGTATATGAAGAAATGCTTAGGGTGCGTTTGGTTGACGGGTTAAGGCGGGTTAAACTGGTAGAGGGTAACCTGTTTTTGTGTTTTGGTGTTTGGATAGAGGGTTAAACTGGGGGTGGGTTAGAAGTGGGTTTGGGGTGATATGATTGTATTAGAGTTTGAAAAAGTGAGTAGTTATTGTGATGCGATTGTATTGAAGTTTGGAAAAGGGAGTAGAAGTGGAGTAGTTTATAATTTTTATATGATATGATGGTATAATATATTATTTTTTGATAGGATTGATGATGTAAAATTGATTTATTTAATTTTTTTAAAAAAGAATAAAGTGGGGCCCATGGGGAGAGAGGGGGATGTGGGTTAAGGGGGGTAAACTCCCCTAACCCGCGGGTAACCCGCGAACCAAACGCTACCTTAGGGTTGACTTATGTAATGTTGTTTTAAAGAAGATTTAGGTATATAAATGTTGGTATTTATTTTTGGTGATATGGAGTTAACTTAGGGTATGATATAGAGTTAGGTGAAGAAGAAATAGGGGTGTAATGAAGCTTACGATGAATGTGATTAGGTTTAACTTATGTTATGTGTTTGGTGATTTAATTGGAGTTAAGTGAAGAAGAACTAGATCTATGAAGGAGTGCACGATGAAGTTGATTAAGTTTAACTTATGTAATGTTGTTTAGATATGAATTTAAGGGTATAGATATGAATTCAAGAGATGAGAAAAAAATATGTATATAGATATGAGGATTAAACAAGGACAAAATCAAGCAAACTTGATAACATATGTGTATAGATGTGAATTTAAGTGAAGGTGTACATGTGATCAAAAGAATGCCAGTATCATGTGTGTTATTCAACAAACACCAATAATTAAGTTGTGATAATTTAATTATCACATTAAATTCGAGTTAATGTGGCCAAGTCTATAACATTAACTTATAGTTAGGAGATAATAAGGCTAAAATACTAACAAGCGATTACTAAATCGCATCAAATATTCACACAGTGCATCCCTCCACACCGGGTGGTGTGTGGCCCTACAGACCGGGAGGCGCGTGCATTAGAAGATTTCATCACCCCTAATTATATTATATTTTTAAAATTTTGTACAGTATTATTGGATTCACTTCGAGATGAGATATCCCAGTCCAATAGTCGTGGATTTTGATGTGTGTCGGTGGAAGAATTTTTTTGCAAGTACACTTTCAATAAATATAATTTAAATATTTAATTAGGCATTAATTTAGGATCACATCTGTCCATGTCTCCATCGTTAACCAACTAAATATGCATAAATGCTCAGTCAACATAAATGACTCAATATTTTAAGATCATTTTATAGTCTCATTTGTAGCACATACAAATGTATGATGTAAAGTCATCTTAAAATATTACATTTATGTTGGTTTTCCTTAGTTCGGAAGGTCCCTGACTAAGGGAGTCCGTAAGGATTCAAACTTATTATAATGTGATCATTGTCCATGTTGTAATTTATTTCTCATGGATATTCGGTTGCATAACCCATTCATCTTCGATATACCAAATTAATCATAATCTATTGCTGAAAATTTCACTACCGTGAAGGTTTTGAGAGTTGATTGTGATTGCTTTATGGGATATATTGAAGGGGTGCGGTGTTATGTTGCTGAATTTTCTGCAGAAATAAGCTACCATGTGGCAATGATCGTCTTATATTAAGTTTGAACCCGCATGGATGGGCTCAAATGTTAACTTAATGAAACACTTCTCTTCTCATCTCCTAAAATTACTGAAATAGGTTTAGATCAATGATGAGTTTTGGTTTAGCTTTTTTAGATCTGGTCTCTTACCTTGAGCTGACGTTGAAACAACTCCTCTTATTTGACCTTATGTATTGTTACATTCAAGTGAAATAAATGGCTAATAGAGAGTGGGTGTACAAGCACGTAGGTTACAGAGACCTTTCAAAAAGGTGTTCAAGAATTAGTGGAATTTGCTTACGCTTAGGGTTCTCGTGTGGTGGATTCCAATGGGACTATATTGTATCCGTGTCAAAAGCGTCGTTTAATGAAGAAGAGATCCAAGGATGAAATTCAGTTGCATCTTTATAAAAATGATTTCATGGAAGGATATCAAATTTAGCGGAGACACGACGAAATCTTTAATGACACGATTAATGAGTCAAATGATGCAAACACTATTAATCCATTTGTAGATATGGTTATGAATGTTGCAGGTCCAGATTTTAACATCGATGATCTAGATGAAGAAGAATCACATGGTGAGACAACCGACTTCTATGAGTTGTTGAAAAAGGCAAAAGAACCCATGTGGTTGGGTTGTAAGACATATTCAAAACTCTCAGTAGTTTCAGAACTTCTTTCGATGAAGATTGAGTATAATATGACATACCGTAATTTCAATATCAAACTTACAATTATTAAGAACATGTTACCCAAAGATGTTGAATTACATGGAAATTGTTATAAAATAAAAAAATGATGTGGAAGATGGGTTGAGATGAGGTTAAGATAGACTCTTTTATAAATCACCATTATTTATATTACAAAGAACATGAGTATTTGACACGTTGTCCTGAATGTGATGAGTCAATATTTCAGGAATCAAGTAAGAGTGGAAAATATCAAGGAAAGTTTTACATTATTTCCCTTTAACATGAGATTGAAGCGATTATATTATTGTAAGGAAACCGTGAAAAATATGTTATGGCATTTTGAGCAGTCCTGAAGAGTACATGGAGCTTCCATCGGTGTCTGATGTTGGAAGAAATTGATGTCAACATTTTCTTCATTTTCAGAGGAAAAAAGTAATTGCATTATAGGTTTATGTATACAGATGGATTTAATCCTCATAAAATTTCCAGAGTGGTTTGAGAATCAAACAAAAAAGTTGGACGGTATTGATTACAATACACATGTATTAAAAAACTTTTCAGAAGGTCCAGTATATAAGGTCCAATCATACAATTGTTGTTGAAGTAATGGTTATCGATTTCATACCATAATTTCTAGTTGAAACTTAACAACTCAGAATTACAGAGTGATGGTTAGTGGATCTTATTACGGTGAAGATCATTTGGATTATTATGGAATCTTAAAGGAGATATTGGAAGTAGAATACAATATTCTAGGCTTAAATAAAGTTATCTTTTTTGTGCGACAGGTATGATCCAAATGGAGGGGTTATATTTGATAGAAGGAATAACATCGTAGATGTTATACGAAGAAAATTTATATGCATATTGAACCATTCATCTTGCTTCTCAAGTGGACCAAGTCTGTTATCTTCATCAAGATTCAAAGAAGAGAAAGAACATTAAAACTTTCAGTGTCGTCAAGACAAATTCACGAAGTTGTATTTCTAAAGAAGATATTCCTACGGAAGATGATATATAGGAATCTTTCACTCCTACTCATGAGCGGATAAATGTAGCAGATGAAGTCCCAATCATCGAATCTATTCAATTGGCAGCCTACCCCTCATTTTGATTTAGATTCACTTTCCGAAGAGCCTCTATAGGTCATAGCCTATTACCAACATCTAGGTTATACTCTTCCTCCCTTTTATGGAGAGTTATCTTCCTCAGTGGCTCTTGATGCATGCCCTATCCCGGTACCCGCACAGACATTGATGGATTCTGATTCTCCTTCTTCTAGACATCCGAGCACCTACATGCCTTTATCCAGTGGAGGTGGGCAGACTTAGGAGTCCTTCCCTTTGTTGGAGGTTATTGCAAATGGGATGTATTTTTTTAGATTTTTTTCATTTTAATTTTCATATATACACTCTTTAAAAAATTTACAAAAATCTGCAGGGATTTTTTGAATAGCAATAATATTGCAAAGGAGACAGCCAACATTGTTAAGACACATTTGACTAGCATGCAATTTTGATGGTGTCACATTCCTGCTACTGAGCATGAGAGATTGTTTGAGACTTTTCGGGTAAGAACACTATTTTATCGAAATATTTGATAATTATTGCAATCATTTATTTAGAATTTTTCAAAAATTTTCAGAGTATGTATCATTTTATTCTTGGTCTGGGGAAGGAGGCTTACCGTCGAGCCTTTATTCATTTGGTGGAGAAGAGGATGAGCGATGCATTTTTCAAGGCAAGGAGAGACTCACATGTGAAAATGAGATGCGAGGAAATTACTTTTAAGGAGATAAAGAGGTTCCCACCGTCATGGTGCTCGGAGGATAGGTATTGTCTTATCATCATAGTTTAAAATGTATTTTTTATAAAAATTTATATTCATTTAATATTTTTTATAGGTTGGTCTGTTTTTGCGACGCACTCATTATAAATGTTGAGTTTGGAAGGAGGTCGACGGCATGAAGGGAAAACCGCCAAAAACAGAAGATTAGATCGACCAGTGGATCCAAAAGTCACAATTAGATTAGAGCAGAGCTTGTAATTTCTTTTAAAAAGTATATCTTAAATATTAATTTATTATAGTTTCATTCTATTATTATTATTATTTATCTTTATTTTTCAAGGTAGCTAGGTTGGAAATAAAACCCTCGTTTCAAGAGTGATGGTCTAGGTCCCACATGAGTGGGAAAGAGGGAGCGTTCCAATGGTCCACTCCTGAAGCAGGAGAATTGATGGATCTTTATATTTTTAAGAAATTTGAAAGGTATATTACAAACAGTTCTTATAATTTTTCAACTTATATTTCACGATCGTTATTTGGCACTATCTGCAGAAAAATGGGGTGGAACTCTTGATAGCGACCAACCACCATTCGATAAAGCTATTTGGAAACATGTAAAGAATAATATTAATTTATTTTATTCAATTTTTAAATATATCTGCACATTACATAATGATAATTTTAATAGGTATTGGAGGAGAGGGATGTTGTGACGAATCAGAAGTAGATGCTTGGTCATCTTTCTCCATACTATGTGGAGGAGCATCATCAATTGTATTCTGCTTATGGTCAGCCGTTGTATTCACAACCACGATCATCATAGCCGTCTCCGTAGAGGGAGTCCCATATGGCGATGATGGTGTAGCATGTGACGAAGCTCCGAGAATATTTCACGGCACAGATGTAAGTATTCTCCTTAAAACGTTTAATAATTTCATAGTTCTCTATCTTCACATGCATATCTTATACATATTTTCATTAATATAGGTCACAAGGGCATGAGTCTCAATATGAGGATATTTAATCAAATGATGATGAGGAGGAGAATGGTCCGGAAGAAGAGGCACACATATATGTCAGGTTTAAGGAGAAGGAGGAGAAAAAGAAATCAGAACAGAGTTTGATTTCAAAAATTTTCAGATTGAAGAAGAAATGATTTTTTTATTTTGCATAGTTTTTTAGTTTCAAGCAAGTCTTCAAATTTTTAGAAACTTTGATATTAGATCCAATTATACTTGTAGATTATTTCAACTATAGAACCTTTAGAACATCTATTAGTTGTGAATTTACATATACTGCAGATTTATATGAACTTATATGTTTAGTTTGTAAGTAAGTTAATATATATTATGTGAGTTTCATGGGTACAAATTAGTTGTACATGTATAAGAGGATGTCGGCTATTTGGCATATTACGTGTATATTTCTCAACTCTAATAAGCACCTACAGTGGTTTCTTGGTAGGTTTTACATGTTCGCGGGGTGTCTAATCCCCGTTGAATCAATATATATTATTTATGCTCTCTAGGGTGGGCGAGCACATGTGCTCGCCAAGGGCTCTCAGACCGCTCTCCCTTTTTTGTGCAGGCAAGCGGTTGGGCGAACCCACATGTGCATGCCCAGATGGCGGGCGAGCATCTGGCGTACATAGGTGCTCGCTTGCCTGCCCTTACGGCTAGGCTATCCGCGACCTCACCTCGGGCGAGCCCATGTGCTCACCCAACATATGGGCGCGTATAAGGCATGCACATGACGAGCCACCATGTACACGTCAATCGTGCCTTTTTTGTAGTGTCCCTATGCTGAATTTATAAAATTGCCGCTATACTCCTTAGAAGTTATTTCGCTTGTTCATTGTCGATTTATCTGAAAAATGTCGAGAATCATGTGTGTTTGCAGCGACGTCTATAAATCACTTTTTAACGCACCAAATTTTTATGCTTTCAGAAGTCAACCTAATCTACTATTCTAAAGGATATAGAACAATGTCGATGTATTGACCAGTCAATTCAACTAGAAAAAAGAATCAAGTGTTCTTTTATATTTTACCAGGGTGTTGAACTTAGAGAGGTAAACTTTCAACTAAGTGTCGGTGTAGTTATTAGTTGTGAATTTTCTACCATTTTTAAAAGATTGTTCCAATGGTTTTTATGTAATTTTATTAAATTTCATATTTTTAACTTAATATTAAAATGTTTTATGTTTTTTTATATTTTTCTGATTTTTAATGGATTTTAATTTCTACATATTTTTATGTATTTTTTATTTTAAAAATAAATTTATGGATAAGATATATACAAAAATGATAAAAGGTCTTCTTAGATTCTTTAAAATAGGTGAAATAAAATAAAAAATGTGAAAACAAAATGTTTTTGTGTTTTTATATTTTTTTACCATTTTAGTTATTTTTGTGATATTTTATTTTTTTATGGATTTTAAATGGAATTAAAGTTGAAAATAATATATAAAGTAAAGTTAGTTATTGTTTTTGGTAACTTTAAAATAGAAAACAAACATAAACTTCCCTAGAAACCAATTTTGTGCCAAATTATTTTATCCAATCTCTAAAACAAGACAGAATACATATTTTTATGATTTTTTCTATGATTTTATAAGGTTTTTAAAATATTTTATTTTTAGGATTTTCTATTCTTATGTAATTCTTGTATATGTGACAAAATATAGTAAACTAAACTAGAGAAATATTTTTTTTGAATTTTAAAAGAGTTTTCGAATTTTATATGTATTTTTAAAATTAAAACAATAAAATAAGTCACGTTTTTGAATTTTTTAAATAGAAAATGAAAGTGATTTTCCTAAATATATTTATTGGAGTTAGAACTAGCAAGGGGTTTACCCTAAAATTTGTGGGAATTTTGGTTGATGAAAACTAACTAATACAAGCAAGAAAATATAACAGAATAAAACTACATAACATAGACTAAACAATAAATAAAAGAAACTTGCAGATGATTTATTAACCATCTTAAGAGTTCATGATAGATATAGTAATTAAACCACAAAGCATATGTCTATACACGTGGGCGCAACTATCGGATATTAATATGCAATTAAAACAAAACTAGAGGACTTATTCAATTGTCTAATCTCACGTATAGTACCAAAGTGTAAAATACAACATAACGAGGGGGGGATATGCAATGTCACTAAGAGAATGTTTGATGATCATGTAATGTGTGGGAGGTAGCGTGTGGATGAGATCGTACTTCAAATCTGATCAGAAGAACAAGATTTGGGTGTGAATGCACGAATCAGATTAGATCTGGGGTGACTTCTTCTAATTGGATGGCTATGAAGGTAGTTGGGAGAACAAGCAAGAAGGTCTCTCCCTTCGAACTCAGATCTCCTCGATCTTGCTCGATCTGACTCCAATCTCAACTGCCAAAGTTTTGATCGACTGTTGGTGGAAATCCGCACCATTTGAAGGTGACATTTGATTCTAGGTCTCATTGATCAGATACCTGGTAGTGCCTCATCTTGTCCAGGAACTTGAGGTCTTCTGATGGCTCGATCCGCATTCCAAGTGATTCCCTCGATGATATTGCAGGTTATTTAAGAAACTCGAAGCCCAAAAGGCCTCGGTCGACTGTTATCGATGAAAAGAAGAAGATGAAATGGGTGGGGATATCCGATGAAGGTGGAAAAGGGAGATTAGCACCTCGGATCCTTCGATATGAGGTGGAAGATTACGAATCGAAGAATGGAGAGTTGGAATGGATTAGGGATGTCTGTGCGACTCGGATTAGGTGGTTAAAACAATATGATCTCCTTTAATCATGGTGACTGGAGGGTGAGACCGAGTTCTAATGCTACAACATGAAAATCAAATGAAATTGAATGAAAATGAACGAAATCAAAATCAAATTACACTGCTCTTACCTGCAATGGGAAAAGGGAAGAATTTGGGAGGTTTCTCATCTTTGCGTGGTCGTGGATTGGTCGAAGAAGTTGATAGCGGTGTAGTTCCGATGACCTCAACACCTGAAGGTGTAGATCACGTTGATTCTCCTCCCTTCACACTCCCACTCATCTAGGCTCTCCTCTGTCACAAGGAACAACCTCCAGATCACTTGAGCTCAGTGAAAGGGGAAAGACGAATCAAACTGAAGAAGAAGCACCTGGGAACGACTTTATAGACGAAGAAAGGGCTAGAAAGATCGGAAGAGTTTAGGTGTGAAATGAATCATATCGGGATGAAACAATATCAGGCGTGGATCACTGGTTGAAAATGATAAATAGGTGAAAATATCGAGCCTGATAAATCAAAAATTTGGGTGGTGATGAATCCACGATTCATCTCAATATCCTGATCTTAGCAAATTCCATGAGTAAATTCTCAAATAAATATTCATAAAATCAATAAATTAACAAAATGTCTCTTGTAATAAAACACACTACTTATTGTATATTAGATTGTACAAAATAAATTAACAATAAAAAACCACAAAATTAAAGGACTTTTCACTTGTAAATAGCTTCAAACTTCAGGTATTTTTAATAATTTTATGTCAACTCCTTTTTGACTAATTCTTTCTCTATCTTATTCATAAAAATGTATATAAAAATACAAAAATATAAAATAAATTTCATCTCAAGTAAATGCTCTTAGATCCCAAAGACAAAAAGTCGTAAAGTCCAACTTTCCGGTCAAATTCCCACTCCGTATGAACTCCAAATTCACCAAACTCACTTTTAAAGTTTAAGTTAGAAAATTATCTATCCAATGAAATGGTTTCTTAAAATCGGAGCTCGTTTGCAAAATTTGGATTTCGGGACCTAGTTGTACTTTGTATATATTGTACATATCTTTCTTTCTTCATTTTTTTATTTACTCTTCTTAATTACTAAAAAATCCAAAAAAATCTCTTTTATGTTTCATTTTATTTTTGCTATTTTATTTTATTTTTATTTTGTAAATATCTTTTATTGAAAATAAAAAAAATCAAATTAGAAAAGTAAAAAAATCATGTACATAGTGTTTTTATGGACCTACTTTTGTAAATATTCTATTTTGTTTTCTTTATTTTATTCTCTCATTTATAGTAAGCTACTTGTATTTATTTTATTTTATTTTCCATTCGCTACAATAACCACCATTCAACTCCATCATTCCACCAATTTTTCTAACTTCTAATTCAACCCATTATTTTATTAACCTCCTATCCACCACTTTAATAACTTCTCATGTTTTCTCTTTATATACATCGCATTCTCCTCATTTTTGCCTTTGATCCATCTTTATGTGAGGAGAGCCTAGTTCCCAGAGTTGAATCGGTGACAACGGCACAACCGCGGTCGAGCGATGACATCCCTCTCTCCGGTGAGATCCGTTGGCTTCTTGGTCAACATCGCAGCCGCAGCCGCGTGCTGCTCGAGCTCATCGCTCACCGGTGATTCGAGCGAAGACCGTGCTTCTCGTGAGCACACCATAGGCGACCGCTTCCACCGTAGGTATTTTTCCTATAATTTTGTCATCATTGTTATTTTCTCAATTTTTTTATCGCGTCACATTACCACCCACATACCTCCATTAGTTTGTTTCATATCATCCCCATCACCACACACATTCATTTGTTTTACTCCATCAACCCCCATCCTCATCCTTTTAATTTCATTCCATGTTTTAAAAAAAATAAAAAATATTAAAACAAGAAAATATCAAAAAAAAAGAAATTGCAGCAGGTCGCTGCCGCACCCTATCTTCCACGGGCAGGCGGCGTCGCCTGCTTCGCTACTCCTCCAGCTTCAGTCGCCGCCTCGCACAGCCACGTCCTCCGCACAACCGCCCTCCTCCTCGCCGACGCACACCTGTGCACGGCCACGCTATCAGCGGGGGCTCCGCCGACCTTCTCGCGCTGCGCCTCTGCCTACGACGCCTCGCCGCGAGCCTCCCCCCACTCTAGCACCGCGACTCCCGCTCCTCCGCCAGCGGTGGCCGTGCACTGCCAGACTGTCGTCTCAACCGCCAGAGGCCGTGTGCGCGACGTTGTCGCCCGGCCTCCCCCTGTGCGCCCTGGCTCTCCATCTACGCCCGAGAAGTAGGTCGAATTTTTTATTTTTGTAAATATTGCACGTTTTACATGTCTGTTTCTTTAATTACAAATGAGTCACTATACATGTTTTAGTTATGTTCAAGTTAAATTTTGTTTGCACGGATATCCTTATGATTACATGTTAATTTGAACGTCTTTTTCGCATCATTTATTTTAATGAAATATGTCATTATGTTGAGCAACTAACTCCCTACCATCTGGATATTTATTTATATGTTTATGAGTTATGGTGAATTAATTAAATTTGTTCAAGTGAATTTCTGCATATTTTACCCAATCTGGACTCTTAAATTCAAATCTCATTCATAATTGCTTGAAAAATTTCACAAAAATCGGGAAGGATGCCTTGAAGTATGCTCTAATAACTACCCAATTTTCATCTTAATTGGAGTTGTCATGTGCCTTGAATAAATTGTAGAGTGATTTTAGTAAATGATTTTTAATTAAATCCACACATAAGATTTTTGCGAAATTTCAAATCTCTTGGATTTTATATATAAATACCTTTTTGAGATAATTCGCATTCTGGCTAATTCATTAATGTGGATTTATTAGAAATTAATTACTCACTATCGCTCTCTTTCCATTAGAAAATCCATAAACAATTCATATTTTTTTCAAAAAATCCAAAAGAATTACTGTAGCATCGTTGCATCATGTTTTAATTTCAGTAAAATTTTCATAATTTTTGCATTCTATTTGTGTAAAAAATTGTTAAAAACCCATAAAAGTGTGCATTTTAAATTATTGCATTTTAATTCCTAAAATTACAAAAAAAAATGTGTTTTGTACTCACCTGTGGATTAGGGTTTTAGAAAAAAATACAATTTGGCTAAATCTGATTAATTTCATATTAAAATTAATTTGGCCTAGTTGTGTGTTTTTTTACTGTCTTAAATCACCCGTATATTGCATTTCGCATTCATTTTGCATTAAAAAAATTCAAAAAAATCCGCGTGGAAACCTAGACCTAAATTTTTTAGTTAACCCGAAGTTGTTCCTTTGCCTCCCTGTGTTCGACCCTGGACTTGCCCCGAGATATAAATTAAAGCCGAGACACTCTTCACGGAGATCTTCTCTCGATTCTGACTGATTCGTTAGGTACACCTATTACAACGAGTGCATATTACAAACGTGCTCAGCGATCGATCAATGATCAAATGTGGCAAAGAGATGGGTCTTGGTAGCGGGAAACGGGTCTTGAGGAGGATGAAGAGGTTGACCAGCCTTGTCAACAAAATGAATTGGGCCAATGGGTGGTCGACCCATATACAAACAAACACTAAAGGGTAAAATAACTAAATATAAATAGAAATAATTATAGAATAAATAAAAATAAAGTTAAATAAAAAAGTCTTCAAAATGCAAAATGTAAATAAGTTAATAATAATTTTATAATGATTTTAATAGATTAAACAAATTAATTTATATAGTTAAATAATTTAAATACATGTATTTACAAATGTAAATTACATATATACAATGTATATGTATTTTTATTATTTGACTTCACAAGCATACATGTCATTTTATATTGTATTTATTTAAAGAGTAATTTAAAGGCTATGAATACATTTTTTATTTTTATAAATTAATTTAATTGTACAAATAAATATAAGTATATACAATATATGTAGATTATACCTATATAATAAATATACTTATTTATATTTGATTCCTTTTAACTTTTATGATTTTTACCTATATTATATATATAGTATAATATTTGTACATCTTATTAGTAATACGATATGTACAAAAATACAAAGAATAAAATAAATAAAAGTAGTATGTAGTTAGATAAGCACAATAACATCCCTAAAAAATCGATTTTCACATCTTAACTCCACATCTTATGAAACCACTTTCATTTTAAAGGTATTTTTATTCTAAGAATAATGAAAGTGACTTCTTTCATTTTAAGATAATATGGTGAAGATATTGAGCTTTCAATTCTTATTTTACATTTTTTCTAAGTATTGTAACTTGTATTCTATACATGATTTATTTTTTCAAATATTTTTATTATTTAAAGAATATTTTTATATACAAGTTTCATGAAAAATGTTTTTTATTTGAGAATGATTTGATGAAAAATAAAATAGTATAAGATATGTGCATAATGAATTAGATAAATATGTATAATGTGAATTTGGTTTCTGATATTTTTTATAATTTAAAGATCCCGTCTCCCTCTACTTTATTCCTTGTCGATTAGGTCATTGCCTGACCACTCTCGGGGTTACAATCAGTATGTATATGTTGTACTTATATACAATCTTCTTTTCTTTCTTTTTTCTTTTCTTCTTTATTCATTTATTTGGGTTAAAATAATGATAATAGTATAATATTAACAAATGATGTTAGTTTGATAATATATGAGAATTAATGCTATTTACATGTATTTTATAAGGGATTTTAAGCCGAAATTAAGGAATAAAGATGATGAATTGCTGATTGATCAGCCTCTCCTTTTCGTTTGTTTTCATTTTTCTTGATTCTGCAACTTTAATTCAATCAATTATTTTTAAGCCCAAGAATTTGAGTTAGTTGGGTCTCATTAGATTCCTACAATGATGCTTTCCCTTTTTTTCCCAATCCAACCCATGTCCCTTTTCTTTCTATAAGATTGCCGACCAACCCAAATATCTGACAACACACTTCCAAGTCCTTTGGCAATTTAAAAAAACAATGTGAAAAGACCACACTTTTATTCCTCTCTTTTCTTCCTCTCCCTAGTCCCTACATTTAATGCCCTTACACATTCGCAATATTCTTTACCCTCTCGGTCAAAGGATCATCTCCAAAAGTGAGTTATTCCTCAATAGGGTATAACTTTTATAAAATATTTTTCAAAATAGAGATGACTTGAAAATATTTCCCAGAATATGCATATATCGGCAAATCGTTGTCCGTTTGGTGTGTCATGACAAATGGTTTGCCACACGTGGCAAATTGTTTGTCGTACCACATGGACGGTCAAAACATGCACATGCGATAAAAATATGAGTTTCTGACACCCTCTCGTCCGTCCATGTGGCACAACAAATGGTTTATCGTACCACAACAAATATATAACCATTCAGGGAAATATTTTCGCATCGTACCCATTTTGAGCAAAAAAAAATCTCCCCTCCCCCTTTCAATAAACCACCCTCAAGTTCAATCTCCCTTCTCATTCTCTCTCTCTCACTTCCCTACAATTTTTATCCCATGTACCATCTCTTCCTCAACATTTTCCAACTGTCTTCCCTCGTCATTAATCCATCCATGCATAGAGAGAGAGAGGATCCTCTATTGTAAAGTTACAACAGAGATGTTGTAATCCATTTTAAGTTTTTTTTGTGATTTTGACTCGAAAATCCTACCGTATAGATTGAATCTTAGATCAATGATTTCATATTTTCCAAATTTCACCCAAATCCGAGCTTATTTGCGATGTTATCTTAATGGTCAAACATTCGATCAATATCAAAGCAACTTAAATTCCATTTAAAAAAGATCCAAACCTTAAATTATTAAGATAAAATATAAAAAAACTCGGATTCGGGTGAAATTTGGAAGATATGCAGAGCATTGATCTAAGATTCAATCTATAAGATTAGATTTTGGAATCAAAATCATAAAAAAATAAAATAAAATAAAACAGGAAAAAGAACATGTTACGCCTGAAATAAGAACAAGCAACAACGAGTCATATAGTTATGGCCTCTTTATTCTATATATGAAGAATATGATTATGCCCCTTTTTTATATCGATAAGTGGTTCAAGGAATATTATCGAATGCCCTTTCTAGTCTCGCATTGGCAATTACGCATATTTGATCATTAAATACTATTCTCTCCGTAGAAGAATTAGAGGAACCCTATTCGCAAGTAACAAAGATCGGATTTTTCATCAAATCTTTTACTTTGAAGGTGCAAGGAAAGATATACAAGGTATGTAATCTTAGTACTATGCATTTTTTCCTTATCACACACATATATTCTCCTAAAAAAGTAATTGGGGATGCTCTTAATCTATATTGTAACTCACGTTACAATGAAGGATCATCTTCCCTATCTCTATCTATTTCTATCTCACTCACATCTCATCTTTCCTTGGTCATTGGATTTCATTCAACGGCTAAAGCTTTCTCATTTCAACATTAACGCCGCTCACCCTTCCCTCTCGTGTAGCTGCAACTCCCACTTTGCCATATTCTCCATCAGCCGACCACCGTCACTCCACACTCTCAAGCGAATGCATCTCCACGATCTTCCCAGCTCGCGTAGGCAGCTCACCCATCCTTTTCAAACCGTTGCGCGATGGGTTCTTCCCACCTCTGATAAACGCAAGACCGACAACCGCTAACCCACGCATGCAACAGAGCAGCAGTTGTTTCTCATTTCTCTCTAGCTTTCCTTTGTTTTAACTAGAATATGTTGTGCACTATTGCAAGGGTTGGCTCCCTGATCCTCCTCTATTCTTTCTTTCACAGAAGCTCCATTCCTTGTTGAGTCGCTAGATAGAAAATCGATCGAAAAGATAGTCGTAGCTGACCGAGCCGTGGGGGCTCTCGTACGTGACGGATCTGAGGAGCCCAAGTCCTCTCCATCCTCGCCACCGAGATAACAGTGAGCTAACTTCAAAACCACGTGGATGACAGCCACGTGGATATGACGGTGCATATTACCTTTGCATCCCAGCTACCACTGTTGTCTTCCTCAACTGCCACCTATAAGCCGCAGCTGATCATATGGGGTTGATCTGTTCGGTGAAGACATCTTCTCATCTTGTTTGTAGTGTAGTACCTCTACTATATGTTGTTTAAATGCCAAAAGGACAAAAAGTCAATTCTCAGTTTATCAGTATATTTGTCTTTGTCCTAGTGTGTCATTGGCATAAAATGACCACTAACATGTTTTTATAAGTCATTGATCACCTAATGGAGATCTTTTGTGAGATTCTAATTGATGTACTAAGTGGTTCATGGCAAATCATATGAAATATTGTTGTTGGCTAATGGACTTTGTAGGATAATTGGACCTTGACTTTGTGCCTTGACTGATAAATTGATTTAGTAGTCAATTAAAAAATCATCTTGGCATAATAGTTATCATCTCAGTAATCTCATGCATTTTCATTCGTGTAATCTCTTAAAAAAGCTCTTAGTGTTGAAAAAAAGTCCTTTATTTTCTCCCATAAAACATTGCAACATTGATTGTTTTATAAAAAAATCAAATACATGTCTATGTGGATCGACCTTGTATTCATCAACATATAATTACAAAATTTGGATTAATTAATATTTTAATTGGTTGAATTGTGGTTGCAACGACATGGTATTACATGATTTGACCTCGTAAAAACAATAAGAAACCGATTAATCGGTAGGTCAATAAGGCTTATGGGTATGTAGTTGGCAAATATCTTGTGGGTCGCCCTTTTTATAGCTTCGGGAGATTACGGATCTGTTAATGAATCTTAACTCTTTGGGTCCATGTTTAGGGAGGTGAGTTTATGGATCATAACCATGAGGTCGAATCTGACGAGTCCCTTTTTTTTGAAAAAAATCTGAAATGCAGTCATCATGTCCCAAGGCATTGAGGGATTTAAGGCTTCGGATGGTTCTTGCCACCTTTTCCTTGGTAATAGGATCAACCGATTCTTTTGGATTTGAAATTTGATCTAAGAAGAATGAGTTGAAGTTGAAAGTGTCTTATTTCCGCATGATTGGAGGTGTAAAGTTTCTGATAGTAGTTCACATCTATACGAGCAATGAATGAGTTTTCTGAGTGTATGATGCCATTATAGTCACGAAGTGTTAGGATTGTATTCCTGCTTCTCTTAGCCGAGGTGGCCGAATTTAGGAATTTTGTATTACGGTCGCCCTCACGTAGCCATTGGATTTTGGCTCGCTGATTCATTCGTAGGAATTCATAGTCATACGCTTCGTCAAGCTCTTTATAGGCTTTGGATAATTCTTCAAAAGTGGTTGGGGAAGGAGATATGTCATGAAGAGATTCTTCTGAGTCCTTGGCATTATTTGCAAGGTTTGAAGAAACTTTGTCAAAACTCTTATATATGTGCTCTCGAATCTATGCCAAAATGTCGGTCTTGAATCATTTGATTTTGAGATGCCAAATTTGGAAAGGATTATGATCAGAGAGTTGTTGCGACTAAGAACTTTGGATCAATTGTAAGAAGAATGATTTTTGGACCCATAAACCTTCCATTTTGAAACTGGGTCTGACCGGTTTCAACGAGGTTCCTGGGAGATAATGGGTTTGTAATCGGAGAAATCTTTGGAAATGGCAATGGAGTGCAATATTAATCATAACATTAGTTTCATCCGTTAAAATGGTATTATAACATCGATTATTATAATTATATTATACTAATATGTAAAAACAACAAATCTATATTGTCTTTATTTGATATAAAATTGTCATGTTATGCGTTGTAGCTATCATTATCTTTGCTAATCCCTGCTCTTCAAACATTTTTATTTTTTTTTCTATGGTCTGCAAAAATCAGAACTTAACTTAAAATAATTTCCAAAAACAATAAAGCATTGAATCAAATATAATAGGTTAAAACCTATTTGTGTATGTACATACACAGTTACACACAATTATATGCATGGGCATGTATATAAACACACATGCATGCTTTCTAATGAGATGTAATTCTTTTAGCATTCCAAAAGCTGTCAAAATTCAGAAAAAAAGAAATGTCAACATTTTGCATTAGAAACGGTATGCTTGCAAGAAAACATAATCGAACATGTAACGTTAATATGCACATAGTTTATAAAATAATTGAGTTACATGTAATTTTTTAATGAAAAATTTAGAGGATATTTCGGTTGCAAAAAAAGTTTCAAAGCATCCTTGATCATGTGTGTGTGGGAGTGTATTTAATTGTAATGTAATTAAGTTTTAAGTTGCTAAACCTATATAATTACATTGTGTAACTAAATTGATTTCAAGTGGGAAGGCAACTGGTCAAAGGAAAAGTTGGGAAATCCAAAATTTGAAATAATGTGAGTAAAGGTAGAGTTTTTAGTTCCACGTTGAGTATTGATAGATTTTGGTGGACATATATATATGAGTACTCACTCCAATCTCTTGTGGCAATAGTAGAGAGGATGAATAAAAGACTACACACTCACGCACTTTGCTCCGCTCTGCTTGGGGTTGGAGAGAGTTAACTCGAATCTCGATACTTTTACTGCGAGTTTCTTTTAGAGGGTCAGATAAATTGACCTGATGGATTAATTTGTAATACGATTGTTGTAGGAATTCTATTCAATCCGATGGCTCAGACTCAATGCATGTTGAGAGAGTAGTTGTAGATTTGAAGAGTCACTCTAGATCTTCAAGAAATCCCTCCACATATGCGAATTATTCTCATGCAAGAAATCTATCACTCTTTGTTCTTCCACCGTAAAGCTCTTCTGCCCTCTTCTCTCGCCTGTTGTAGCATCCCAATCATACTATCACATCTAGTAATTACAAAGTGTGGTAATAGCTTATAAATAGTGAGGGCTACTACTAAACAACATGGGGCAGTTTATGCTATGGTCGAGGCCTTCAATTGTGCCCAAGCCCAACAAGTTGTCTGGGCCAGTAATCCCTAATAATTAACTGGGTATAGGGTACGAGATGTTACATTTTGTATCAGAGCAAATTCCCTCCAATAGTGAAAAGGGACACCCAAGAAGTGGATCCATCCTTACTATAGTGTTATGAAAAAGAGCTACCCAACAGGTGAAGCTGCTACTATTACTGGGAATATGTCATGGGCCATTGCAATGAGGACGTTGCGAAAATATAAGTAGGGTTGATTCTACCATCCCAAACATAGTATCACATCTAGTAATTACAAAGTGTGGTAGTAGCTTATAAGTAGTGGAGACTATTACTAAACAACCTGGACTTAAGTATTTTTGGCTTTGGTCTAGTTGAGCCCAATCCCAACAAGTTGTCCGGGTTAGTAATCCCCAATAGCGGACCATGTATAGGGTCCGGGATGTTACGCATGTTATTTAGTGTGGTACTTCCAATGATGATATCTTCGGAGTGCACGAACAAAGATCGTGTACCATTGTTTCCTTGAGCGGATCGTAAGTATCTTACGCACTGCTATTTTGACGGTGATATACTCAAAGGACAGTCCTTCGTGAGTGTTTCAGTGATCTCTTCTCTAACTTTTTAATTGTTTTGTCTGTTGCAATTGGTTTATTTTTATGTTCTTAACTGATCTTGCTCTAGTAAGACGTGTCAAATATTGAATCGAATTATGTTTGCATTTTGTAATTGGAATATAAATCTGAAATACATGATTATAGTTGTATTAATTTGCGATGCATTTGCATATCATGTTGAGTCTGATAACAATAATCTTAGAGAGGATATCGATAATTGGGATTAAAAAATATCGGATACAACTTCTAAATCGAGGGTGGAAATGATAAGTATGCCTGGAAATTCAGGGTCAGAATTTTAAGCGTTGACAACAAAATCTGATTAACCACCATAATGTTAATATCTATGCTTGAAATCAAATGTCCTGTGGTGGAAAATGAAAACCCTCACCTGATAATTAGAAGGCGTAATCTACGTGGAAATAACATGATATATGTCATGACTGCATCATGTTGGCTATGTCCAACACATTGTTTGACATATACTTTCTTCCACATAGACTACAGGTGGGTAATGGAAAGAACTTGATGGAAAGTATAACACTGAAGATCTCGATATAGAGAAATACTCTCATGCTAATTTTTTATGGTTTTCCTTGATCGAGGGATAGTCGGTTTTGAACAAGATCACAAGTTTCTACACATGCTCCATGGATTAGAAGTTGCTGAAATGGACATTCCAGAAAAAAAAATAGGTCTTGTGCATCATTGAAGAATTCCCTAAGTCGTGGGAAGACTTTGATATGATCCTAAAACACAAAAAAGAGAATTTTCTAAGGATGACGATGATGTCAACAACCATAAAGGAGGAACACATGAAGCAAAAAATTGTGGTTCATGTTAATACTCAGGGAAAGGTAAAATTCATGACCTCGAAGGGTAGGGGGGAAAGGAAATGAAAAAAAGAAGTCCACAAGTGAATATGATCACTGAAGGACATGGAGCTAACAAGGGGTATGTCTCTGGGAAATCTGAATTATACCATATCTATGATCCTAATGAGTCACTCGTAAATACGGGAACCAATGTTCATATCGTATGACGTAACTTTATTTTATTCTTAACATACCTGCAGTGGTGGGATTGTGATGATGAGGAATGACTTTACGACCAAGGAGCTATGATTAGGATAAGTCAATTTGAGGTTCTCCTCTTGATGTGTCTCAACTTTCCACAGGATGTTGCATATCCTCGACGAAAAGAAGAATGTTTATCCGGTTCTATCTCAGTAAGAAATGGTTTTGAATATAACTTTAAATATAATATTTTTTTATTATGATACATGATGTTTTTTTATAGAAAAGGTTATTTTATAGCTTTTGATTTGTTGTTTATAATTAGATGTGATTCACTAAACATTGATTCTGTGAACGTTTTGAATTTTAAATATTTCAATTATGTGTCTCATGTGATTAGCAATTTAGAATCATGTGATCTATGCATGGTAGATTGAAATGTTTGAATTTGAATTCAATTAAATGAGTGATGAATTTAAAATTGATTCCTGACCATATTTTTTTAACTCAAATATGCAAATTTTGTGTGCAAGCTAAGATAACTAGGAAGACTTTTAATTTATCTCTAAAGATAATGAACTCGGATCTAATGCACAGAGATATTTGTGATTTTAATGATGTGCTGACCAGAGAAAATAAGAAATATTTGTTGCCTTTTATAGATGATCGTGGTAGATACTTCTATGCATATCTAATAGAAAATAAGGATGAAGCCTTGTAAAACTTTCTTATATTTTAAGATGAGACTGAGACACAAACATGAAAAATATTTAAATGCTTTGGGTCAGATAGAGGAGGTGGATATACTTCTAACCTATTCGATGAACAACACAAGCCATTTGTCATAGTTCATGAGGTTACGACTCTATATTCAACACAATTAAATGGGATAGTAGAACGGAAAAATAGAACATTAACATACACACTACAAGGAAATGAGTTGTGGCTACAAAAATATGCCTACGAATTTGAGGCTTGTGGTCATGGAATTGGCTCTGGCCACAGTACTTCATGGTATCTGATCGTAGCTACAAGTCTCATGGCGAGAGTTCTTTGATCACGAATATGTTGTGACCACTACAAGTAACCACAGAAATTAGCGTGACCACAGTTTTTAGATGAATGTCATATTTCTGCCTTTGAAGTCTTTGGCCATGAAATTATGGTTATACAAATTAATGGCCACAGAATTATCATGGCCATAATTTTTTGTGGCTAGATTCTGTGGTCACAACTCATTTTTCTGGTAGTGACACAATCAATGCTCACTTACAAAGTTCTGGACTTCCAACATATATGTAGGGAGATACCTTGAATATGGCTTGTTATATTCTAAAAATAGTTTCTGCAAGACATACGAAAAAGTATTCTTTTAAATTTTAGAGAAATAGGAAACCAATCTTAAAGTGTGTCAAAGTGTGTGGATGCCTCGATAAGGTTCTAGTCCCATAATACAAGATAAATAAACTAGATCCTAAAACGATTGATGCGGTCATCTTATATTATTTGAAAAATAGTGATGCATATTGGCTCTTGAAAATTCGGTTTGATATACCTGACATAGATGTCAACACTATTGTTGAACTCCTTGATGCTACCTTCTTTGAGGATGTCTTCTCGGTGAAGACTGGGATTCCTCAGGATCTGACCAATGATGTTGTCTCTACATATATTTCAAATCAAGCGGAAAGAATATTAAATGTGGGGGTAGAGTCTCAACCCGAACCCAATGAAATTTCATAATAGATTGAGCCAAGGAGGAGTAAGCAACCACGGATAGTCAATTATTTTGACTAGTGACATTATTGTCTACCTTATCAAAGGTGATCTAACAACTTACAAAGAAGTCATGGCTTCATCTAAAACAAAATAGAAGGAATTTGTCAAATTTAAGGTGGATTCCATTATGGCTAATAAAATTTGGGATTTGGTTGTGATCTTCAAGTAGGTGCAAGTAGGTGTTTAAGAGAAAGTTTAGGTCAAACAGATAAATTGAATAATACAAAGCCAGGTAAGTTGATAAGGGCTATAGGCAAAAGGAATGTATTAATTATATGGAAACCTATTCTCACGTGACTAGGATGAGCATAATCTGAATGCTTATAGCAATGCCATATGTATATGATTTATCAATCCATCAGATGGATGTGAAGTCTTCTTTCTTGCACGGTGATCTTGAGAAGAGATCTATATGAATAAATCCGATGGGCTTGTGACTCTTAGGAATTAAGGAAAGGTTTGCAAGCATGTTAAATCCCTTTACGGATAGAAACAAGCACCAAAGCAATGGTAAGAAAAAAAACTATTTTATCATGTGATTTTAAGGTTCATGAATCTGACAAGTGTGTTTATTCAAAGGTGAAAGGTAATTTGTATTAATGTGTGCTTGTATACATATTACATACTACTATTTGGATCTTTTTTTTAGGATTATCAATGAGACTAGAGTGTTCTTAAGTAGCAGGTTTGAGAATGAAGGACATGTGCGTTGCTGGTGTAATCTTGGGTCTCAAATTGATAAGGCGAGTTGATGGGATTGTAGTTTCTCAATCTCACTTTGTTGAGAAGATACTAGAGAATCCGGATATCAAGATTGCAAAGTTATAATCATTTCATTTGATTCATCCAAATTTCTTTACAAGAACAAAAGTGGAGTACTTTTAGCACAACTAAGGTGCTCACAAAGAATATGAATCTTAATGTATCTAGATAATTGCACAAGATTTGATGTTTCTTTCTCAATTGCAAAGTTGAGTAGTTACACTAATTTTCCTGGTCGTACTCCCTGGGAGGCTCTGCATCAAGTACCACAATGCTTAAAAGGGAATTATTTCTCCTTGGTAATAGGATCAACCGATTCTTTTGGATTTGAAATTTGATCTAAGAAGAATGAGTTGAAGTTGAAAGTGTCTTATTTCCGCATGATTGGAGGTGTAAAGTTTCTGATAGTAGTTCACATCTATACGAGCAATGAATGAGTTTTCTGAGTGTATGATGCCATTATAGTCACGAAGTGTTAGGATTGTATTCCTGCTTCTCTTAGCCGAGGTGGCCGAATTTAGGAATTTTGTATTACGGTCGCCCTCACGTAGCCATTGGATTTTGGCTCGCTGATTCATTCGTAGGAATTCATCGCCATACGCTTCGTCAAGCTCTTTATAGGCTTTGGATAATTCTTCAAAAGTGGTTGGGGAAGGAGATATGTCATGAAGAGATTCTTCTGAGTCCTTGGCATTATTTGCAAGGTTTGAAGAAACTTTGTCAAAAGTCTTATATATGTGCTCTTGAATCTATGCCAAAATATCGGTCTTGAATCATTTGATTTTGAGATGCCAAATTTGGAAAGGATTATGATCAGAGAGTTGTTGCGACTAAGAAGTTTGGATCAATTGTAAGAAGAATGATTTTTGGAGCCATAAACCTTCCATTTTGAAACTGGGTCTGACCGGTTTCAACGAGGTTCCTGGGAGATAATGGGTTTGTAATCGGAGAAATCTTTGGAAATGGCAATGGAGTGCAATATTAATCATAACATTAGTTTCATCCGTTAAAATGGTATTATAACATCGATTATTATAATTATATTATACTAATATGTAAAAACAACAAATCTATATTGTTTTTATTTGATATAAAATTGTCATGTTATGCGTTGTAGCTATCATTATATTTACTAATTCCTGCTCTTCAAACATTTTTATTTTATTTCTATGGTCTGCAAAAATCAGAACTTAACTTAAAATAGTTTCCAAAAACAATAAAACATTGAATCAAATATAATAGGTTAAAACCTATTTGTGTATGTACATACACAGTCAGGGCCGGCCCTCGGGGTTGTTTGGAAGTGCAACCGCCCAGGGCCCATGAGCTTTAAGGGGCCCATTTTCTTGAATGTTGAAAAACCTAAAAAATAGGTCCCTTAGATCTTCATCTACCTCAACATTTCTCTTTCCATGAAATCCTCTACTCAACGGCTACATTTTACTTTTTTAAGCAATTCTTAATCCAATTCATCACCACCTCTCTCTTTCTCAATATCTTTGTTGTTATGTTCTCTCGATCTTTCTCTCCCGAAAAATTTGAATGGGAACAACACTGATAATTCTTTTGTTGTTGTTATTATGTTATCGTATTTTTTTTAAATATTCTATTCTTTACTTGTTTCACAGTTCGGAATTCTTTTAAGTTTCTGAGACTGTAGCTTTGTTTAGGGAGTTATTGTTAACCAATAGCAGGACACGCATGCATTGTACATCGAGGGATCAATTTCATAGCATTGTACGAATTGTTAATTGAGATTCAATGTGGCTAATTGCATGCGAATTAGTATAATTGTGTTATTATCAACAATGGATGGAAGATGTGTGATTTTCTGTTTAATCTGTCTCCTATATTTTTCTGGATGCTGCTAAAGTTGAGATAGATTGTAATAAGTTTAGCTAATATATAACATATACTGCATTGGGAAACGAACATATTTGGCTCTTGCTTTCGTCGTGAAATACTTATAGATACAAGATAACGAGGCATATGCTATATTGAACTATATATATCCTCTCTGTATTCATAAAATAATAGCGAGTTCAAATACCCACGTAGTTGTTGTATTTCCTTGTAGCATAATGACTTTAGACCATTGTTTTCCGTCTTCCAAAGAGATAATGAAAACAATAGCAGGGACTGTTGTGGGTGTTGTAATTGTACATTAAAGATTAATTGAAGGGAGGAATTTGTTTGGATAATAAACCATTAGCTTAAGAATGATTTTGTGTAGTAAGGTATTTATCCGGTAGTAATATCGTGAATCTCATGGTAATATCAGGATCGTCCATGAGGGTAGTTTACGAGTGCAATGGCCCAGGGCTCCATCAACTTGAGTGGTCGATTTTTACATGTATTCAGCCTTTAATTTAGAAAAAAATATTGTATGTCCTAATGAGGCCTTGTAAATCAATTTTTTAGTAAAATAACTCACCGAAAAATGATCAGTCGAAATTTTCGATGAAACAATTTGTTAAAAAATGAGCTCTTATGGAATCGATTTTTTGGTGAAACAACTCGTAAAAAAATGAGCCCCTATAGAATTGAAGTTTCAGTGAACAACTCAATGTTAAAGTCATGGAATTATATAAGGGCGCATTGTTCATCGAAATTTATAAGGGCCCATTTTTTTTCTTTTGCCCAGGGCCTACGAAATGTCAGGGACGGCCCTGTACACAGTTACACACAATTATTATATGCATGGGCATGTATATAAACACACATGCATGCTTTCTAATGAGATGTAATTCTTTTAGCATTCCAAAAGCTGTCAAAATTCAGAAAAAAAAAAGAAATGTCAACATTTTGCATTAGAAACTGTATGCTTGCAAGAAAACATAATCGAACATGTAACGTTAATATGCACATAGTTTATAAAATAAGAGGTTGGGGAGCTTGCACCAAGGTGCATGTAACCTTACATGCACCGATGCCATAAACGTCCATATTTTTTTATTTTTTTGAAATGAAATCATGTGCAATTTAGATCACCAAATATCACCATGTTGTCATTAAAATTTCAACTTAATTCGAGACTCATAAGCCATCCATCAAGATAGTGAAATTTTAACGGTTTCAGAATTGCTGAAATTTAGCTGTCTAGATGAACATGTTAGGAACGTCTGTTTTCCACGAAATTTGAAACACATATTCCACTAATAGTTCTAAGTATATCCCCCAAGGTTTTGTTTCAAAAAAATGGGCGTTTATGGCAGCGGTGCATGTAAGGTTACATGCACCTTGGTGCAAGCTCCCCAAAGTTACATGTAATTTTTTAATGAAAAATTTAGAGGATATTTCGGTTGCAAAAAAAGTTTCAAAGCATCCTTGATCATGTGTGTGTGGGAGTGTATTTAATTGTAATGTAATTGAGTTTTAAGTTGCTAAACCTATATAATTACATTGTGTAACTAAATTGATTTCAAGTGGGAAGGCAGTTGGTCAAATGAAAAGTTGGAAAATCCCAAATTTGAAATAATCTGAGTATAGGTACAGTTTTTAGCTCCACATTGACTATTGCTAGATTTTGGTGGGCATATATATGAGTACTCACTCCAAACTCTTGTAGCAATAGTAAAGAGGATGAATAAATGACAACACACTCACGCACTTTGCTCCGCTCTGCTTGGGGTTGGAGAGAGTTAACTCGAATCTCGATACTTTTACCGCGAGTTTCTTTTAGAGAGTCAGATAAATTGATCTGATGGATTAATTTGTAATACGATTGTTGTAGGAATCCTATTCAATCCAACAGCTCAGACTCAATGCATGTTGAGAGAGTAGTTACAGATTTGAAGAGTCACTCTAGATCTTCAAGAAATCTCTCCACATATGCGAATTCTTCTCATGCAAGAAATCTATCACTCTTTGTTCTTCCACCGTAAAGCTCTTCTGCCCTCTTCTCTCGCCTGTTGTAGCATCCCAAACATACTATCACATCTAGTAGTTACAAAATGTGGTAATAGCTTATAAATAGTGAGGGCTACTACTAAACAACATGGGGTAGTTTATGTTAAGGTTGAGGCCTTCAATTGTGCCCAAGCCCAACAGGTTGTATGGGCCAGTAATCCCTAATAATTAACCATGTATAGGGTATAGGATGTTACATTTTGTATCAGAGCAAATATTCTCCAATAGTGAAAAGGGCTACCCTAAAGGTGGAGCCATCCGTACTATAGTGTTAGGAAAAAGAGCTACCCAACATGTGAAGCTGCTACTATTACTGGAAATAGGTCATGGGCCATTGCAACGAGGACGTTGTGAAAAAATAAGTAGGGTTGATTCTACCATCCCAAACATAGTATCACATATAGTAATTACAAAGTGTGGTAGTAGCTTATAAGTAGTGGAGACTATTACTAAACAACCTGGACTTAAGTATTTTCAGCTTTGGTCTAGTTGAGCCCAATCCCAACAAATTGTCTGGGTTAGTAATCCCCAATAGCGGACCATGTATAGGGCCCGGGATGTTACACATGTTATTTACTGTGGTACTTCCAATGATGATATCTTCGAAGTGTACGAACAAAGATCGTGTACCATTGTTTCCTTGGAGCGGATCGTAAGTATCTTACGCACTGCTATTTTGACGGTGATATACTCAAAGGATAGTCCTTCATGAGTGTTTCAGTGATCTCTTCTCTTTTTGATTGTTTTGTCTGTTGTAATTGGTTTATTTTTATGTTCTTAACTGATCTTGCTCTAGTAAGACATGTCAAATATTGAATCGAATTATGTTTGCATTTTGTAATCGGAATATGAACCTGAAATACATGATTATAGTTGTATTAATTTGCGATGCATTTGCATATCATGTTGAGTTTGATAACAACAATCTTAGAGAGGATATCAATAATAAGAGTTAAAAAATATCGGATACACCTTCTAAATCGAGGGTGGAAATGATAAGTATGCCTGGAAATTCGGGGGTCAAAATTTTAAGCATTGACAACAAAATCTGATTAACCACCATAATGTTAATCTCTATGCTTGAAACCAAATGTCCTGTGATGGAAAATAAAAACCCTCATCTGATAATTAGAAGGCGTAATCTGCATGGAAATAACATGATATATGTAGGGGTGTAAACGGACCGAACCTGAGCGAACCTATATTTTTTAGGTTCGGTTCGTTTATTTAATCGAGCCTAAACTTGTGTTCAGGTTCGGTTCGTTTATTTTCGAACTGAATCCGAATCAAACCTCTTTTTAAACGAATCGAACCTAAATGAATATCGAACTTAAGAATTTTCTAATAAGAGGGAGTGAAAAGAAAAGAAATGTGTATCTATAATTAGAATAAATATTCATTTAATTTTTTATTTATCTAACTCATCTTCATCTTTTGAAAAAATTAGATTAATAGAAATTATTCTCTTTGAAAAAAGTATAATTATAATATATTTTTACATCTATTCAGATGGGGATACGGAATAAGAATAATGTGGAGATATTCGATAAGTAATGTTTATACTTGTTCTGTTGATTTGAAGATAAAGAAGGGAACAGTACTAGACACATAAATGATAACACGATGCGACTATTTATTTTTGGATAGTTTATACAGAGATAAAACCTACTTATCCCGCAAATGTCTAGTTATCTCTAGACAAAATTCACTTACCCTGGGATAAAAACCACTCATCTTAAAATAAGATCCACATCTACATATAAGGATTTGTATATGTGTATGTTTATCGAGCTTTTAACGAATCGAACCTGAGCGAACCTATGATTTTTAGGTTCGGTTCGTTTATTTAATCGAGCCTAAACTTGTGTTCAGGTTCGGTTCGTTTATTTCCGAACCGAATCTGAATCGAACTTTTAGCGAGCCGAACCTGAGCGAATATCGAACTTGAGATTTTTCTTACACCCCTAGATATATGTCATGACTGCATCATGTTGGCTATGTCCAACACATTGTTTGACATATACTTTCTTCTACATAGACTACGGGTGGGTAATGGAAAGAACTTGACGGAAAGTACAACACTGAAGATCTTGATATAGAGAAATACTCTCATGCTAAATTTTTAAGGTTTTCCTTGATTGAGGGATAGTCGGTTTTGAACAAGATCACAAGTTTCTACATCTGCTCCATGGATTAGAAGTTTCTGAAATGGACATTCCAGAAAAAAAATTAGGTATTGTGCGTCATTGAAGAATTCCCTAAGTCGTGGGAAGACTTCGATATGATCCTAAAACACAAAAAAGGGAATTTTTTAAGGATGACGATGATGTCAATCGCCGTAAAGGAGGAACACATGAAGCAAAAATTTGTGGTTCATGTTAATATTCAGGGAAAGGTAAAATTCATGACCTCAAAGGGTAGGGAAAAAAGGAAATGAAATAAAGGAGTCCACAAGTGAATATGATCGCTGCAGGACATGGAGCTAGCGAGGGGTATGTCTCGGGGAAATTATACCATATCTATGATCCTAATGAGTCACTCGTAAATACGGGAACCAATGTTCATATCTGTTCTGACGTAACTTTATTTTATTCTTAACATACCTGCAGTGGCGGGATTGTGATGATGAGGAATGACTTTAGGTCAAGGAGCTATGATTAGGACAAGTCAATTTGAGGTTCTCCTCTTGATGTGTCTCAACTTTCCACAGGATCTTGCATATCCTCGACGAAAAGAAGAATGTTTTATCTGGTTCTATCTCAGTAAGAAATGGTTTTGAATATAACTTTAAATATGATAATTTTTTATTATGATACATGATATTTTTATAGAAAAGGTTATTTTATAGCTTTTGATTTGTTGTTTATAATTAGATGTGATTTATTAAACATCGATTCTATGAACGTTCTGAATTTTAAAGGTTCCAATTATGTGTCTCATGTAATTAGCAATTTAGAATCATGCGATCTATGCATGGTAGATTGAAACGTTTGAACTTGAATTCAATTAAATGAGTGATGAATTTAGAATTGATTCCTGACCATTTTTTTAACTCAAATATGCAAATTTTGTGTGCAAGCTAAGATAACTAGGAAGACTTTTAATTTGTCTCTAAAGATAATGAACTCGGATCCAATGCACATATATATTTGTTATTTTAATGATGTGCTGACCAGAGAAAATAAGAAATATTTTATCACATTTTATAGATGACCGTGGTAGATACTTCTATGCATATCTAATAGAAAATAAGGATGAAGCCTTGTAAAATTTTCTTATATTTTAAGATGAGACTGAGACACAAACATGAAAAATATTTAAATGCCTTGGGTCAGATAGAGGAGGTGGATATACTTCTAACCTATTCGATGAACAACACAAGCCATTTGTCATAGTTCATAAGGTAACGACTCTATATTCAACACAATTAAATGGGATAGTAGAACGGAAAAATAGAACATTAACAGACACACTACAAGGAAATGAGTTGTGGCCACAAAAATATGCCTACGAATTTGAGGCTTGTGGTCATGGAGTTGGCTCTGGCCACAACACTTCGTGATATCTGATCGTAGCTACAAGTCTCATGGCGAGAGTTCTTTGACCACGGATATGTTGTGGCCACTACAAGTAACCACAGAAATTATCGTGGCCACAATTTTTGGATGAATGTCATATTTCCGTCTTTGAAGTCTTTGGCTATGAAATTATGGTTATACAAATTAGTGGCCACAGAATTATCATGACCATAAGTTTCTGTGGCTACATTCTGTGGTCACAACTCATTTTCCTGGTAGTGACACAATCAATGCTCTCTTACAAAGTTCTGGACTTCCAACATATATGTGGGGAGATGCCTTGAATATGGCTTGTTATATTCTAAAAATAGTTTCTACAAGACATACGAAAAAGTGTTCTTTTAAATTTTAGAGAAATAGGAAACCAATCTTAAAATGTGTCAAAGTGTGTGCATGCCTCGATAAGGTTCTAGTCCCATAATACAAGAGAAATAAACTAGATCCTAAAATGATTGATGCGGTCATCTTATGTTATTTGGAAAATAGTGATGCATATTGGCTCTTGAAAATTCGGTTTGATATACCTGACATAGATGTCAACACTATTTGAACTCCATGATGCTACATTCTTTGAGGATGTCTTCCCGGTGAAGACTGGGATTCCTCAAGATCTGACCAATGATGTTGCCTCTACATAAAGATCTATTTCAAATCAAGCGGAAAGAATATTAAATGTGGGGGTATAGGCTCAACCCGAACCCAATGAAGTTTCATAATAGATTGAGCCAAGGAGGAGTAAGCAACCACGGATAGTCAATTATTTTGACTAGTGACTTTATTGGCTACCTTATCAAAGGTGATCTAACAACTTACAAAGAAGTCATGGCTTCATCTAAAACAAAATAGAAGGAATTTGACAAATTTAAGGTGGATTCCATTATGGCTAATAAAATTTGGGAATTGGTTGTGATCTTCAAGTAGGTGCAAGTAGGTGTTTAAGAGAAAGTTTAGATTAAACAGATAAATTGAATAATACAAAACTAGATTAGTTGATAAGGGATATAGGCAAAAGGAATGTATCAATTATTTGGAAACCTATTCTCATGTGACTAGGATGAGCATAATCTGAATGCTTATAGCTTTGCCATTGTATATGATTATCTATCCATCAGATGGATGTGAAGTCTACTTTCTTGCACGGTGATCTTGAGAAGAGATCTATATGAATAAATCTGATGGGCTTGTGACTCTTGGGAATTAAGGAAAGGTTTGCAAGCATGTTAAATCCCTTTACGGATAGGAACAAGCACCAAAGCAATGGTAAGAAAAAAACTATTTTATCATGTGATTTTTAAGGTTCATGAATCCGACAAGTGTGTTTATTCAAAGGTGAAAGGTAATGATTGTATTATTGTATGCTTGTATGCATATTACATACTATTATTTGGATCACTTTTTGAGGATTATCAATGAGACTAGAGTGTTCTTAAGTAGCAGGTTTGAGATGAAGGACATGTGCGTTGCTGGTGTAATCTTGGGTCTCAAATTGATAAGGCGAGTTGATGGGATTGTAGTTTCTCAATCTCACTTTGTTGAGAAGATACTAGAGAATCTGGATATCAAGATTGCAAAGCTATAATCATTGCATTTGATTCATCCAAATTTCTTTACAAGAACAAAAGTGGAGTACTTGTAGCACAACTAAGGTGCTCACAAGGAATATGAATATTAATGTATCTAGATAATTGCACAAGATTTGATATTTCTTTCTCAATTGCAAAGTTGAGTAGTTACACTAATTTTCATGATCGTACTCCCTGGGAGGCTCTGCATCAAGTACCACAATGCTTAAAAGGGAATTATTTCTCTTAGTTTGCATTATGGTAGACATCCATCTATACTAGAAGGTTATAATGATACAAACTGGATATGGAAAATGTAAGGAGTTTGGGAGTGATGTTGGGATTGGGAATATTTTTAACCTTGGAGGCGGTGTAGCCTCATGTAGGTTTGTGAAGCAGACCATTCTAGCTCGATCCACTTTTGAGGTCGAGCTATGCGTTTTGGACAACAGTGGGATTGAGGATGAATGGCTACATGAACTTCTTTATGAAATTCCCATCGTAGGTTAGCACATTCTTGCGATCTTGGTATATTGTGATGATATGACCACAATTACCAAGTCTAAGAGCTCAAAGTTTTTTTCAATCAGGATACAAGGAGATACATCAAAAACAATCTTAATATGCTGAGGTTTGGTGTCTCGAGGTGTGTTATTTGTAGATTTCATTGGATCCAAATACAACACATCACATTAGTTAACTAAGGGACATGAAAAATTTTTAGTCCTAAAGTCTATTCTTGGGATGGAATTGAACCCCATAGGGAGTTCCTATATAGTGCCAACCCAATCTATCTAAATGAAGATCCCACAAAAATAGGTTCAATGAACAAGATGTTTGAAGGACTGGTTAGCACTCTTATGGCACTCTTGTTGTTGCTAGGGTATAATTCAACACTAAGGTCTGAAGTTCAAGACATAGTTCTATTCATTCATGTTAAGGTGAAAGTAGCCAACTCATGTACATATTCAAACGGGGGTACATTTGAAGGAAAGTGTGGCAGCCGAAAGATATCTTTTTATTATATTTGAAATTTCCTTTTCTAATTGGTGAATTTGTGGAGAATTGTTGTATTGAATTGTTATGTAAGTAGGTTTTAAGTTGTAAACCTATGTAATTACATTAGGTAACCAAATTGGTTTCAAGTGGAAAGGCAATTGGATTTGAGGAAAAGTTGAAAATCTCAAGTTATATAAGGTGAGTGGGTGTGGAGTTTTTAGTGCCATATAAACTAGTGCTAAAACTTTGGTGGACATATATACGAGTCATCATCTCATGCCAATGTAGCAATAGTAGAGAGGAGAAATGGAGAACCATATGCGTGTGCGCTCGGCTCTGCTCAGGCTCGGGAGAATCAATTCATATCATTATTCTTTTGATGCGAATTTCTTTTAGCGAGCAGATAAATTAATCCAACAGATTAATTTGTAATCTGCTGTGGAAATTCTAATTAATTCAACAACTTCGATACGACTCATGTTGAGAAGGTGGTTGTGGATTTAAAGGGCCACGACAGGTCTTCAAAAAACCCCTCCCTAAACATGAATTCTTCTCATGCAAGAAAACTCTCACTCTTCGTTCTTCCACCATGAAACTCTTATATTTTATTCTCTCGTATGTTGTTCTATTAGGTACGTTTGAGGATGATCTCGTCGGAGTGCAAGGAGGAAGATCGTGTGCCATCGTATCTTAGGAGCAGATCGTTAGTTACATTGCATTGTATTGCGTGGGTAATATCCTCTTTAAGGATAGTCCTTCATGGGTATTTCGATGATCGCTTCTCTGACTTCTTTGCATTTCTGTTTGCTGCAATTGGTTTATTTTCATTCCCTTGACGGATAATACCCAAATATGATGTATCGAATATCGAATCAATTTATGCTTGCATCTTGTATTGGAATGTGAATCGAAAATGCATGATTATAATTCTATTAAATTGTGATATTAACATTAATTCGTGTTCGTCTGGATAACTACTATTCATTGCATATCATGTTGAATACGGTAATAACAATATTATAGAGGATATCAGACATCATGATTAAAATTATAGTGGATACAATGTTTAAATCGAGGGTGGAAATGACCAATGCACTTGAGAAATTCGGTGGTCAAAATTTTAAGCATTAACAATAATATATGAAAATATGCTTAACCTGTATATGATTAATCTCAATGCTTGAAACTGAATGTCCTGTATGGAAAAAGGAAAACCATTCACCCAATAACTATAAGGTGCAATCTGCATAGAAAGAATGCGACCGTATAACTATTCTTGCTCCATGGATTAGAAGATGTCAAAATGAAATTTCCATAAAACTTTAAGATCGTGTGCATCATAGAAGAATTTTCTAAGTTATGGTCAGACTTTGGTATAATCCTAAATTACATAAAGGCGAAACTTCTATGGATAACTTGTTGATGGCAATCACCATATAGAGGGAATACATGGAGTAAAAGCATGTGGTTCTTGTTCATATTCAGGCAAAGATAAATTTCTTAACCTCAAAGGTTAAAGAAAAAGGGGAAAGGGTAGCATCAGCAAAGATAAAATAAAATAAAAGAGCAAGATCCAGAAAAGTCAAAGAATAAACCTTGCTAATGTTGTAATCAAGTTGGTCATTGGAGGAATTATTGCTCGCCCTTAAAGGCACAACCAAAGACTGCATATGGGAGTCCACAAGTAAATATAATCACTGCAGGACTTGTAACTGGAGAGGGGTATGTCTCGGTGGAACATGAAATATATCATATCCATGATCCTAATGAGCGGGTTGTGGATACGGTAGCCAATGTTCATATATGTCTGATAGAGCTTTGTTTTCTTCATATTAGACCTGCATCAGTGGGACTGTGGAGATGGGGAATGACTCTGCGGCTACGATGATAGGGTCAGGATAAGTAAACCGGAGGTTCTCCTCTTTGACATGTATGGACTTTGCACATGGCGCAACACGTCTGGTGAATCTGGGATTCATCGACCTTATTCTTGCATTTTATCTAAAATCCCTACTAAATACACGTAAATATCAAATAAAAATACACACTTCATCAAAAGAAACATGAATAAACACTCAAAAAATCACAAAAATAATAAACATAGAGAAAATAAAAGATAAAGAAAACAAAGGTTGTAAATGTACAGACTTAAAATCTAACCTATAAACCAAGTTAGTATACTTGGTTGACTAACTATTAAGTACAGAGATAGAACTTAACCTAGAGACCGAATTAGTATGGGCTTGGTTGACTAACTATTAAGCAAATAGAGATAAGGAAAAATAAAAAAGTATAAAAAGAATTTCATACATAAATAACAAATTCCTCATTATTTATATAGTGCAAACTCCACTTATTTAGTCAGATCACATGTATAAATCATTTTTCCTAAATCTCTTCACCTAATTCTGTATAATAATATTACTTTATAAAAAATTATGTAAAAAACAATCATGTTAAAATTAGGCAATAAAACCATCATTGAAAAAATCGTAAAAGCAAAATTCCCTGATTCATAACCATATATAGAAATACCAAATCAACCAAACTCTCTTTTGAACTTCTAGTTATAATTTATAATATTGATTGAAAATGCTTAAAAATATTAGAATTAATCTTGTGAGTTTTGATTTTTGGGTCTAGTTGTACATTTTGAATTCTCGTTTTTATGTATATCTAATTCTTTTTCTAAATTGTACATTAAATTAATAAAAAAATATAGAAACATAACTTGAAAATAAATATGAATAAAAGTCAATAAATCTCGAAACTAAAAGCCTCCCGTCCAGGACTTCTAAACCATGTATCTCAGCCATATAAACTCCAAATTGGGTAAACTCGCTTTTAAACTTCAAGTTATAAAATTATCTATCAAATGAAAATAGTTTCACCAATGGAATTAATATACAAAAGTAGATTTTGGGACCTATTAATATTTATGTGCAATCCTTTTTTATTTTATTTATATTTATTCTTTGATATATCTTTTATATTCCTTATTTTTGTAAATATTGTATTCATGATATACTTTGTAAATAAAATAATAATTAAAAATAAAATATACTAAAGATAATGTAAATAAATACAAAATCTCAAATTATAGGTGGAATTGTAGTATATTATGTCTATGCCTATTATTAAAACCTTTAAATAATAATTTAAAAATAAAATCAAAGCCCATATAAAATACTTACATCATATATTAAATTAATATAATATTAAAATTACTAAGTTATATATGAAATAAGTAAATTAAAAATATTTATATTATTTATATAGACATGTACATATAAATTATAATGTTTATCTATTTAACAATTTAAATGATATTGTTTAATTTATTAAAATTCATTATATCTTTTTATTAATTTATACACATTCTAATTTATTTATTTTTTATTTAAAATTTATTTACTATTTACTACCAAATTTACAAGCTATTATTTATTTGTATATAAATGTTTTTCTTCTAGTGTGCTTGCGTCTTACGTGGCGCACTGTGATTGGTCAAACCTCTGCTTTGACCATTCAAACCTCTTCTTCTTCCTCCTTCCTCCTGCTCCTTCGTTCTTTTCCCCTCTTTTTAGCCCATTTCTTCCTACTCCATTTGTTAGCACGCAAGAAACCTAACGACTCCAACTGCTTCCTGAGACCACCACCTTCTTCGCCGGCCAACCTATTAGCCAAAACTCCATCCAGGTTCATCGAACCTCGCCCCCTCCTTCCTCCTTTTAAACCTACTTAGGGCTCCTGGAGAATCCATCGACCATCTCTTCACCTTCGATTCTAGTGCTCCGAGGTTGAGAGCCCGGTGACAACGAGTTCTATTCCCCGTCCGTCGAGCGAAGGTTGAGCGAGGAGGAAGTGGAGGTGCGGTCCATCGGCGGCATTAAGCTCGGAGCTTTGTCGTGCCGAGCTTCCGCAACTACTGCTCTGTGGTTGCGATAACCAGTTCATCTTCGAATTCGTGTCCAGGTTAGTTAGGTTAGGTTTTTGAATTGATTTTTGTTTAAGTTTCACATCTGATGCATTTAATTTCAGTATTCAATTTTGATTCCTTTTCCGATTCTGTCTTTGATCATCTTCGATCGGAGGTTTGATCCCTTAGTTTTCGACTCTAGTTCCTCCGATCAGCTTTGATCGGAGGTCACTCATCATACTTCACTTCCGATCCATCCACCTCACCACTTGATCCGATTCATTTCTTCACATTTTCTGTCACAACCTCACACCTCGGATCACTCATCTGATCTGAGATGAGATCCTCTCCTCCACCTTCATCGAGGATCCCATTCATTCCATTTTGTCTTTGTGTACTTAATGTCTGGTTGAGGACTGACTTCCTCGAGTCCCGGTTGAATTTGCAGGACGTTAGGACTTATCCGGAGATCTAAGCAGCAACTATTCCAGACCTGGAAGCCTTCCACCATCGGGAACCACCTGGAACTCGAGCTACGCAGACACTACCGATCGTCGATTTGAATATCCAGCCACATCGGCCGCAACAATCGTATTACGGTGCATGAGATTGAGCTTCAGGAGACCTGATCAACATCACATGAGATCTGCATCTGATCTGAGCGCGAAGCACCTTCAGATCGAGGGATTTCAATCGAAGGTCATTACCTGGAAGTGAGATCTGCACCGCTGCCAGGAACGATTTGGGAAAGAACGATGATAATTCTAGATCCTACAGGTAGCGTTGGATGAGTTCGAAGGAGAGAATCATAGTCGTCCGAGGAATTACTATCACAACCGTACGATCAAGACTCCTACGACAGATCTGGACCGCCCGCCAACCCACCGCTTAAGCCCGCACATTTTGGCAAAGTTTCGCTCGTGCCCCCATACGTCATTTGAATCACTAAGGTCCTGTTCGATACGTGAATAAGGATTGGGAATAGAGGAGAATAAGGGGTCATTTTTCTCCCAACACGGTTCCGCGTGGTACGATTATTCCCTATCATTTCATCTTATTTCACTCTTATTCCTATCTTTATCCCACCTTACCTACCTTTATTCCACCTTATTCTCTTTATTCCTATCCTCCAGCCGAACAAAGAATAGACCCTTATTCTTCTTATTCCCAATCCTTATTCCCGAACCAATGGGATAACAGGTGCGGCTGCAGTTCAACTCACGGAGACCCACGTGCATGCTTGGATTATTTGCACAAACATACTATGTGTATATTGATTCTGCGTTCAGGTCCAAGTTCAAAGCCGCTCCCATGGGAGACCCCGTGGTTTCAAGAAATTTTTGCACGCCCAGCCTCCGATTGCCTTATCTTTGCGTGCACCTTATAGTTTCTTGTGATTACACTTAACACCCCTAGTCCAGTATATTTAATACACAATATGTATGTATGTGTATTAAATAAATATAGAATATAAGAATCAAATAAAAAATTTATTAATATAATCTATAATATACCATGTACAGTGTTAAGTCATTTTTGCAAAAATAATATCATTTTATATTTTCAGAGATCAAAACAAAATACAAGCAAACTTCTAAAATTACTTAAAAACACAAATGCAACTTCAACAATTCCACAAAAAATACATTACATATCTTTTACTATCAAACAATAAACCAGAAAGAAACTAAAAATAAAATATTGAAGTCTTAAAGAATCAAATATACACAAAATCTTAAAAATTCATAACAAATTCATAAAAATACAAAAATATGTACAATACATTCTTTAAAAGAAATTAAAAAATCTGCAACATAAAAATAAAATAACAAGATTTAGGTACTTTTTACTATTTTAAAAATGATAAAATGGTACATTTTTTTACAAATTTAGTGTTTGGCCATAAAAAACAATTTAAAATCAATAAAAAAATCTAAAAAACATCTAGAAATCCTTAAAAACTGAGAATAAAATATAAGAAATATAAAAATATAAAATCATCTATTTATATCACATATCATGTAAGTATGCTCAAAGCAACATAAAAAATCACAAATACATATAAAATTGACTAAAAATATAAAATACTTTAGAAATCACTAAAAACACATAAAAAACCTGAATAATTAAAATTTTATCACATTACTGTAAATTGGAAGGTTTTTCGCTCTATGCTCGACTTTGGAACTATAGCGGATTAAAAAATAAAAATAAATTACGTGTTACATGATTTTTGAGTTACGATGACACATCTCTACATTCATTAGATATAAAACCCATTGAAAAAACCACGTAAACAAATGGCATTGTTGGCGAAGAGGCGCGATTTGGGTAGGTAGAGGCCTTAATTTTAGGATTTCCATTTACTTTTGTTATTTGTTTCAATCATTTGTTTCGTTTCCTATACCTTTTTCATTTAATTTTCAATGTTTTTGACTATGTTTATGTTGACCAATTTGTTTCTTTTCTTTAGGTTTTAGCCTGACCCATGCTACATGGGCCTGACTCGCGTGGACTTATTTCTAGGAAGTTGAGTTTGCTGCTTAGTTCGGAGGTCAGTGTTTCTTCTTTGGAGCCGACTGCTAAGAGCGACACTTGTTCAATCAGAGCTAGCTTATAATAGGTTTAGTTTGCTTTTGTTCATAGATAGAGGCCTCATAAGGGCACTATGACTTGTACACGTCCATTAGACACTTTTTCGGGTCTGTTTCGTAAGCACGTGTGCTGGCCTCATTGCTTCTTTTCTTTGATTTATCTGATTTTATGTGTTTGGCTACATGTTTGCTTAGGTTTTCATTTCTTATTTGTGCTTTTGTAGGCTAGTAGAAACCCGTAGGATGCTATCACTTGTCCAAATAAAAACATTCTTCCCTCGCTAATAGAATTCTCCCTCTTTCTTATGGATGGGATTTTTTTTGCATTCCATACATATATGTTAGGTTTAATTCCTTGCAAGGATCATTTTGCATTTAGATTTATGGTGACAGGTATGCATTTCTATCCATGTATGCAACGTTGTTTTTCATGCATAGCATTTCTGATTCTCTCTCTATTCTCCTTCGCTCATGTTTTAAAGGAAAAATATTAAAACTGTTAGACACATTGATTCACTTTAAAAAGATCATAAAATAACAAATAAAATCATGTCTGCTAACTTCACTTGACCATAAAACAAATGTAAGGACTTACATTTATTGATTTGGGGAGAGTAACTCCTTCATTGTTGCATGTACCCTCCGTACTGAGTGAGGCATGTACATATAAGGAGTAGACCCCACAACTCGAAACTTATGTCCTAAGCGTCTAGACTCCCCGATTCTCGGAGCATGTTATTGCTACAAGCACTTACCTCATAAGTTACATAGGTAGTTTTGTGTTAAAGGAAGGGATTCTCTTTAGGACCTGACATGAGCTCTAACGGGGATAATCCTTTGTTTGAGAGATTCACCTATTCGGACACAGGTTATTCTAGGAAACTACATATGTGTGTCTTCTAAATAATTGATTGAAATTCACCATAAATTGGCAAGATAATCGGTCGATCTCTTACGACCTTCATGTGTGTAAGGTTGGTGAATTGAGGGGTTATGATTGGACTGAATTTGTTTGTGGTGTGAGTTGGTGATCCTGCACACTTTTATGTCTTTCTTCTTTGTCTTTTGATTTTCATTTCGTGTTCTTTTTGTTTCCTCTCGTTTCGAAGATGTCGGACTTGAAAGATCATTTTTCAGACTTTGCGAGCCTTTCACTTTCTTCTCCATTCTATTCGTCTTCACCTACTCAAGATGACTTTCTTTCCGAGTTGTCTTCTTTTGTTGTCGAAATTGATAACTCTTTGGTCAATTCTCCTGCATTTACCTGGTTCGAGATAAATCCTCATCTCAAACATTCTTTTCATTCGTTTTCCTTTTTTATACTAACCAAGGCCTACTGTCACTTTCAGGGAGAAAGCTAGAGTTTGAGATGGCTCCACCACAGAACAAGCAAGTTGAGGGTGATCAAAGTGAGGTTAATAGGATGATGTTGGTTACCACTCATGCCATTCAGGCACAACTTATAGCTTAAGACAACATTCAAACTAGGTTGGGAGACATGATTGTGGAGACGAGGAAAGAGAGAGAGAGAGAGGGGATGGAGATGTGAGATATAGAGGAGAGGGAAGGGATGTGCCAGAGTCGAGGATTGCGGTTCCTACTATAAGAGAGTCTTGTGACTCAGGTTTAGCATAGAATACAAATTGGATTCATATCCCAGATATTCGTGGCCACTTTGAGTTGAAGATGTGATTCCTTTCATTGCTTCCCATTTTTTGTGGCAAGACATCGGAGGAGCCCTATGTACACATATAGCAGTTTAATCGCATATGTGGTAGGAGTCATTACCCCCAAAATACCGTTGGAGGTAGTAAAAATGACAACATTCCCTTTCAGCCTTTTGGATAAGGCTCTCTACTGGCTAGATCATTTAGGAAGGGAAGTCATGTCATGGGTTGAGTTGAGATCAATTTTCCTGAACAAGTACTATCTACTGGGACATGCGAAATATGATGCGATCGATGATTTCCACATTCTCCCAGTTATCCTATGAACCTATACACAAGGCATGGAAACATTTTAATGAGTTGTTTGAGAGGTACCCCAACCACGAGATATCTAATACCATTTTGGTATAGAGCTTCTTCGAGGGACTTACTTTAGAGAACCAATGCTTGGTAGACGCAATATGGGGGTTCTTATTTCAACCAGGATGGAGAGTTCGTTTGGATTTTTTTGACGAGATGGCTGAGAGTCAGCTTCTCTCACTTCATCCCAAACATATCAACATACTACAACCCCAAAGACATCATTTCGGATGATGTCTATGATGTAGATAAATCAGACAACACCAACCTTGTGATCACTGGGCATCATCTATCCAAGGTTGACATTATTGAGAAGTAATCATGAAATTAGAGAAATTAAATGTGATCGAGAAGTGCACTCAACAATTGCTTGATGCGATCACAAAGCACTTGGAGATTCTACTGAGTACCATTTACAACGTGCATGCCGCGCATGTTACACCTGAGCACGAGCCTATACCTTATGCTACCACAGTATAGATGAGTTCATTACCTCCTCCAGTGGTCAGCATGTGTACTACATGTAAACACGTGTGCAAGTTTACCAGTACCAGTCGACACATATGGTAGTATACTAGCATGAGCCTCAGTATTTTAAGCAGTAGTTTCCAACTCCACCTCGTATCCAGGAGGTGCGCAGTATATGGTCCAACCAGGAGAAGACTCAGTTTCGTTCCAAGATGCGCATGCATCCTTGACCATGCTTCACATTTAGTGGTCAGACCAAGCAACAATTTCACCAGTACCAAAGTGGAGGATATGTCCAATAGCAGACATATCATGTCCAACATTATCACCAGCAGTCGCATCAGCACTTTTCTCCTTAGTATTCACAGTTTTCTCCTCCTCAGACATATTCCCAATGTCACTACCAGACACAACCTCAGTCGCATTACCGGTCTCAGCGATAACCGTCGGTTGAGCATTTTGTGGCGAGCACGTCCAATTCGGCGAACCTAGCTTTACATTACCTTGCCCAGCTTATGTCACAAGTGGACAAGGTAAACAAGTGGCTCGATGATTTATATGTGGTGAAGACCACCATTCTATCCCAAGTAGAGGCCAATCCCGACAACTTCAAATGTCGCAATGAGCAGGTAGGGAGCAACGACAATTCTTTTGTCCAACCATGTGAGAGTTCGAGTAATCCTTTATTTCTAATGTCATTACTCTCAAGAGTGATAGGAACCTAAAACAACTTGTAGTACTGGAGTTGTTGAAGGATCGTGGGACTTCCACAAGCGAGCATGATTCACCTGCAAATCCCGAAAAAGGACAACATCCGCAAAATTCACAAAAATGAAGAAAATCAAACATCCCAAAAAATACAGTAAAGAGAGAAAAGAAGCTGAGGCAGAGACATACTTGTATGCCATACGAGGATACCCTTCCTTCCATGACATATAACGCACATGTTCTTGATTCTGTTATTGTAGATTCTGACTTTGATTTGGACGACATTGTACAGATTGTTTCAAGTCGCCTTATTGTACATGCTGATTTGGAAAATAAAAAGAATGATTATGTTTCTATTCGTGTTCCATTTCGTGTAGCTTTATGTGCATGAAATTCATACCAAAAATTTAAAAGTATTTACTAATCTACGAGTGACAGAGATACTTCGGAACATTGTATTAGAGATTCCACTCCTTAAAGACATGAAGTATATGATTGTAGTGATAAAGAATGAAAGAGGCATGTACCTCCAAGCGTTCACATAGGAAAAGGACACATAACAGGACTGAGTGACGCATCATAACCATGGCTACTGCAAATGCCACCAGCAACAAACTCCTTGATAAGAAGAGAGACAAAGGAGCGCCTCTTATCAGATGCGATATTTTCGACCATGAGTTTGATTGTACTTTTTTAGATAGTGGGTCTTCAATTAAGCTAATACCTTCCTCTCTATTCGATGAGTTCAGGTTGGGGCCTCTTAAATTGACCATGATGATATTTCGATTTGTTGATAGATCGATTAAGAGGACGTCGTCATGAAGTTGCAAGGTATGCAATTTCCTGTGGATTTCATTGTCCTACTCCATACTCCTATCATATTCGGGCGACCTTTTCTGCGTACAACTGAGACTATCGATTATGGATTTGGGAAGATAACCTTTCGTTCCCACAATGAAAAGGTTATAATAGCGACAATCCAAGACCACTTGTTAGTGAAGTAAACATCAAATGAGAGAGATTCAGTCACTTCAGTTGCAAACGATTGTGATTTTTTTGGCAGATATTATAGACCCATTTTGTCTTTGGATTATATTGAGACCCAAAAATTTTTTCCTAAGGAGGAAGATATGGAAAGAACAATCGAGTTATGCTCCCTTGTTGATGATGAGTCGTATGCTGATGAGTTTCACAAGATATTTGATTTTGATCCCTGCATGTCCGAACAAGATGAGTTATTAGCATATTTGTTCAAGACACTACATTCCACTAGTGTAATTGAGGTGGAGACTATTACACTTCCTACAAAGATATCAACATCCACCTGCATAGTTCAAGAAGAAGTCATGAAGCCGGTTCAGATTCCACCAAAGCTCAGGCTGTTGTCGTCAACACTTAAGTATGCATTCCTTGTAGGTGAGCCCCAAATGTTTCCTGTCATCATCAATTTACAATTAATCGATGATCAAGAATCTCACTTGCTAAAGGTTCTAGAGAGAGATTGCAAGGTCATAGGTTGGAAGATTTTGGATCTCCATGGGATAATTCCAGCTTTGTGCCCGCACCATGTCTTTTTAGAGGATAATGGCAAGCTGTCTCGTGAGTTCCAATGTAGGCTAAATCTCAAATTAGAGAGAGTTGTCATGAAGGAGACAATGAACTAGTGCGATGTTGACTTTATTTTTCACATCTTTGATTCAAAGTGGGTTAGTTCATTGCACGCTATTATGAATAAATCTAGAATTACCATTGTAACGAATGTCATGGGAGAGGAGATTCTGACCCATATACCTATTTCATGGTGTGTTTGCGTAGGTTACCGACTTATGGATTTAGCATCCAAGAAAGATCACTTTCTGTTACCCTTTATTGATTAGATCGTCGAAATATTGACATGGAAAGCATCTTTCTGTTTCTTGGATGGGTGCTCGGGATATAACTAGGCAGCGCTCTCTTTTGAGTATCAAGAAAAAAACTAAATTCAAGTGTTTGTTTGGCAGATATGCTTTCAAACAAATGCCCTTTGGTTTATGATATGCACTCCTAACATTCCAAAGGTGCATGTTGGCCATCTTTGCAGACATGGTATGTGGTTTTGACTCATGTCTTCTCGATGTATGGTCATAGTTTTGACTCATGTGTTGCATATCTAGATCGAGTGCTACAAAAGTGTCGTGAGGTCAATTTGGTGCTCTTGTGGGAGAAGAGTTACTTCACGGTGACTCAGGGTATTAGACCATGTTGTCTCAAAGCAAGACATGGAGGTCGACTTAACAAAGGTGGTTGTTATGAGAAACTTCAGGCACCTACGACACTGAAGCAGTTAAGATTTTTTTGGGGCATGTCAGTTTATATCGACGGTTTATGAAGGACTTCAGCAAAATTGTTCAACCTTTAACTAAACTTATAGGCAAGGATGCTGATTTCATTATTAACGATAAAGTACTCCATGCCTTTCATGTTTCGAAGAACATGATTATCCAGACACTTGTCCTACGACAACATGATTGGTCTCTCCCATCCAAGATTCATGATAGATGTGTTAGATTATGTAGTAGGGTTTGTACCAGGATAGAGGAGGGATGGATTACCATTTGATATCTACTATACTAGCAAGACCTTGGATGAGGCACATAGAAATTAGACAATTACAGAAAAAGAGATGCTAGCACTGGTATTCACCTTAGACAAATTTAGGTCTCAACTTTTGGCTCAAAGGTGATTGTTTACATTGACCATTTTATCATGCTTTACCTTCAAGAGAAGAAGGATGCTAAGTCACTTCTTCTACGTTGGATCCTTCTGCTCTAGGAGTTTGATATAGAGACAAGGGCTAACGTAGTGGCATGCCATTTTTCCAAACTTACAGAGCTTCAGACCCCTGACTCGACTTCCATTTTGATTACAAAGGCTTTCCCAGACAAGGCGATCCTTGTTGTCATCTCACTCCTATGGTATGTTGATATCATGAACTATCTTGTATATAATAAAGTTGCACGAGATTGACCCAATTGAAAGTAGATAAATTCTTGTCAGATATTAATGTTTACCACTGGGAAGATTCATACTTTCACTGTGAGGGTGCAGATTGTATCTAGTGGAGGTGCACTCCTCACAAGGAGTACACAGGTGTCCTTGAGCACTACCATAAGTTGGAGACATGATAACATCGTTCTGGAAATAAAATGACATTGAAAGTGCTTCAATGTGGTCTTTGGTGGCTCACCTTTTAGGGATGCTACAACATATGTGATGCGTTGTCCTGACTATCAGAAAATAGGGCAGACCATTGGTTTCAAATATACAATAAGGCAGAGCGAGGGTATATGATTAGGGATAAGGGCCAGAGATGGAAGCTTCGACGAGGTCTTATTTTTTGATTTTTGGATGCTTTAAACAGAATCAAATCAAACGAAAAAATAAATCTAAACTACCGTTACGCTAAGGAATAAAGCAAGCATAAAAGAGCAGCTCACCATATTCGACAACCAGGGAGCAGAGCTTCATCAGAGGTGATTCTGGCGAAGGGTGGATTTGCTTCCTCCTCCTTCATCCTCGCCCAAGAGCCGACGTCCGAGCTTCCTGTCACCAAGGCTAATCACACTAGGGGCTCGAGGGGGTTAGAGAGGTAATGAACGATCAACATATGAAAGGAGAATGTGGAGGCTTATTTATAGCCGACTGGAAAAGATGGAAATGTAGGGTTTCAGTCAGCTTTCTCGATAGAAATCGCAGCAAAGTGATTCACGGGATTGAGGATGATCCTATCTTTGATTTTCAAAAAGGAATTGGGACCGAATGGGTAATGTAAATTACAATAAAAATAGGAGAAGTCAACTGACCGACCAAATATGACAGACAATAGAGGGGAGGGGGGTTGTTTACCTAAGGTCAACAGTCTGAGGCCCACGATTAGGCCATGACAGCGCCGTGTAGGCGGTAAACGACAAACATATTAGAAATAAAAAGAAAATTAAAATAAAAATAGAAAATGATTCTATTTAAATAATCTTGTTTTAAAAATATGTTACATGATTAATAAACCTTTTTTGGTGATTTTTATTTTATCACGTTAGTTATTAGGTTTTGATTTTTACATGTATATTATAGGTATAAATGCATATACATACTTTATTTTATTTTTCTTTTGTGATTTATATTTTATTGCTTTATATACATAATTTTTATATTTACATCATATTTATGTACATGTTTTATTCTATTTTTCTGAAGTAATTTATGTACCTTAATAAATATATGTGCATATTTTATAGATAATTTATAGGTATATTTACCTATGTAATTAAGTACATTGTTTATTTTGGTGTGTTTTTATTTATTTTATTTTAGTTTTATTATGTACAATTATCTCAAATAATGTTCACAAAATTTACAAAATAAAGAATGTAAAATATAGATAAAAAATAAATTGATTATATATACAGGTAAATTGCACAATATGTGTCCAAAACCTAAATTGTATATCTTAAATCAAAATTAGACGAAACCACCTTCATTAAAAACCTTATTAAATGTCATGTATAACAAAAGGTACTTTTTGTGAATTTTGAGTATGTATGGAGAAGATACATGTGTGAGAAGTTTTCCTTACAACTTTTTACTCTGTATGTCCCGGCACATTGTGCATTATTTTTGAATGAAGTATTTTTTGTATTTTCTTTGTATTATTATGTATACTATTCATGTTCAAAACTTATTGATTTGAGGAGTAAAAATATGAAAACCATATGAGTCCCGAAATGTATATATTGATAAAAGAGTTGGGGTTTAGATGCTGCTTTTTATGTGGTTTTTCTGCCTTGTCTCTCCCTACTTTATTCCTTATCGACTAAGTCAAGGCTTGACTTGGTCTCGGGGGTCAAAGTGAGTCAGTATCTATGATACCTCCTCTATTTTTCCTTTTTATTTATTCCTTCATTTTTGGGTTTAAATATATGTATTTATATACAATATACATATGAATATAGAAGTATTAATTCATGGATGTTATTAGTATTTACATGTATTTATCCAGAGATTAAAACTTAAAATGAATGAATACATGTGTATGAATGACAATTCATCAGAAGCTTAATGTATTTCGTTAATCACACAAAACCTGATATATCATTATCGGTTGTAAAGTTGAGTAGATATGCTAGATGTCTTGACTGTACTCATTAGAGGCTCTGGTTCGAGTACTGCGGTATTTAAAGGGAAATATTTCCCTTAGTTTGCATTATGGTAAACATCCATCTGTACTATATGTATACAACGATGTAGGTTGTATAGGGAAAATATAGGAGTTTGGGAGTAATTGTGTTACTGAGTATGTTTTCACCCTTAGAGGCAAATGTAATTGCTTAGAGATTCATAAAGCTGACCATTTTAATTCAGATCTACTTTTGAGGCTGGGTTGTGTGCTTTGGACACCACTAGGATTGAGGTCGAATTGGTAAGGAGACTTTTTTTCCCGAAATCCCCATGGTAGGTCAGTCAATTCCTGATATCTCGGTACATTGTGATGATATGACCACATTGACGATATTAAGAGTTCGGAGTTCAACCAGAAAATAAGGAGACACACTCAAATCGTACTTAAGATGTTATGGGATTTGATGTTTCAAGGTGTGTTGCTTGTGGATTTCATTTGATCCGAAGATAACACAACAAGTTCGTTGACTGAGGGACTTGGTACATCTTTAGTCATTACGTTTAGTGTTAGGATGGGACGGGGACCCATTGAGAGTTCCTCCATAATGGTAATTCAACTTACATGAGTTGAGATCCTACAACGTAGTTTCAACGTAGTAATAACAAGCTGTCTAAAGACTGGTTAATACTCTTATTTCAATGCTTATACATGAATGTCTTATCTCTAAAAGCTTAAGTGTCATTTAAGTTGCGAAATTGGGAAGAGCATAGATAACCATATGGGTTTTAGCCTTGGGGTAGGATGTTAGCAGTGCACACATGGAGAATGTCACCTATTTGAGTGATAACATGGCCCACTGTTAAGGGAAGATGGTCTTGCATGAACAAACTCATGAAATATGATAAGAGTGCATGGCCTTTAAAAGAAACACCTATGAAGGTTGTATCAAGAACAATAGTTTGTTGTTGCTACAGTATACTTCAACACTAAGGCATGCAGTTCAAGACGTAATTCAGTTCATTCTTGTTAATGTGAATGTAGTCAACTCAAGTAGAGATTCATTCAGGAAGATAATTCCGATTAAAGCAAAGCGTGGCATCCGAAAGATATCTTTAGATTATTTTTAAAATTTTCTCAAATTGATGAATTCATGGAGATTGTTGTATTTAATTATAATGTAAATATGTTAAAATTTGATAAACCTAAGTAATTACATTGGATAATCATATAAGTTTCAAGTGGGAAGGTAGTCGGGTTGGAGGAAAAGTTGAGGAATCCCAAATCCGAAACAATGGTGGGTTAGAGTGGAGTGTTTAGATGGAGCAATTTTCTCAAATTGTTGAAACTTAATGAATTATTTAGATGGAGTAACGTTGAAACACCGCCGTTGCACGCCATCACCGACATGCAACAACCTCCTCCTTGCATGCCGCCATCTAGAGAGAGAGAGGTTATTGAGAGATATTTGTTGCATTCTAAATATAGAATATACTAAAATGATCATAATGGATTTTTAACACAAAAAATATTGATAACGACACATTAATAATAGCCATCAGATTGATTACAGATGGACGAGACGGTTGGCTTTCCATGCATTCAGGAAAGAACCACCTTATCTGAAGTTTTCCCTATATATACATATGAGTCATTACATCAAGTTCTTGTAGCAACAATAGAGTGGATAATGGAAGATCGCACATGCACATACTATTTACTTTGCTTGGGCACAATATTGCCAATATCGATGATATATAGAATATTAATATGATCAAATTTATAGGACATGCTTGGTTGTCAGGTTACCGTAGGATAACCAGGCATACGTCCTACTATATCCCTACATTATTGGATTGAAATTAATTGTATAGACAGTACAATTTCTTTGTTATAATATTTTTTAATTACGTTAAATAAAAAATCAATATAAAATACATATTACAATCAATAAAAATTTAATATAACAAAATAACCAATGCCACGTCACATTTATCATTGCAATTATCTCCTACCTCCCAACTATCTAAATAGTTATTAGTTATTATTCACATCTAAGACACCGAAACCCAATTCGACCCAAAAACTCATAAAATTGGAATTTCAAGGCATGCAATATACTCCTCTCCTCCCCCGCGTCCCCACTCCCCTCTCGTAAACACAAATGTACCTCAACTCCCCCGTCTATCCCGTCTCTGGTGCCCGAATTCACGCCCGTTCGCCTCTCGCTGGAACCTTAGACGCCGGATTCTCCCCCTTCCAGACATCCCCGTGTCGCCGCGGAGCCGTCAGATTCTCCTCTCGATCGTTGCCGCCTCGCGCTTCGGCGGTTGAACCGGAAAGGGGGACATCCATGAATGCTGGTGTCGGCTGGGAATGTGACGCGGTGTCGCAGCAGGAGGTGACGGATCGTATCTTGAAGGTCGCTAACGAGATGGCGGACGCTGCCGGAGCGGTGATCAGGAAGTACTTTCGGAAGAGCTTCGATGTCGTCGACAAGGATGATCTCAGTGAGTAACTCGTGCAATGAGAGGAAGAATGTATTGTTTCTCTCCATTTTTTGCATTTATTTTGCACGATTATGCGGAGGATTAAATACGAGTTAGGCATCTGACTGTTTTCTTTAGATATCTGACTGTTTTCTTCAGCTTTTGAAATGCCTTGCGATCATTACTAAGTGCAAGTTCTCCAGGGTTATCGCTCCTAACTAAATTTCGGTATTTGTTTGGGGGAGGGTGAATAGCACCCATAGTGTGGGCTGCACAAATACAGGAGAACCATCCAAACATAAACACAATTAAGCAGCCACAAATGCAATGTATATTATTATACCAGAGTAGATTCAAGTCCCACTAATTTTCTTGATTGTCCCGATAGTTTTTTCAGTAATAAACCCTGGCCCTTACTGGTAGGTCCAAATCCAGTGCAGTTTCCCTTAGTGAATAACTCTCAAACAAATACTCCATCAGCATGGAAAGTACCATCAACAGCTCGATGAAACCTTAAAACAAACAAAGAAAATAGTTCAAATATAGTTCTAATATAAGATCCCACAGTCAGAAGTGAACACGATACAAATTATTCCATTACGGGCAATCCTAGTAAATAGATTAAGCATGTAAACAGAAAGCACATGGATGAGAAGAACATGCTGAAGCTTTTGGTCAGAGAGATTGTGCTAATACACTCATGCAGCCATGCTTGGTATGCTAACACACTCAGGCTTGTAGAGAAATGGTGTATAGAACTTTGCAAGTTTTATATTTTACTAGATTATTGTTCTTCTTTTAGTCTTTAGCGTCCAACCTTTGAATTGATCAAAGCATATCTCATAATGTAAGTGGGATGGGAGTACTTTCTCAGCAGCTTGGGCATAACAAACCTTTTGATTCCTACTTTGTATTGTGATTTTCTTATTGTGGAGGAGGAAGTCACCTTTTGCTTTTGTTGGCGGAGAGGTAGAAGCTGGTGATCGTCTACAAGAGCAAGGGGCTGGTGGGGTGGGCAATACATGTCCCTTGTATAGATTGGAACTCGAGGATGGGGAAATTCTTTTCTCATAATACACCTTTTCTTGGGAGGTCTCGACATGCATGGATTCCCAGTGATTGGTCACGTTTACCTTAGATGGGTTTTGAGTGGTTTTCAACTCAGGTCAATGGTAGAGGGGAGAGGGAGTGACATGCCATCGATATGTTATTGATGCAGTCTGAAATTTAGGGAAGAATTTCTCAGGTGTCAGAAGAGAAGAAATTAAGATATGGAGATAAAGGGGATCAAGTTGAGCCATGTGAGGGAGAAAGAAATTAAGTTGAGAAGGGGGTAGGTATAGGAGAAGAAAGAGAACTATGAAGTATAAAGTCAATGCTGTCAAAAGCTCTTATCTTTTCATTTTTTTTCATTGCATATGAATACAATGCCTTATAAAGGGAATTAACCATGAAGAGAGGCAATCTTTTATCTCAAAAGGTCCATCCAAGTTAAATAACACATTTGAATAATGTGATTTTTAGAATTTTACAATATTTATAAATGCAATATAAATAAAATCACAACAAAACTAGAAAAATATGTTGGGAAACGCGAATGAGTTGTTTATTCCATAGCCCTAGGCTCTCTTATATAGGAGAGTAGCCTATGGGTAAATTACATAAAGAGGATAACAAGAAAATAAAATAGCGAAAAGACACAATAACTAAATATGCGTTAACACTCCCCCTCAAGATGGAGCATAGATGTCAATCATGCTCAGCTTGGAAGCACACTTCTGAAATGGGCCACGTAACAATGCCTTGGTGAATATATCTGCAGTCTGGTTCTCTGAAGTAACATGGGATGTGATAATGAATCCTTTCTGAATCATATCACGTATGAAGTGGCAATCCACCTCAATATGCTTGGTCCGTTCATGGAATGCAGGATTGTTTGCAATGAACAAAGCAGCCTGATTATCACACTCCAAGTTCATAGGAAGTGGTATATCTAAGCATAAATCTGTCAGCACCGCTTTCACCCACATCATCTCTGTAGTAGCCTGGGCCATAGCCCTATATTCGGATTCAGCACTGGATCTAGCTACCACAGTTTGCTTCTTGCTCCTCCATGAAACTAGAGCATCTCCAACATAGACAGCATACCCTGAGGTGGACTTCCTATCCTTAGGACATCCTGCATAATCTGCATCTGCGCATGCTGAGACAGAAATCCCCTTTCCTTTCTTGAATAACAGACCTTTACCTGGAGAAGATTTGAGATATCTAAGTATCATGTGTATTGCATCCATATGCACCTGACGTGGTTGCTCCATGAACTGGCTCACACGGCTCACTGCAAATAATATATCTGGCCTAGTGATCGTGACATATAACAATTTGCCTACCAGCTCTTTGTATCTTCTCCTGTCAACCTCCTCTGTGTCATCATCATACAGCTTCATGCTAGGGTCCATTGGTGTTGTGGCAGGTCGACACCCTAGCATACCTGTCTCACTCAGTAGATCTGTGACATACTTCCTCTGTGACATGACTAATCCATACGGATTTCTGGCAAACTCCAGCCCCAGAAAATATCTAAGGACTCCCAAGTCCTTGGTTACAAACTCGGTCCCCAGCCTTTCCTTTGCCTGCTTAATGCCCTGGTCATCATCACCTGTAATCAAGATATCGTCAACATAAACCATGATTACAACAATACCTCTTGCCGTCTTCTGTACAAACAAGGAATGATCAGCATTGGAGCGTTTATATCCTTGTTTCTCAAAAAGGTCTGACAGCTTCTGGAACCATGCTCTGGGGCTCTGCTTAAGGCCATAGATAGCCTTATGTAATCTGCAAACCTTGGAACACTCCCCCTCAACAGCAAATCCTGGTGGCTGTTGCATGTAGACTTCCTCCTGCAGGTCCCCATACAGAAAGGCATTCTTCACATCCAGTTGATAGAGTGGCCAGTCCCTAGTAACTGCAACTGATAAGAGGATCCGCAGAGTGGAATGACGAGCCACCGGGGAGAACGTGTCAAGGTAATCTACTCCATATGTCTGGGTGAATCCCCTTGCAACCAGGCGTGCCTTGTACCTGTCAATGGAGCCATCCGCATTATGTTTCACTGTAAATACCCACTTGCAACTTACTGGGTTGACATCCGGTGGTATAGTAACCAAGCTCCATGTTCCTCTAGACTGAAGTGCCGCCATCTCTTCCTCCATGGCTAGCCGCCATCGAGAATCCTGCAAAGCCTCATGGTGGTTCCGTGGAATATCTGTAGCTGAAAGTGCCAATGCAAATGTCCTGAATGGTCCAGATAGCCTCTCAAACGAAACTGCTGCTGATACTGGATACTTGGCACAGCTTCTCTTCGGCTTGCGTAGAGCGATTGGAACATCCAGATCCTCTGTGGTATCACCATGCTCCTGTAATGCATCCTGCTGAGAAATATCGTCAGATCCATCAACATTAATATTTTCATTACATACCATAGGCGAGCTAGTTGACTGGTCAGGACCATGAGCTTGATTCGGCCGCCGGGTGTAATGGAATGGTAACGGGGAAATTATTGGTGGCGGCGGCGGTGGTGGTGGTGGTAATGGTGGTGACGGCTGTGATGTTGGTGGTGACGGCTGTGATGTTGGTGGTGCCATGAATACGGTATCAGGAGATAATGGTGGTGGCTGCATGTTCCCGGATTCTGAAAAATACATAATGGATTCAAAGAATGTAACATCCGCACTGATCATATACCGCCGACGCACAGGGTCAAAACACTTGTACCCCTTTTGGGTTCTGGGGTACCCCACAAAGACGCACTTGACAGCCCTAGGAGAGAGCTTGTCAGAATCGGGTGACAACTGATGGACAAATGCGACAGACCCAAAGACGCGAGGGGTAAGAGTGAACAGCTCCTTGTCAGGATATATAATTGAGAAAGGAACCTGTTCATTCAAGACAGACGAGGGCATACGATTTATAAGATAACATGCAGTAAGGACTGCATCACCCCAGTAGGTATACGGGACATGACTCTGAATGAGAAGAGACCTTGTAACGTCAAGAAGATGACGGTGTTTTCTTTCTGCAACCCCATTTTGTTGAGACGTATGAGCACAGGATGTTTGGTGAACAATCCCTTTTGAGGAGTAGTATTTGGCTAGATTGTTGGTGCACAACTCTAAGGCATTGTCAGATCTCATAATTTTGACCGTTGTGGAAAAGACATTCTGAATCTCATTTAGAAAGTGAATAATAATATCTCCAGCTTCAGACTTATTTTTCATTAGAAATACCCAAGATGCTCTAGAAAAATCATCGACAAATACAATATAAAACCTGTGCCCCTGATGATCGGGAACACGACTCGGACCCCAGACGTCGACATGAAACAACTCAAACTTGGAGTTACTACTCCGACCTTGACTACTGGGAAAAGACGACCTGTGATGTTTTCCCAACTGACATGCCTCACACTGGACAGTTGTGTGAGACAGACTATAGGGTAGGACAAGACGCAACTTCTGAAGCGGTAAATGACCGAAGCGCAGATGCCACAGGAGAGGAGATACTTGTTCTGCGGAAGAGGCTGTGATTCCGGCAAACGGGGTCTGGTTCAGACGATAAAGGCCTCCTTGCTCATAGCCATGACCAATCACGTTGCCCGTACGGATGTCCTGAAAAATCAATGAAGATGAATCAAAAATAGCTCGACAATGGAGATCCTTCGTAATCTGACTAATCGACAACAGATTCATGGAAAAATGCGGTGCATGTAAAACATTCTTGAGCTGCATCGAGGATGTCAATCTAATCTCCCCCTGACCCGTGATAGGGGAATGAGTGCCATTGGCAATCACTACTGTCCGTCCTGGAGGGATTTGAGTATATCCTGTAAGAAGACTCTGGTCGCCACATAGGTGATGTGTAGCGCCCGAGTCCATGATCCACGGCAATGTAACTGATCTACTACTGTGAAGAGCAAGTGTACTACCTGAAGTACTCGTAGAAGCAGAAGCAGAAGCAGCGGTATCAGTATGATTCTCTGTCGACGGTGCTGGGCCAGAAGGTGGTATAATGCCCCTGAGACGGGCAACCAGATTATCAAATCGTTGATCCAACGTGGATGCAGACGGGGGCTCTATCTGCTCAGCAGCTCGTGCAGATGCAGGAAATCCATGCTTGGAGTAGCATGTGTCTTCAGTATGGCCGACTCTGTGACAATATGAGCATGTTGGCCTAGTGCGACCACCCCTTCCACGGGGAATACGTCCACGGCCCTGGTATTGAGAACCACGGCCTCTGTTGGCTGCCATGACTGAGGGATTCTGACTAGTGGCTGCTGAAGGTACAGTAATCCTGCTCAATCTGTGAAAGGCTTCCTCCATGGGAGGAATAGTCGAGTCCGCCAAAATTTGTGAACGTGCTGCCTCATACTCTGGATCGAGTGCTGCGAGAAACACACCCACCATTGTTGCATTCCTGTATGTCTTTTGCTGTTCTGGTGTGGCTGTAAGAGGCATGAAGCTATGGAGCTTCTCAAACATTCCTCTCAAAGATGTATAGAGAGAATGTAATGGGCGGCCATTTTGCTTAATTGTGAATATATCATGTTGAAGTTGCAGGATCTTCGTCTCATTCCTCGCTTGAGAATATGTTGCTGCTAGGATATCCCACATGTCTTTGGCTGTGGGCTGATGAAGAATGTCATTGGCGATTTCAATAGCCAATGTGCCAGATAACCACACCTTTGCATATGCATCGTCAGCCTCCCATGAGGCATGGACTCCAGTCTTCTCTGCAGGCTCGGGCTCTGTGAGAATATGCTTCTTGCCCGTGGACTTCATCATACTCATGAACTGCATTGCCCACAGTTCATAATTCGTGCCATCCATCTTGACAATGGGCGCTGGACCACGGAATGCACCCATGGATGGAATATCTGCCTTGTTTTCTGACATACTGGATACTGAAGACTGGAGCGACCTGCAACCGATAATATTTGTCTACAATGACATAGACGGGATGAGTTGCATGTGTAGACCTCAAGCAACTATCTCCATGGACCTACGCGTGCTACGATCCGCACACGTACCGGTTTCTATTGTAGAAACCCTAGAGAACGCTTGTAGAAAACCACGAAACACTATGCGCACAGCACAACACAGTTGCACTGCAAGATGCACGCTTGCCGCACAGGATGGTGCACCGCACAGGACAGGAGGCGCACCGCACTATGCGCACAGGATGCGCGCTATGCAGCGCAACAATCACCGAGTAGCGCAAGGAGAGGCGCTAGGCGATCGGCAGGCGAGGCTCTGGGCGGTGAAGAGGCGGCAGGCGAGGCGCTAGGCGATCGGCTCTGGGTGATCGAGAAGCACCAGGCGATCGTGAGGCGCCAGGCGATCGCGAGGCAGGCGATCGTGGGTTCAGCGAGAAGCCACGGCGCTCAGCGAAAAAAAACGACCCCACGGCGAGAAGCCCTAGGCGCTGGAGCAACGATCGGGGCTGGGGCTGGGGCCTATGAGCGATCGCCGAGAGAAGAGAGAGAGAGGAGAGGCCGGCGGGTGGGGCGGGGTAGGGTTAGGGTTTCGAGAACTCCGGTCTAGGACCGTCGCTCTGATACCATGTTGGGAAACGCGAATGAGTTGTTTATTCCATAGCCCTAGGCTCTCTTATATAGGAGAGTAGCCTATGGGTAAATTACATAAAGAGGATAACAAGAAAATAAAATAGCGAAAAGACACAATAACTAAATATGCGTTAACAAAATAAAATTAGATATTTTATAATGCATCAATTCTCATACGTTCCAAAAAACTCATCTCATAATGAGTTGCTCGATCATCGGGTGCGATATTGGAGAATTATGTCTGTTGTTGGATGACTTTTTCCATTTTTGGGTCCTATTTTCCTTTTCAATGTTCCTCTTATAATTTCTTCCATCAAGTGGTGTAATTGCAAGTATTTACGTCTTTGGTTAGACAAATCCTTCTTGATAATCACTTTCCTCCTTTGACCTTTAGATAAAAAGGTTTTGAGTGAGAAAGCTTGTAAAAAACGGTCGACTAGTTGGCTCTTTAGTTGACTTAGTGGTGTTACCAACTTGACTAGGCCCATAATGAACACTCACCTCCTAAACAAAAAAACATAGAGCTCCCTTCGAATGAAAAACCTTCGCTTGTAACCCCCTAGCATCTTGACCTCCTCCCCTCCAGCTCCCTCGCGCTCACACTCCTTGTAGCTTCTCATCGCCTTCATCGTGGCTCTGCCAAGAGCTCTAGTTGGCTTATCCTTCCCTCATGCTCGCGCCTCCTCCCCTCCGATCAACTATGATTAGCATTTTTACCCTTTTTTAACATTTTTTTGTCTGGTTTATTTACCCGATACCACTTATCTTTTTTTATCTTGGAGCTATTTACTTGTTTAGTTCTAGTTTATGTATGGTGAATGATTTATAATGATAGTTTTTATGATGAATGATTACAAAGGCATATCGTATGGTGAATGCTGACTCTATTTACTGACTTTGCAATTGAATGTTTAGTAACTTTGATAACAAAGGACACTGAATGCAATTGACTGTTTACTTAGACTTTATTTTGAACATTGCAATTGAACGTTCATTTTTTAATAGGTATATTTAGTTTTTGATGTCTTCGACTCTTGCATAAGGCTACTATAATTGAATGATTCAAACATGTATTTACGGTGAATATTTTGTTTTTACGAGTGATTGTGGTGAATGTATTTTTCTTTGAGAAGGTATATGGTAAGTGATTAGAATTTATGTATGATTAGTTTTTTAGGAGAAGTTATGAATTATTAATGTTTAGCATTATTACTACTGGGCCATTAACTTGTAATTTTGTAACACTATAGATAGCTTCACCTCATATAAGTCATTTTCAATGTCGTTTGGATAAGCATGACAATTCGGTTATCTTTCGAATAATGCCGATCCGAACATGGTTACAATTTGTTGTGCAAAAAGGTGGTGAAAGGAGGATTTTACAGGTGCAAAGAGCGTCTTGCACATTGGAAATGCTACGTGTCTGCATATCCCAAGGTTGATGAAGAAATGAAGAAATGGTATCATACCTGATCTTGGATGACATCACCTAAAAGAAGATTTTATGAAGTACCATCAATTGAGGAGATGCGAGATGAGATTAATACTAATGGAAATGCTGATCACTTAAAAGATCTCGATTATCGAAAACTGTTGGGAGAAAAACTTAGATAGATTATTCAGAAAACCCTAGGCTCTCTTATATAGGGAGAGACCTTAAGGGTAAATTACACAGTGGTCTATAAAAGACAAAGAAATAACGACAAGATACATAAAGAGATAATAATAATAAGAACTATCTCTACACTCCCCCTCAAGGTGGAGCATAGATGTCTATCATGCTCAGCTTGGATGAACATCTCTGAAAAGGTCCTCTGAGCAATGGCTTGGTGAATGCATCTGCAGTCTGATCTCCTGAGCTCACATGTGTAGTAGATATCAATCCTCTCTGGATCAAGTCTCTAGTGTAATGGCAGTCAACTTCAATATGCTTGGTTCTTTCATGAAAAGCGGGATTGTTGGCAATGAATAAGGCTGCCTGATTGTCACACTGAAGCTTCATAGGTAGAGGCACAGCTACATGTAGATCTTCTAGTATGGATCGAACCCACATCATTTCCGTGTTGGCTTGAGCTATGGCCCTATATTCAGATTCGGCACTGGACCTTGCCACAACAGTTTGTTTCTTGCTTTTCCAAGAAACCAGAGAGCCTCCAACAAAAACTGCGAACCCTGAGGTTGATTTTCGATCCTTAGGGCATCCTGCATAATCGGCGTCTGCACACTCTGAGATAGATAAATCTGTGCCCTTTCTGAATAGCAACCCTGAACCTGGAGAAGACTTCGGATACCTCAGTATCATGTGTATAGCATCCATGTGAACTTGTCTTGGCTGCTCCATAAATTGACTCACCCTGCTTACTGCAAATGCAATATCTGGACGAGTTATGGTAATGTAAAGGAGTTTTCCCACCATTTCTCTATATCTCCTCTTATCTACTTCATCAGTACCACCATCATACAACTTCATGCTAGGGTCCATGGGAATACTTGATGGTTTGCATCCATCCATGCCTGTCTCAATCAGGAAGTCTGTAATGTACTTCCGTTGGGTCATCACCAAGCCCTGTGTATTCCTTGCAAATTCCAACCCCAGAAAATATCTTAAGGTTCCAAGATCCTTTTGTAACAAACTGACGACCTAGGAATGCCTTCGCCCTTTCTATGCCCTGAACATCATCTCCTGTAACAAGAATGTCATCCACATAGACCATAATGACAACCGTACCCGCCGATGACTTCCGGACAAACAACGAGTGGTCTGCATTTGACCTCTTGAATCCCTGTTGCTCAATAAGGTTGGAAAGCTTCTGGAACCATGCTCTTGGACTCTGTTTGAGGCCATATATTGCCTTGTGAAGTCTACAGACCATCTGCTTCTCCCCCTCAGCACTAAACCCAGGTGGCTGCTGCATGTAGACTTCCTCCTGTAGGTCCCCGTACAGGAAGGCATTCTTGACATCTAGTTGAGATATACTCCATTCACGAACCACGGCCACAGATAAGAGAATACGAAGGGTAGAATGTCTCGCCACTGGAGAGAAAGTGTCCATGTAGTCTACTCCATAGGTCTGTGTAAACCCACGGGCGACCAAACGTGCTTTGTACCGATCCAAAGTGCCATCTGCATGATATTTAACTGTGAAGACCCACTTACAACTCACAATGGATGAATCAGGAGGAGCAAGAACCAATGACCATGTGCCACGGGACTGCAGGGCCCTCATCTCTTCTTCCATAGCTAATCTCCAACAATCATTCTTCAAAGCTTCCTGGTAGGTCAATGGTATATCCACTGAAGACAAGATTGAGACAAATATCTGAAAGTCACCAGTGAGACGGTGAAACGAAACCTGTGAGGCAAATGGATAAGAGGCACATAGCCGCTTCTGCTTCCGAATAGCAATCGGAACATCAAGATCATCATCTGCTGCACTGGATGGTCTAGTGTCTTCCTGTACTGAAGAATCCTGCACACGTACCAAATCTGACCCGTCAGTAGTAATGCCATCTGAACATACCTGAGGCGTGATGGGTGGCTGATGTGTAGCCTGAGCAGGACCTGACCGACGCGTATAGAATTTTGGTAGAGGTGAAATGAGGGGCCGTGGAAGGGGTGGAAGAGGAGGTGGTGGTGGAGGAGGTGGTGGTGGTGGTGCTGGCGTGGAGGCAGGAACACGGGAAGACTCAGGTGAACTCCAAGTAGGTGGTGGAGGAACATAGACATCATCATTGGTAGTGGATGGTACCAGTCTGTCACCTGCAGGAGAAAAATACATGACAGACTCAAAGAAAGTGACATCAACACTCACGGAGTACTTTTTATTTATAGGATCATAACACCGGTAGCCCTTCTGAGTCGTGGAATAACCAACAAAGACGCACTTGACTGCTCTAGGAGAGAGTTTGTCAAGTCCAAGAGACAGAAGATGAACAAATGCCACAGTACCAAAGACACGTGGAGTCAGTGAGAATAATTCCTTGTCTAGAAAAATAAGAGAAATATGTATCTTCTCACCAAGAACAGAGGATGGCATTCGATTGACCAGATAACATGCAGTAAGAACAACGTCCCCCCAGAAAGAAATAGGAGCACAACTCTGAATCAACAGGGTTCGAGTAATATCCAAGAGATGGCGATGCTTTCTTTCCGCCACACCATTTTGCTGTGATGTATATGCACAAGTGGTTTGATGAATAATACCCTTTGATGAAAGAAATTGAGAAAGTGAGCATGTGCAAAATTCTAGGGCATTATCCGTCCGAACATATTTGACTGAAGAAGAGAAAACATTGTGCACTTCATTAATTAAATTCTTGATCACATCTCCTGCTTCAGATTTATTCTTCAAAAGAAAGACCCATGACACACGAGAGAAATCATCCACTACCACAAGATAAAATCTGTGCCCCTGATGACCGGGTACACGACTCGGACCCCATATATCTATATGTAACAACTCGAATGGGGAGCTACTGCTCTGACGACATGGAAAGCTCGACCTATGATGCTTTCCCAACTGACATGCTTCACAGCGAAAAGACGAACTAGGAGAGATCTGGGGCAGAAGATGGCGCATTTTCTGGAGCGGAAGGTGACCAAAACGGAGATGCCAGATGTACGGAGAAACTGGTCCGGCAGAATGAGAGGAGACGCCAACATAGGAATCCCGAACCAACCGATATAGACCATTCTGCTCAGAGCCACAACCAATCACCCTGCCCGTTAGTATGTCCTGAAAAATAAGAGAAGACGGGTCAAATATAGCACGACAATGCAAATCCTTCGTAATCTGACTAATAGATAACAGATTCATTGAGAACTCAGGAGCATGTAGGACATTCTGTAGATGCATAGTGGAGGATAGGAAGACCTCCCCCTGTCCAACAAGGGGTGAGTGAGTACCATATGCGATCTGCACTGAACGGCCGTGAGGAATGTCCCTGTAGGACTGTAGTCTGTCTCTATCTCGGCAGAGATGATGTGTGGCTCCCGAATCTATAACCCAGTCAGATATATCATGAGACAGTGTGAATGCAGTAGATCTACCTGAGGTACTAGCAGCAGCAGATGAACTGGCGGAGGCTGTAGCAACAACATCTGAAGGACCACCAGACGAATCACCAGATGAATGTGGCATAATATCTCGGAGACGTGCCACAAGTTCGTCAAATCGATTATCTGCAGTAGATGGTAATGGGGACTGAGAATGCTCTGCAACACGTGCCGATGCTGGGAACCCATGCTTAGAATAGCATGTCTCCTCCGAGTGTCCTGTGCGGTGACAATAGGAGCATGTCTGACTGAAGCGACCACCCCTTCCCTGGGGTCCACGTCCACGTCCACGACCACGACCAGAAGACGGGCCACCTCTCCCACGCGAGACTGCCATCGCTGATGGGGGTGGAGTAGAAGAGCTGGAGGAAACTGGAATACGACTGAGTCTCCTGTAAACATCCTCCACTGGAGGAATAACTGCATCAACTAGGATCTGAGACCGGGCGGCGTCATATTCAGGATCAAGAGCCGCAAGTAGAACACCCACCATGGTGGCGTTCCGAAACGTCTTTTGCTGTTCAGGAGTGGCAATGAGTGGGATAGTACTGTATAACTTCACAAACATCCCTCTTAGGGATGTGTATAAGGAATGGAGAGGTCTGCCGCTCTGCTTCATTGTGAAAATGTCATGCTGAAGCTGCAACATCTTGGTCTCATTTCGCACATGCAAATATGTAGCGGCGAGAATATCCCACATCGCCTTGGCAGTGGGCTGATGGAGGACGTCATTAGCAATCTCCATCGTCAATGTACCAGACAACCAGACCTTTGCGTAGGAGTCATCAGCCTCCCATGAGGCATATATCCCTGTCTTCTCTGCGGGCTCATCCTCGGTAAGAATGTGCTTCTTACCATTCGACTTCATGAGGCTCATGAACTGCATAGCCCAGAGCTCATAGTTAGATCCGTCCATCTTCACTATTGGCGCATGACCTTTGAATGCGCCGGTGGAGGGCATATCGACCTTCGATTCTGACATTTTGCCGTTGGAGAAGAACTAGGGTTTGTAGACAAGGTAATGAATGTCTACACAAACTGCATCGGATTCGAGTGCGTATGTAGACGTTACGCACTCAAATCCATATATCGACGGAAGAGACGGTGGCGGGCCGCCTGGGAACCTTCGGTGGCGGGCTGGGGGCCGCCTGGGAACCGGTGGTGTCTGGAGTGAGAGTGGCGGCGGGGAGGGACCCGTTGGGGAGGGAGGGGCGGCGGCTGGGGGGGCGGGGCAGAGATCGTCGCCGAGGAGGAGAGGGCGGCGGGTGGGGAGAGGGCGGCGGGTAGGGAGAGCCCTAGGGCGGCTCTGATATCTTGTTGGGAGAAAAACTTAGATAGATTATTCAGAAAACCCTAGGTTCTCTTATATAGGGAGAGACCTTAAGGGTAAATTATATAGTGGTCTATAAAAGACAAAGAAATAACGACAAGATACATAAAGAGATAATAATAATAAGAACTATCTCTACAAAAACTTTGGAGCAAAACATGGCAATGCTTGGAATATCGTGACATATGACCATAAAATATGCATTTTCCAAGGATCGCCGAGAAAGAGTCATCTTTATTGTTGGGATATTTGTATCTCTAAGTGTTTTATTTCTTATCTCTATTTCTTATTATTCCACTTATGTAATTTACCTAGGGTTTATCTCCTATATAAGAGAGCCATAGGGCCTGTATGAAGCAGGTAATTCTATTCTCTCTACATGGTATCAAAGCGACGATCCTACATTGGAGCCTGACCTAATCCATACCCCACCACCAGCTCCCTTTCAACATCGCCAGCCTTATGGCTCTCCTTTCGGAGTGTCGTCACCACTACCAACATCGACAGTGCCATCGCTAAGCGCCACCAGACACATCCCAACGCCTCCAGGTGACCGCCAGGCGCTTCTCAGCGTAGCCAGGCACTCCCCAATGTCGTAAGGCACATCCCAACACCGCCAGGCGCATCTTAACACTGCTCGGGGGGTGCCACCAGCCCGACCAAGCACAACCTAGTGCAACCTAGCCCTCTGCTACGGATTTCAACGACACCTATGATTGTAGGGCGTTTTCCTACCCTCTGAGGACATTTTTAAGTCTGAATTTGTCTGATTTGATCGGGAAACACGATTTCAGACCTATACATCGTGTTTTTCGACCCTAGCAAACACAAGATTGAAGAGGATGGACGTATGAGTCTACATGTATGCCCAATCTTTTATATGATTGTGTAAACATCATTTTTGATGATCTATCCCAATCGAGTTCCGTCATGGTCTCTTTTCTTCTTCAACATGTCAGAGAGCAAGGGTGAAGTGTTTTCTTCTACCGGTGTCTTCAAGGGCTTGACTCCTATCGTGAGGATGGATGCGACCAATTACGAGTTATGGTCCATGCAGTTTCTCACCCTCATGCAGTGTTGCAACAAGAAACATATTCTGACAAAGCCAGAGCCAGCTGATAAGAATGGGGAACATGCTTCATGGAAGCAAGACGATGCATATGCTTGTATTTGGCTCTCCGGGACGCTTACCACGGAGATTGCGAATGATATTGTAAATCAGCCCACAACCAAGGCCATGTCGGATATCCTCGCTGCCACATATGGTCAAGCGAAGAATGAGAGCAAGATCCTCCCATTGCAGTATGACATATTCTCGACCAAGCAAAACAGTCAACCTCTTCATGCGCACTTTTCCCATCTTTGAGGCATGTTTGAGCGACTTCATGGCTTTATGTCTACTACTACCAACGCAGAGCAACATCAGGCATACCAAAATGCCACTATGACATGGGTCTTTATGGCATCTCTTGATTCTGAGTACGATGCAATACATACTCAAATGCTTATTGGAGAGACGATACCACCAATGGAGGAAGTATACAAGAGGCTGAGAAAAAATCACTAGTTCATCCATTACCATGGTCCAAACCCCCTCTGCGATGGCACCTTCTCGATGCAGGGGGGTACTTTACAGTTTCGTAAGCGAGGACCCCGTAGTTGATGAGGACGTCAGTGTGTCCTTTGCACATGCTGCCACCGTGCAGGTCATTATGACGAGACATACTATCAAAAGCATGGGTATCCTGCGTCTGCTCGGGTGAGCAGACCGAGACTACTCCAGCTCCATCTCATGATGCAAGGCTCGACGATATTATCTCTCGATTAAGAGAGATAATGACCACACTGACTACATTTGTTGCAGGATATTTAGACGTTGCAGCCACTGCTAGAGCTTATACGAGTTCTTCAGGTATAGTTTATGCACTTACCAGTTGTAGCAGCTCAGATTTGACTGACTGAATTATGGACTCCGATGCGTCTCATCATATGTGCGGAAATCGAACACCGTTTAGCTCTTATAGATCTATCCCTCATGGTAGATCAACGGTGATTGCAAATATGGATCATTTACCCATTGTTGGTCAGGGGGAGATTGTCCTTGCCCCCTCGACACGTCTGCAGAATGTCTTACATGTACCAATTAGACTAGATTTTTCATTCTTCTTTTCTTTCTATCGTTCTTATCGTCAGAATGTATTGCCTTATTTATGTCCGTAGATTCGGCCGGCCAATGAAAGGCTATTTGATCTGAACTCACATTTGCTTCTTATATATGGTATTCTTGCCCTATTATATATTTCCCGTCGCTTCATTCACTCATGAGATAGAGCCCCCTCTAATGACGCACCTCGAATCCCAGGGCTTCGTTACACCTTCTCCTCCCCTTCTACCCTCACTTCGGCTGCCGCCTTTGCGTAAGTGTGGAAAAGAAGAAGGTGGTTTTACCCTCTTTCAAGAAGAAAGGTAGTGGATTTTAGATGAATCTTTTGTCCATTAGTCAGATCACAAAAGATTCACATTGTCGTGCTATATTTGGCCTATCTTCTCTTATACTTCAGGACATACTCAAGGGCAGGGTGATTGGATGTGGTTGTGAGCAGAGTGGGATTTACAGACTGGTCTAGCCTCTTTTTGTTGGTGCTGCAACTATTCCTACTGGATCAGTCTCCCCGTTCATGTGACACCTTCGCTTTGGACATCTTCCTCTGCAAAAGCTATATCATGTACTCCCTCAGATATCTATTCGTACCACCTTAGAGTGTGAGGCATGTCGGCTTGGGAAGTACCATCGTTCCTCCTTTACGAGTAGCCAGAGTCGCCATAGTAGTCAGTTATTTGAGTTATTTCATTTTTATATTTGGGGTCCTAGTCGTGTTCCCGATCATCAAGGACATCGGTTCTATCTTGTCGCTGTTGATGATTTGTCCAGACTTTCTTGGGGTTTCTTGTTAAAGAATAAATCTGAAGCCGATCTGTCATCAAATCATTTCTTATTGAAATAAAGAATATTTTTTTGCTCATGTGAAGTTTATTCGTTCTGACATTGCCTTGGAGTTCTCCACTTTACATCTGTCAGATTTCCTCAGGTCTCGTGGACCATATTGTTCATCAAACTTCTTGTGCGTACACATCGCAGCAGAACAATGTTGCTGAATGCAAACAACGCCATCTTCTTGATGTCACGAGGACTCTTTTGATTCAGAGTCGAGCTCCTTACGCGTTCTAGGGTGATGCGGTCCTCACTGCATTCTACTTAGTGAACCACATATCTTCTATGATCCCCTGGAGAAAAGGTTGTTTCTCGATTGCATTTCCCGAGAAGGACCTATTCTCTCTTACTCCCAAGATCTTTGGGTATGTGGCCTTTGTCCACAATTTCACTCCCGATCGTGACAAGCTCTCTTGAAGAGCAAGAGCTGTCAAATGTGTGCATGTTGGCTATTCTCGTACCTAAAAAGGGTATATATGTTTTGATCATGTCAGGAGAAAGTATTATGTGAGTGCTGATGTCACATTTTTCGAGTATGCCATGTATTTTTCTCTTACATGTGGTATGTTGTCGAACTCTGACTTTGACGAAGATATTTTTGTTTCACCATCTCCTTTACTTCCACCATCACCTCCTCAGGATGAGCTACAGTCATCTCCTTCACCACCACCACCATCACCGTTACCCTAACACAATTTCTACTTCGTTTTTACATTCGTATGCCCTTTACTCTACCATCTGCTCATGTGCCTTCCGTGTCATCCTACATGCCCCAGGTATGTACTGAACACATTGTTTCTACTGATGGCATTGTGACATATTTATATCACAAGACACTGTCCAAGAGGAGCAGATACCCTCTTCAGAGAACAGAGAGGCTGATGATCTTGATGTGCCTATTGCCTTGTAGAAGCTGCGTCGTAACTGTGCCACTTAGCTGCTCATATTTCCTTGGATCATCTTTCAGAGGAGTACATGAGGTTTGTAGTGGGACTATCTACTGTCACTATCCCACAAACATACTAGGAGACAGTACAAGACAATAGCTGACGACTTGCCATGGAGGAGGAGATGACAACTTTACAGTCTCGTGGTACATGGAGCATTATTTCCGCTCCTCCAGGTATGTCTGTTTTGGGGTGCAAATGGATCTTTACAGTAAAGCAACAGGTAGATTGCAGTGTGGATCACTACAAGGCAATGCTCGTAGTACGAGGGTTCACCCAGACTTATGGCGTGGACTACCAGGTTACCTTCTCACCGGTGGCCAGACATTCGATTGTGTACATTCTTCTATCAGTTGTTGTGACTCAAGGCTGGTCGCTTTACCAACTTGATGTGAAGAATGTTTTTCTTTATGGAGATCTAATGGAGGAGGTATACATGCAATAATCACTAGGATTTACTGCTGAAGGGGAGTCTCAGAAGGTGTGCATGCTCCACAAGGCGATTTATGGCCTGGAGCAGAGTCCGAGAGCTTTGTACTAGAAGCTCTCTGAGTTTATAGAGCACCAGGGGTATGTGTGGTCCACTGCAAATCATTCACTTTTTGTTTAGAGGGCACATAGAGGTACAAGTGCCATTCTGGTTTATGTAGATGACATAATTGTTACGGGCGATGATGAACATGGCATTCATGCTGCTAAGGAGTTCTTAGGTCAACAGTTTGTGACTAAAGATCTTGACAGCGTACGTTACTTTCTCGGATTAAAGTCCGCTAGTAACCAGAGTGGTCTCGTGATGACTCAAAGGAAGTTTTTGATCGATCTTCTACTTAAGACGTGTATGACAGGGTGCATGCCTGCTACTACTCCTATGGATCCAAGCATGAGATTATATGATGATGATACTGAGGAGGTAGATAAGAGGAGATAAATGGAGCTTGTTGGGAAGCTCCTCTATGCTACTATCACCATGCCAGACATATCCTTTGTTGTGAGCAATGTGAGCCAGTTCATGGAGCAACCGAGACAGATACATATGGACGCTCTCCATATGATTCTAAGATATTTGAATACTTCACCGGGTGCTGGTCTCATATTCAGCAGAGATGCGTCTCTTAAGGTGACATCTTGTGCAGATGCAGATTATGCAGGATGCCCTGAAGACAAGAAGACTACCTCTGGCTTTGCAGTTTTTGTTGGGAGTTTACTCATGTCACGGAAGAGCAAGAAGCATACAGCAGTTGCTAGATCCAGTGCAGAGTCTGAGTACAAAGCCATGACTCAGGGGAGCACAACAATGATGTGGGTTAGGTCTGTCCTAACTGATCTTGCAGTTAAGTTACCTCTTCCCATGCAGCTTCTATGCGACAATCAAACAACTCTATTTATTGCCAATAATCCTGCATTCCATGAACGAGCCAAGTATATAGAGGTGGATTGCCACTATACTAGAGACATAATCCAGAAATGACTCATACAAATTGTATTAATATTTACAAATAGGGGTTACATTACAAAGATACCCAAAAATTATGTAAGGCTCTGTAGTGGGAAACAACATTCTCCCAGTAAAACCTTTGATTTTTGAATATCAAATCATTCCGCCCCAACCAAATGGCCCACAACATCGCAAAAGGCTTAGAGCAGTCATCCGACGAACCCCATGCCCACAGAGCGGATCGATCTCCAGAACGCGTCAGCCCTAGTGGTCTCAACCCAGGCGAGCTCAGTGCCCCTCCAAACATGCGTCGACGTAGCACACCCAAAGAACAAATGATACACATCCTCCAAAGAGTCCTCACATCTGTCATACCTCACGTCTTCGACGCCAAACAGTCTTCTCCTCCTAGCTTTATCACATATCCTGTTTCTTCTGAGGCACCACAGAAAATCTTCACCCTTGGAGGGATTCGTGGCGCCCAGATGATCTTAATATCCTGACACAGATCCTCGTCCCGCCCCTCAGGCGCCGTCGACCCTCTTAGTGACATGTAAACCTTCTTGACCGAAAACCTCCCCCCATCCCACTCAAAATGTTCCGCCACCTGTGTCAGCTCCCCTGGTGGGGGAATCTCCGCCAGCATCCTCGTGAAGTCATCGAAACGCTGGTCCGAGAGATTCGCGATGAAAAGCGACTCCCACGTCCCATGCTCCGCCACCTGAGCAAGAGTTGCATCTTTCTCTGCCGTCAAAGCCTCCAGCCTAGGAAACCTTCCCCCCAGAGCACCCTCCCCTGTCTAGTCATCTCTCCAAAACCTGAACATGTGGCTGTTACCCACGCAGGGTCTCAGCTTATGCGCGATGGTCGGAAAAACAACACGTATACCAGTCCATAGCGACGACTCGAACCTTCTCCTTCCGGCAACCAGCTCTTCATTGACACCATAGATGGTCCTCACAAGTCTGGCAGCAAATGACGTCGAGGAACCCCAAATCTGATATATCCACTTGGCAAGCAAGGCCTTGTTCATGAGCTCTACATCACGAACACCAAGGCCCCCATCGCATTTTCCCCTGATGACATCTTCCCAGCTAACCAGATGCAACCCTGATTTCTGCTGTCTGCTATCCGACCAAAAAAACCTCCTCATCAAGGCCTCCACCTTTTTCCTCACACCTACCGGCATCAACCGCGTGGAGTAATAGAAGACATGGATGACAACAAGGACATGCTTGAGGAGCGTCAGTTTCCCTCCCCTAGACAACGTAATCGCTTTCCATCTAGCCAACCTCTCCTCCATTCTGAGCACGACACTATCCCAATCCGACCTCTTAAGCTTGCCATCCATCAGTGGCAGCCCTAAGTACGAAATAGGGAGCTCCCCAGAGGGCATCCCACCACATCCACAAGTCTGCTGCGCTCCCCCAAGTCCATACCAAAACTTACAACCACCGATTTGTGCCAGTTAATCTCAAGTCCAGAGAGCTTGCCAAAGATATCGACAAGGTGCGCCGCATTTCTATTCAGCTCCTCTGAGCCACCAAGAAAGAGGATCGTATCATCCACATATTGCAACACCGGGATAGACAAGCCCTCCAGCCTAAATCCCTCACACCACCCAGCCTCCACTGCCTGCCTGCACAAAACCACCAGACTGTCCGCCACAAGAACAAAAAGCATGGTGGCCAGCGGACAATCCTGACGGACCCCCCGCTGCGGCTGGATAAGACCACCCTCCGGCTTGCCGCTGACTAGGATGGAATAAGAGGATGTTGTGACACATCTCTTCACCAAAGCACTGGCTCGAGGTCTATTTCAAAGATGCTGTTCCAAGCTGAGGATGATAGGCATATATGCTCCAGCTTGAGGGGGAGTGTTGAGATATTTATATCTCTTAATGTTTTATTTCTTATCTCTATTTCTTCTTGTACCGCTTATGTAATTTACCCAGGGCTTTTCTCCTATATAAGAGAGCCCTAAGTTCTCTACGAAGTATGCAATTCTATTCTCTCTACATTTATATATGTGGAACATAGCATGGCGTTGTGCAATCTGTGGAGTTCGTAATATGTTTTTAGCTTTCATGTAAATTTTCTTCTCCTTTCATTTAATACATTTTGAGGTGGCTCCCATCCCGTGGGAGGCCACCCGTCTCACTTTTCTAAAAAAAGACATATATAGCCACAATTCCTTCTAATGTTTTTGCCTATCAAACCATTTTGGCACATGTTGGATGTAGTTGGTGTGAGTCCGGTAGAAGAAGAAGAGGGGGTTAATTATGCAATATATAATTATCACAATAACAATATCTTTATATATTTAAAACATACAAATCTATGTTAATATATAAGAATATATGCAAAAATCGATTTATATATTTCAAATAATTTAAAAAAATCAAAACCGACTAGTGATCGACTAAATCCGATTAGTCGCCTGACTGTCGATTAATCCTTAGTCAGTGACACCGTCGACCGAGTACCGACTACCACTTTCTGTAACCTTGTCATGTATTTAAGATCCAAATTCAGATCCATGAATAGCTGTTAAACTTATGATTTAGAAATGATAACCTGAGACTTCAAGGACCGATCATCTACATGAATTAATCTTTTAGGTATACACTACTAATTGTAGATCACTATGATAAAAGACCTAGATCTGTACAATCAACCACAGAAAGGATTGAGAAAGAAATGAGTAGTCAAGCAAATGAACATATTGGGAATAAGTGATGACTGATAGCTAAGAGTGCCAGTCACGATGACCCTTATACCTGACTGTGCGAGGGTGCAATGACCTTTAACTGGGCAGAAGATAGAAAGACCAGTTTGGGCAGCGACCATCAAATATGGGGTTTAGGATCCCTGTCCTTTGTACGAATTTTACACGAGCTTGCAGTATTTTTACGCTTCGTTAGGATCCATATTTTTGACAAGCTCCGCTGATCCTGTGTTCTTAGGGTGCCTAGGCTGGAGGACCCTCAGTTTTAATTTTCTTTACGAGCTTGTTTGCCCGTACCGATCGTGTCGGTTTTTGGAGTGAATCAATCAAGAGAGTCTCTCCCACCCATCTCAGGGGCGTATCCCTCTCCTGGGCCGTATTTCCATTGGGTGGACAGGACAGAAGAGTCTCTTAAGAGACTTCCTCACCACTGAGTTTTGGTTACTGTTCTGCCAGTAGGTTCCGGCAAAGAAGAGATCATTGTCAGGTGCAGTTAAGTTTGGTTACAGTTGGGTTTGGTTACAATTGAGCTTGGCTATAATTGAGTTTAGTTCTAGTTAAGTTGATACTGTTCTTGAGATTGTTTACTGTTCTGCCAGTAGGTCCTATCTAGGGAAAGGTCACGAGACAGAAATCATCAATCATCAGTCATCAATATTTAATCAGAATTTAGAATTACTATTACAGATTTTAGGAGAAGGTAGTGGACATGTTGGGAACTTAGTTAGGATGCACTGTACTGTACCACATGCCTACAGAGGCACCCAACCCTAAGGTATTATTCACACCTTAGAATCATAGTGTGAGGTCACACTCAGACCAAGATCACATGCTATCCACTAGGCTTGAGAATAGACAAAGATAAAGATCAGATCAGAGATTCATCATCTACAGTCCTAAGATCCATCAACATGAGTCATATGTGATAAAAAGATAATAACCTACATATGTGTCATTTAATTAAGGGTTTTTATCAGTTGCGCCCCTCTGAGATATTGCAATTTTAGTTATACCCCTCCCTTTTTGGAATATCAGTTATGCCCCTACATTCTTGCAAAATTCACAGTTATGCCCTTCTGTTAAGGTAAAGTACGGACATAACTGATATTACAAAAGGGTAGAACTATGAATTTTGCAAGAAGGTAGGGGCACAACTGATATTTCAAAAAAGGGAGGGGTATAACTGAAATTGCAATATCTCAGAGGGGCACAACTGATAAAACCCTTTAATTAATATATAAAATGTTATATTTGGATAGTTAAGGGGTGATGGGTGATTAAGGGATTCACATACAAACCAACTTGAAAATCAATTTCCACGCAAGTAGCTTGTTAAATTTATATGACAATACCTATCTACTTGCTTTCTTTTGAAACCACTGAGTTACCTGCTATTTTTAGTATGCTAGATTGTACTCAACCTTTGTTGACATTTCTCTTATTCCCAACATGTATGGCAGGCAAGGCGCCTGCATCACAGTAGACTGACAACTTGACGCTGAGCTTTCACAGTTCTGTTATGGTACACATGTTATACTTTTTGTACATGTAAATACTTTTTCTTTATCTTATGTTACATTTTCGGATGCATTTACATGATGCTAGTTTCTTTTGTTATATGTAACTGTATATGAAAATTAATGTGTATATGAATTTGGTGACACATTTATTAGTTCTGTGGTTGTTTACATTATTGTAAATGTCATTCGAAGCGCGAAAAAATTTCCCTCAATTTCAAGTGACCTAATTTGATCGATATCAAAAATAATACTGCGAGTATTGTGTAAACGTGTAACCCATATTCGCGGGTGTCACAGATTGGTATCAGAGCAGTGGTACCCTACCACACACATTTGCAGTATAACATTCCGATCGCATTAAGTTCTCGGGCAGCGACAATCCTACTTGTCACGAGTCCGAAAGGGAAATATGACATTCAAATTCAATAACCATAGATGTCACCAATTGCAATTAGATTTTCATATAGTATTCCAAGAAGAGAATCACAGTTAGAAATGTCAACGAACATTAACTATTATGATGAATAATATTGGTTTTCGTGCCAGACCATGACATCTAGAGCTGGTCAGGAGATGACAGATCATTTGGAGCGCATCCTGACCACCCTCACCGACCTCCAGCAGCAGCAAACTGCCATGCGAGGTCAATATGAACGGATTTTGGCTCAGCAGACGGAGATCGCAAACATGCAGACTGACATAAAGATGAGATTCGAGGACTCTCTGATTACACTTACCATCCATCTCAGGATGGAACACGACGAGACCAACCTCAATCTGTTGAGGTACAACAACCTCAGTTTGGTGATCCACATGAGGAGATGCCGACACATGGTGTAGAGGATGGAGATCATGACAAGGAGCAGGACCATGTACTTTTTTTCGATGAGTTTGTGCTCGACCACTCTGCCATTCACATGAACCAATCGATTTTACTTCCTATCAACGAGCTAATGTGCCCATGTTTGAGGGAACCGGGACATCAGATGAGGCCGAGCAGTGGCTGAATAGGGTAATGAAGGTACTTCGGATGATTCGCGTACCACGAGATACACGGTTATCTTTTATGGATATTCATTGACAACATTCGTTGAAAGATGGCGGGAGGCGACATTTTCTGAGTTAGGACGCGAGCTCACATGGGCCGATTTCGAGACGAGATTCAGATCCCACTTCTTTTTTAGGAAGTTGAAGGAGTCCCAACGTCGACTATTCACATAGCTTCGACAGGACAGGATGGCATGCAGACAGTACTTTGTAAGACATCGAGCTGTCACGACACACACCAGCAACTGCTGCTTTTCTAGATGAGAATCTGGAGAAGTTCATCAGAGGTACGCGGGAAGAGGTGTAGGGGAAGCTGGCCGGATTACGTATCACTTCTATCTCTGAGACTACTGATGCAACATATAAGTTTAAGGACATCATGGAGACGCTTTGGGAGTTTGTCTGGAGAGGTATCCACACCACAACGGTCATTCAGATCGATTCAACGACCGTTTCAGCAACACGTATCAGTCTAATGATTTCATCCTTTAGGTTCGGCGTTCTCTGCAAGTGCTCGCTCATCTCCAGCAACTACCTTAGTAGGAGCACTTGCCGGACGTGACACCAGTTCAGGTTGACCATCTTGATCGTAGAGAGTAGAGAGATCTCCCAACAGGATCGGCTCAGAGTACAGACACGACGACCATGCCTACCCTGTCGGTATGATGCTACTTGTGCAACCAGTGGGTAGGGATGAAAATGGATCGGATACGGATCGTATATGCTTATTTCCATCCATATTCATTTCATCTATATCGAATATGAATACATATACATATATGATTCAGATATGCATTAAGGAAACCATATCCTTAAAAATACGGATACGAATCTGAATCGGATATTAATCGAATCCGAATACAGATCGAATAAAGAGCGGACCCGAATACAGATTGAATAAAGAGCTAATCTAAATATGAATCGAATAAAGAGTGAAATCCAAATATGGATCCAATAAACATGGAATCTGAATATGGATCGATAAATACAAGATACGGATACGAGTTGAATTTTATCAAAGTTCATAATGATTTTAAAAAATGGTAATGAAAAATATGCTGCATCATGACAAAAGGGAGCGTCAAGGTGACCCGCGTTATTGATCGGAAGCAAAAAGGAAGATAGTGTTTCATAACTTTTGTTCGTGCCCATCCCAACGGAAGTTTATTAATATCATTAATATATTGTATTTTATATTGTATAACACTATTATAATGGTACATGGTTGTGGCTTATATTACATTAACTAATATATAAAATAATATTAAATATAGTATTCGGAAATCCGGATCTGGATCCGCATATTCAAGCCATTACCATATCTGTATCCGTATCCGAAAAATTTTTACAACCCATATTTATATTCGATGCATATTCGATTAATATTCGGATACAGATATCCGTATTCGCTAATTATTCGAATACAGTAAGCAGATATTCAGATATATCCATATCCGTATTCATCCCTACCAATGGGGTAATTCCTGGTTTCTGTGCCCCCAGGCTTCTGGTGAGCCTCGACTGCAACCACAGCCTTCACAGCCGCAGGCACAACGTACTGGGAGTTTTCATGGCAGGAACTCCAACTTCAGGAGGCCGCAGAGACAGACACAGAGCGTGACCGATTCGAGTACTGCACCAGCTAGACATGGACAGTTACATGCAGTAACTGAGGAGCAGGCACGATCAATAGCTACTGTGGTGAAAGGTTTGGTCTCAATCCTGAGCCGACCTTTCCATGTATTATTTGATTCTAGAGCGACACATTCCTTCATTGTTTCTAGATTACTAGCTTCATTAGTTAGAGTTGCAGAGGTCATATATCTTCCTTACCACATCTATGGGCCATGTGGGCAGTTGTTTATCATTTCACTGATAGTCAGAGACTTACCAGTGTTGACTGGCGATCACGAGATGATCGCAGACTGTCTGCTACTATAGCTTGACGAGTTTCATTTGATTTTAGGCACGGATTAGTTGTCATCTCATCACGCCTTAGTTGATTGCTTTAGGAAGACGGTTGTCTTCGGATTCCAGACTTACCCGAGTTTACCTTTGAAGGTACGCTACACGACTCCAAAATGGAGTACATCTCAGTGTTGAGAGCTCAGAGACTTGTTGATCAAGGATGTAATTCATATTTAGCATTTGTTCTAGAGACATCCGATCATGAGCCGATGAATCAGGACATCGGAGTAGTGTCAGACTACCCTGACGTGTTTCCTGATGATTTGCCAGGTTTGCCACCTGAGAGAGAGAGAGATTGAGTTTGAGATCACATTGCTACCATATACACAACCGATCTCGATGGTTCCTTACCGTATGACACCAGCTGAGTTGAGAGAGCTAAAGGTGCAGTTGCATGAGTTGCTTGACTTAGGTTTTGTGAGGTCGAGCACTTCACCTTGGGGTGCTCCAGTTCTTTTTGTCAGGAAGAAAGATGGATCGATGAGGTTGTGTATTGACTACATGCAGCTGTACAAGAGAACGATGAAGAACCGTTATCTTTTGCCACGCATCGATGACTTATTTGATCAACTACAGGGATCTTCGGTATTTTCGAAGATCGACCTTCGATCTGGTTATCATCAAATGAGTATTCGAGAGTCAGATATCCCAAAATGGAGTACATCTCAGTGTTGAGAGCTCAGAGACTTGTTGATCAAGGATGTAATTCATATTTAGCATTTGTTCTAGAGACATACGATCATGAGCCGATGAATCAGGACATCAGAGTAGTGTCAGACTACCCTGATCGCCTGACGTGTTTCCTGATGATTTGCCAGGTTTGCCACCTGAGAGAGAGAGAGAGATTGAGTTTGAGATCACATTGCTACCATATACACAACCAATCTCGATGGCTCCTTACCGCATGACACCAGCTGAGTTGAGAGAGCTAAATGTGCAGTTGCATGAGTTGCTTGACTTAGGTTTTGTGAGGTCGAGCACTTCACCTTGGGGTGCCAGTTCTTTTTGTCAGGAAGAAAGATGGATCGATAAGGTTGTGTATTGACTACATGCAGCTGTACAAGAGAACGATGAAGAACCGCTATCTTTTGCCACGCATCGATGACTTATTTGATCAACTACAGGGATCTTCGGTATTTTCGAAGATCGACCTTCGATCTGGTTATCATCAAATGAGGATTCGAGAGTCAGATATCCCAAAGATAGCTTTCAGGACTCGATATGGGAACTACGAGTTTGTGGTGATGCCGCTTGAGCTCACCAATGACCCTGCAACATTCATGGACATGATGAACACGATCTTCCATCCATACTTGGACAAGTTTGTAGTTGTACTCATTGACGATGTGTTGATTTATTCTCAAAATGAACGGGATCACGCGAATGATACGAAGATAGTCCTGAACACATTACGAGAGCACAAGTTATTTTCCAAGCCGAGAAAATGCGAGTTCTGGCTATTCCAGGTCTCCTTTCTTGGGCATGCCATTTCTGGAGCAGATTTCGCAGATGATCTTGCGAAGATTGAGACAATCATGTCTTGGGAGCAACCCAAGATAGTCACTCAGATTCGAAGCTTCCTTGGATTATTGGGCTATTACAGACGCTTTATCAGCGGATTTCATGAATTGTTTGACACCATTAGCACAAGGGAGTTCCTTTCATATGGGATGATTCATGTGAGCAAGCCTTCAGGACATTAAACGAAAGATTGACTGCTGTGCCCATTATTGCACTTCCTTCAGGCACTCAAGATTATGCGGTCTATATAGATGCATCAGGAGGCCTATGAACGGTACTGATGCAACGAGGTCACGTGATTGCCTACACATCACGTCAGTTGAGGCCGCATGAGCGGCATTGCTCCACCCATGACTTGGAGTTAACAACAGTTGTCTTCGCCTTGAAGATCTGGTACCATTATCTTTATGGGGTGACCTTTGAGATTCTCATTGATCACAAAAGGCTGAAGTACATCTTTGATCAGAAAGAGCTGAATATGAGACATCGCATGTGTCTTGAGCTACTGAAAGATTATGACCGACTGTACAATCTCTTATCACCCGGTAAGGGAAACATTGTAGCTAATGCGCTTAGCAGGAGAGCCCATGCTGAGGGTACTACAAACTGGTTATACACACGAGATATGCTTGTAGCTTTGACTGATTAACAATCTTAGGAGAGTGCATCCATATCTACTGCTATGCCTCCATGATTCAACAGTTTGTGGGATCACATAACAGAAGGACAGAGAACAAATCCTTTGATTCGAGACTGATATATGCGCGCCGTCAAGGACGAATATGATGATTTTGTTGTGACAGAGTCTATTTTTTGGAAGGCTGGTTGGGTCGTTGTACCCTATGATGAGTAGTTACGTGGAGATATTCTTGATGATGCACATAGTTCACGATTGTCTATTCATCCAGGAAGTACAAAGATTTATCGTGATCTATGCTAGCATTTCTGGTGGGACGGAATGAAGCGCGATGTGGCAGAACATGTTACCAGATGCATGACCTGCCAGATGGTCAAGACTGAGCACGGGAGACCACCGGGTTTATTGCAGTCTCTTCCCATTCTTTAGTGGAAGTGAGAGAGTATCTCTATAGATTTCGTCACTAGACTGCCAAGGACAACAGGTTGCCATGATGCTATTTGGGTTATTGTTGACAGGTTGACCAAGTCAACCTATTTCATACCTATCAGCATGACCCATGGAAGGCAATATCGATATCGATATTATCTTGATATCGTATCAATATGATATTTCGACGATATATCGCGAAATATTTGCCCATATCGACGGTCTTTTGTGAAGGAATGGCCTGAAAAGGAGGATATATCGGCATATCGATATCGATATCGGTCTCATATCGATATCGATATATCACGATATTTCCTTCTATGGCATGACCTACACTCCATCTAGATTGGTCATGCTATATGTGTTGAATATTATCATGCTTCATGGTATATCATATGAGGTGGTGTCTGACAGAGACTCGAGGTTTACATCACACTACTGGCATCGGTTCATATCAATACTACAGATAGAGCTAAAGATGAGTTTCGCATACCATTCGCAGACCAACGGATATAGTGAGCGCACCATTCAGACACTTGAGGATTTGTTAGGCGCATGCACTTTGGAGTGGAAAGGGTCCTGTAAGGACCATTTGCCGTTAATAGAGTTCACGTACAACAACTTTCATTTCAGTATTGACATGGCATCATTCGAAGCTCTATACATGTGGAGATGCCTCGCACCTCTTTGTTAGCGTGAGATAGGTAACCACGCTCTTTACTTCGTTGATCTCCTGGAAGAGAGTGCGGGGCCTGTTGATCTAGTGCTGCGGAAGCTTCAGACGACACATAGCCGCCAGAAGAGCTATGCAGACCGTCGGAGAAGAGATTTGGAGTTTCAGATAATCCACTCATCTTGTCTTAAATCCATTTCAAACATGACTTGTTGATATCCAACTTAATCTCGCATACTGATGAAATTTCTGTAAATATAGGTGGGAGATTGGGTATTCCTACGTGTTTCTTTCTTGAAGGGAGTACAGAGATTTAGTGTTCGTGGCAAGTTGGCGTCACGATATGTGGGACCATTTGAGATCATTGCTGTGTGGGGAATGTCGCCTACTAAGTAGCTCTTCCTCCACACCTATCAGCTATACACGATGTCTTCCACATATCCAACTTGAGGAAGTACGTGTACGACCCTCGACACGTCATCAGCTACGATAACCTTGACTTGGATCCCAACTTGACATACGAGGAGAGGCCAGTGTAGATACTTGACAGTGTTGTGAAGAAGTTTCACAACAAAGAGATTCCATTAGTCAATGTGCTGTTACCTACATGGTGTCGAAGAGGCGACATGGGAGATCGAAGCAGACATGTGGGCATGATACCCACAACTCTTTTCAGGTCATTGTTAAAACAAGCTCATTTAATTATATACGTGTTAAAAGAACATGCCTTGTTCTTCCTTTGAGGTTTTTACGAGTTCAAAACCCTTCGAGGTTTTTATGGCAAGATGAAACTCAAATAAAACACATAATGGCTTAGACCGAGTCTCGAGAACGAGACTCCCTTTGAGGTTTTTATATTTATGACATCCGGATTTGAATAACATGAACCTGACCCAATTAAGGTCTATTTGATCCATTAAAACTATCGATCAATATTAAATGATCTGAAGATCAATAGATTGTAAATCAAAATTTGTTCGGGATCAATCGATCAAAGGACAATCGCATCGAAATCCGTGTCATCTGAAAAAGCCGCGATGCAAAATCCAAACCGTAAAACAAATTGAGACTACCATAAAATCCGATTTGATGAAATGAGAGCAACGAATTCAACCATTCGTTGATCGGAGGTCGTCTGATAATTTAAAATTGCAAACTTTGATAAAAAATCAAGATTGTATTTTGTCAATTTCTGTATCCATCTTGGATAAAAAAAGTACGAAACTTACATCGTTTGATCACCATACATAGACGATCGAAACGAGATGTTGTACATTAGAATCAGAGATACGAGATGGAAATACGGATGACTTTGACATCCCAAATAAGAAAGAGAAATTTTTTTAATAAAATAAAAAAATTAAAATTAAATCTGATATCAGTACAATAAACAATACATCACCATCAACCCATTTGGCTCCCCTTTCTCTTCTACTTGTCAAACAAGTGAGGCCCTCTCCTTATTTATATCCCCCTTAAACCCTCTTTATTCTTTCCTATCTTCTTCCCAATTTTCTCCAGCCGAGGAGCCCCATCTCCTTCATATTTCTGCTGAAGCTACTGACCATAGCTGCAGACTGGAGCTACTGCTAGAACACCGATCCTCCTGCTGGAGCTAATACCAGTAGCTGCTGCTTCTGCATGTGGAACAACCACTGTTCTGCTGCTGCTGCAAAGCAACCACCATTGCCTGCTGAAGCTTCTCTTGCAGATGTGCATGGGGAAATGACTGAAGCAGATGTGCATGGCCTAAATATGGCTGGCGACGGCTGAATATAGCTAGATGGATGGAACACATGTGCGTGTTTCACTAATATGCCGAGTGGCGGTCAAAGCCAGGACGAGGCTAGGGCTGAACGACAAGAATAGATAGCACATATATGGCTGGGTAGCTGGACAATGCTATGGTTGGGCGATATCTAGGTGATGGGGTGCGCAGATGAACTAGCAATGGTGCAACGATGTCAGGCTGGCATAGATTTACGCAACACAGAATGGTGTGGTGATGACACATGGATAGTTTCTATGTGATGAGACTGGAGATTGGAGAACGCGGTGATGTGAAGACCAGGAGAGGGTAAGATGATGTCGGTTGTGAAAATTAACCTTGTTGCCGGCGAGGGCTTAGTGGTGGGCTTGGAGGATAAACGAGCAAGGAGCTTGAGCCTAGGATCTCTGGTTTGAAATTGTGGAAAGGTAATATTAGCTTTATTATATTGGTTTGATATTGTGGATGAGTCATCAGAGGATGGAGAGTGGGTGGAGACGAGTGGAGGGTCGTCGGCGGTGCTCGGGTGGTGACGACGCCTCGTTCCGGGGGAAGTTGCTTGCGATGTGGGGGTGGGGGCATCGTGCGGCCGCCTGCCGGGTTCGGTTGATGTTTTGCCTGTGGCGGGAATGGTCATCGCAGTTTCAGGTGCACTTGAGGGCGTACGCATGTCTCCTATTAGTAGGGGTTGCAAAAGATTGGGAGGGGGGCTGATGGATGCCATGGAAGATATTGGTGTCGTGGTGGGTAGTGGTTTTGGTCGCGACGTGATTGAGCTAGGCGAGGGATTGGTGTGCGCTAGGGGCCTTGCTGGAGTGGAGGCGAGGAAGCTCCCGGAGCTCTCTCATCGGGCGACGGGACGGCTTCACTGACGGACACCACTTACGAGGGACGACATGGCGGAGAAAGCGTCAACGGAGAAGAAAATATGGATTGGAGGCATTCCCCTGCTGTGGAGGTGCTTAGAGGTCGTGCGTGAGATGCTGGCTCCAGTTCTGCATGTCAAGTCGATCACTTTCGATGGGCTTCGACGGGGTCAACCTGTAGAAGTGTTGATGCTAGATGTGTCCTGCACTATGTCTTTGCCATTATTTTACGTGTTCGCTTCTAGGGTTGCGCTTTTTGCATGGAGATGCAGGAGGATGGGGCAGCTGGAGTGGGGGCGGCGAGGATACCGGAAGTGGCTACAACGTCGACGGTGAGGGCTGATGCTTCATCGAGGAAGAAGGGCTCGGAAGGGGCGGAGTCGCCTTTTCGTGAACAGTCGCACCATTTGAGGACGGGGAGGGGGGGATGTCGAGAAACGCGATGGATGGGATCCACAAGTAACGACTGGCAGAAAATGTGGCAGGGATGTCCTATGCGGACGCTCTTTCGGGTCGATGTTCCGGTTCGGGCCACTTCAAAAGTCTCATTTGGGACGACCCGGTTTCGGCTCCATGACCCGATAGCTGGTGCTCGGGTGGATTCGTCCGACATGACGGGTCGGGCGGTAGACCTGGTACTGGTTGTGAGATCGAGCGATGCGGCTTTGATGAACCGGTTTTCTGCTTCAGGGCGGGTCAGGCGGCATCTGCTTCAGCAGGATCTCGGCTGCAGATGTTTGCAGATCCGAGTGGCTCGCGTGAGGGGAAGGATAGGGGCTCTGAAAGGACAAAGGAGATGGACTTTGTGGCACAGACGGCTCTAGACTCGGTGCTTAGGGGATGGGTACAGACTGACCCTATCACTGAGTCAGGCGAGACAGCTTGGATGAGGAGGACAGTGATGTTCCCGAGGCAGTGGCCGTTGGTCCTCGGGTCTGATTGTGTGGCGTCGGCACCCAGGTTTGTAGTAGAAGAGGCATGCTCGGGGGTCCTTGCGGTCGAGAGTCCTGGGACATGGTGGGATGGCGGTTCGGGTGATCTGGATGATCGACAACGATCACATGGTAGGTTTGGCTGGTCATACTCCCGCAAGGGGCTGAAGTATCGAAGGATGCGTCGCCGAAAGGAGGTGTACTGCAACGTGGCCTTGGAAGAGAAGGTTCTGAGTCGCTCCTTGGTGCGACCGAGTCATGAGGAAGATACGGTTGTTGCGCGGAATGTGGAGTTGAGACCGGATCATATGCTCCAGCAGGGGACTACTTCGGGATACATGCTGGAACCGTTGGTGGATTGTGAGGTGCTGATGGGGGGGATTGAAGAGGGGACGGAGCCGAGGCATGATGATGGCCGACCGGCTGGTGCAAGGGCAGAGTCGGAGGTGGGGGCAGACAAGGGTCGTACCTGGAGGAGGAAGCACCGAGATGCTTGGGGGTGGTGCTGCCGAAAGGGTTGACAAAGTTAAGCCAATGCATTTGATCTTTGGGAATGTTCGGGGGTTGGGTAGGCCGGAGAAAAGGGAGTCGGTTCGACAGTTGATGTGGTCTCATAGGACGGATGTGATTATGTTGCAGTAGATAAAGATTTCACATAGGCTGATCGAGGTTTGGAAGGAGATTGGCGGCAACAGGCTGGTTGAATGCAGAGAATTGGAGGCCGAAGGGGCATCTAGATTCTGGTACTATTTCAACGTGATGGAATTCGAAGATGTTTGGCTTGGTGGGGAGTGAGCTACAGGGAAGATATTGTCTCACAACGACGCTGTTGCGCCGAAAGGCGGATGGGCCGAGAGTCTTGATCACGAACATCTACGACCCTTGTAATGGGATCAGCATGGCCCGATTGGTGGAGGATTTGGCAACGGCTAGGGCTGTGGAATTTGATGCATCGTGGATCATTGCGGGAGATTCAATATGACCTTGTTCTCGGAAGATCGTCTCGGGGAAAGAGGGAGTAGAGACTCTGGTTCGGCTGAGCTGAGGGAGGTTGTGAATGTACTTGGACTTTAGATGGTCAATGCGGCTGGCTGTCGGTACGCCTGGAGGAATGCGGGATCCAAGTCTCGTATTGATAGATTCTTCATGTCTGCAGAGGTGCTGGAGTGTTTTCCTTTGGCCGAGGCTGGGTGCTGCCCATGGCGCATTCTGACCACACCCTTCTGATGTGGTCCTCGGGGGAGGGATCTCAACTGTGGACATTCTTCCATTTCAAACGTGCGTGGTTTCTTGAGGATGGTTTTAGGGAATCAGTGATGAAATTTTGGGAAGAATGCACGCCCTCTTTGTCGGCAACTTGTAGGTTGGCGACTAAGCTGGCCTCGCTCAGAAAGCACTTAATGGTGTACAATAAAACAAATAGGGCACATCGATACGACAGGAGACTGAGGGCCCATGACGACGTGTGTAGATTGGACTAACTCGAAGACGAAAGGCTCTTGACAACGGAGGAGATTGCAGAAAGGGACGTTTGCTTAAATGAGATTTTGTTAGAGGACAAGAAGGAGGCGGCGGCTTGGAGGCTGAGGTCCAGACAATGCTGACTGAAGGAGGGTGATGCGAACACAAGGTTCTTCCATGCCATGGCTAATGAAAGGAGGCGTAGAAACTATATACGCTCGATGTCTGTTGGAGAAATGGTGGTGGAAGGTGACAAGGAGGTGGGTTTCGCTTTGAAATCTCACTTCCAGGCTTTTAGTAGAAGGCGATCCTGCTCTGGTTGGGGTTGGCAGGGGAAGGAGGTGTCGCGGATCTCGGATGTGGAGGCAGATGAGCTGGTCAGGGCTTTCTCTGAGGAGGAGGCCAAGCGAGCTTTGTATCAGCTTAATGCGGATGGGGCGTCAGGACCTGATGGTTTTCTGGTCCTTTTCTACAGGGAATTTTGGGAGGCAGTCAAAGGGAACTTGATGGAGGTGCTTGAGGAGTTCCAACAGGGGAACACGGATTTTGACAGGCTAAATAAGGCTCTTATCTTTCTGCTGCCTAAAAGGGAGACGCATGTCAGGATGGAAGATTACAGACCTATCGCGTTGTCCAATGCTATATCTCTTGGTATTGAAGATCTTGGTCAACCGATTGAAGGGGGTGTTGCCCCGGATCATCTCTCCTGAACATACAGCCTTTGTGCCTAGGCGAGCGATGGCGAACGGCTTGGTTATGGCTGCGGAAATGGTGTTTGATTGGAGGAGGAATAAGGTAAAAGAGGTGCTGTAGAAGGTTGATTTTTCCAAGGCATATGACTTGGTGGATTGGAGATTTCTGTGGGCATTACTTAAGAAAAGAGGATTTCCGACCACTTGGGTTGCGTGGATCAAGCGATGTGTTATAATGACATCTCTTGCTGTGCTGGTCAATGGTAGACCGAAGGGAGGATTTTTCCAACTGCAGAGAGGGATCATGCGGGGTTGTCCGTTGGCACCACTACTCTTCGTGATTGTAGCAGATGCATTGGCAGTGATGATGCGGTTGGCGATCCGTGGGAATTGGTGCTCTGGGTACCAGAGGGAGGACATATCCATTCCCCTACTGTAGTATGCTGATGACACTGTACTTTTCATGGGGACTAAGGAGGAAAAGATTCGAAGAGCATCGGGTATCATGGATATCTTCGGGGACATCTCAGGGTTTTAGGTCAACATGGATAAGTCAGTGATTGTGCCCTTCGGGCTCGTTGAGGAGGAGGTGCGATGTGCTTCCGAGCTATTGGGTTGCCCCACAGCGGCGTTGCCAATTACATACTTTGGGCTCCCGTTGCTAGCGGGGATGCTCAAGTCCTATAATTGGAAGGGAGTTCTGGAAAGGCTGGAGGAGAGATTGACAGGGTAGAAGGCGACGCTCTGAAGGGTGGGAAGTTGATGCCATCAAAACATGTTCTATCAACCATCCCGATTTTCTTTTATTCTACTAGGTACTTGCCAGCATGGGTGTGTGGGAAGATTGAGACATTGATAAGAAGATTCTTTTGGTCAGATGGACGGCTAGTAAGGAAGGACATTCAATTGTTAGATTGGGGCACGGTGACGACGACCAAGAAGAAAGGTGGTCTTGGTGTGCAGAGTATGGGGGTGATGAATAAGACATTTATGGTGAAGTGGGTGGTGCGAGTGTGGGGGAAGTCACAGATCTGGTATGTCATTTGCTCAGGAGGATTTGTTATGTTACCATGTCTTTGGATGTCGTTCCGGATCGGCTTCCATCGTTGTTATGAAAGGGATTACATTGGTTATTTCGGAGATTGCCTCGAGATTGAGACCGGTTCTAGGGGATGGCATGGGTTTCTGTTTTTGGAAGGATAATTGGATGGGAGACGTGGCTTGGGGGAGCGATTCCCTCGTCTCTTGAGGCTGGCGATTGACATGGAGGTGTATGTGTAGCAGGTTTGGGACCGTGGGGCTTGGTCACCAACGTTCTTATCTACATTGTTGAAGCAGAGATTTGTGGAGTTCCTTTCTCTCCAGACAGTGCCGCAGGCCGAGTGTCCGTCTTCGGGAAGAGACCACTTTCTTTGGAGTGATGGGATGTTTACAGTGCGGAAGGCCTATCGCTTTCTTGTGGAGGATGGGGTGGAGATGTCGGAGGAAGTTCGCGTCGATGACGGGCTCATCTAGAGGTGCAAAGTGCCTAACAGGGTCAAGGTTTTCCTTTGGATTTTCGGACTAGGGAGGCTTCTTACCAAGGGTTGTTAGGGGTAACTGCTGGGGCTGGACGATGTCTCATGTGACAGGTACGGTGGGGACGAGCGAGGATGCGGGCACTTATTTTTCTCTTGCCCGGTATCTATTGAGGTTTTGAGACGAGACAACATCACATGGCTGGCGCGGGGTGACTGCTCTGTTTTTTGGAGCGATATTCGCATGGTCCGCGGTTTTGGTCATGAGGACTGCACATACCCGTTTGCATTGGTATGATCTATTTGGTGCGCTAGGAACAATGTCATCTTTGGAGGGGAAATTTTTCAAACAAATAATGTGTTGGGTTATTGCAGGGCTCTTTGTATCGCTTGGCAGACTTGAGTTGTTGTAATGTATTTTTTTTCTCTTTATTAGTACATATACACGAGCTCGCTGCAGTGGGTCCCAATTTGGGGTGCCACCCTCTTTTCCTAAAGAAATTGAGAATCATCCCAGTCCTTTATATATAACGAGCCTTGGTCTAGGAAGAGTATGAATATGAAAATACAAACTACACCTGAGGGGTTACAACTTACAACTCTCATATAGTCCAGAGGGGCTTACGCCTGGAACTGCGATGCTAGGGCGAACGGGGGTGCGACGCGCTCCCCTCCTCCATCGCGACGAGGGCTTGCGCCGCGAGCCTTCGTTCGAGCGATGCGGTCCTTCTTTCCATCCTCTGCGAGCGACGCGATCCTTCTTTCCATCCTCGCGAGCGCCGCGATCCCTTCTTTCCCTCCGCGCTAGTGCGGGCGACGCGGCTCCACGCGATCCTTCTTCTCCTTCGTCCCGCGCGAGTTCTGGCGGCGCGGCTCCGCCATCGGCGATGGCGACTTCGGGCAGCGCCTATCCTGCGAAGGGGTTAACGACTTCGGGCGGTGCGTTTCCTCTGACGGTGCCGGCAAGGGGTTTCGACCTAGGGGCTTCTCCGGTCGGCCTCACGGCGTGAGCCAGGGGCTTGGGGCTGGGGGTCTCTCCGCTCCTGCAACTGGCGCGGGTGTGCAGGTTGCCTGGGGGCGTCGCTGTGGGTGTCCACGTGGGTGTGCATGCTGACGTGGGTGTGTAGGCTGGCACGGGTGCCGTGGGTGTGCAGGCTGGCGCGGGTGTGCAGGTTGGCGCGGGTGTGCAGGCTTCTGCGCCGGGCTGCCTGGTCCGCGAATGGGGCGGTTGTCAGGGGGAAGGTCTGGTGGCTGGGTTCCGAACAAGGGTGACAACAAGGGCTGTGGTGCTTCCCAGGGTTGGCAGCTAGTGGTTGGGCGTCGTAGGGGGAGGTTTGCTACTTCTGGGCGTAGGCGCGGGCCGCCGAAGGTCTCCCCCTTCGGACGCGGCTGTTTTCGGTGCGGTGGGCTGGATCATTGGGTGCAGGCTTGTCGGGAGCCTGTGCGTTGCTTCTCTTGCCGTGGTTTCGGTCATTCTCGGAGGTGCTGCCCGAAGGCGGATACGGGTGCAAATGTGCTGGTTGGCGAGGGTGGGTGAGAGGGGGCGCTGTTTTTGGCGACTTTGGACGTGGGCCTCGTGTCCAAGGCTTCGTTAGGGGTGATGTGGCTCGGCTATCTCCATGGAGAGCGGTGGGCGAGGGGCCTCAGCGAATGTGAGAGCCGGAGGTTGTTGCTTGGGCCGGTGCCTGGGGGATTGCAGTTGAGGTGGCGGAGGCCGAGGGACTGTGATGTTGCCGTGCAGCCTGGCAGCGGTGGAGAGGGTCGTTGTCAGGGGGCTTCCGATGGGGATGAGGATGAGGGAGCGCATTTCAGAGCTGCTGTGTGGCGTTCTCGTGGTTGTCTCAATCGAGAGTTCGGGGTGTCAATCCGGGCAACCTTTGGAGGTGTTTCTTAGGGTGAGGCCGCTTGGTGTCGAAGAAGATGGGTTGGTGGGAGTTTCGTCTGGCTGGTAGGCGGCTTCTTCTTGAGCTGGTGGCTGCCGATGTGTGGGCGGCTATTCTGGCTGCTGGGTGCCGCAAGAAGGAGGTCCCGATGGCCGAGGTGGCGGTGGTGGATGGTGAGGTGGTGCAGCGATCTGATGCGAAGGGTGGGGACTTGGCGCCCAGAGGTGGGGCGGCTTTCGGTGGGGGGGGCTTCCGACTGTGGCCCGCGCCACGGGGGAGGGTCTTCGGTTCGTTCCATATCGGCGGTGGACTTTCCGAGGTTGGAGGATGTTTCTTTGCCTTCGTTTCTGGCATCTTCGGCGCGGTCTGCTGGCAGAGGGGAGGCTCTGGGAGGGGGTGGGGCTAGGCCAGAAGCGGCTGCTTGTCTGGTCGAGGTGGTTGAGGAGGGGCTTTGGCCCGAGGTGCGGAGGGGGTTGCTTTGTGGTGCCGCTTCCGAGAGGGGGGGGGAGCTGCAAACTCTCCGCGGGTGGACTTATCTATGGGGGAGTGGGCTGCTGTCCCGGGGGGGGGGGCGGGATTCTCAGCTGGATGGGGCGGCTGCTGTGGTTGGGGTGGCTGTTTCGTCTGACGGTGCGTTGGGTGGGGAGGCTCCAGCTGGAGGTGGGGCCGACCCGGCTGGGGGGGGGCAGGTGGGCGGATCCTTACAGCTGTTGGGCGGGGAGTTGCCGCGGCGTTTTGGTGTGGAGTATGAAAGGGGAGGGGGAGGTGGGTGAAGGCTGAGAAGGAGGCGAGGGCTGCTCTAAGGGCATCTCTGGCATCAGGGGCTGATGCTGAGGTGTGTGAGCGTGAGGGCGGCCAGTCCAGTTGGTGGTGCGGAACCGTTTTGCGGTTCTCGACAGGGACATGACACGACGCTTGGGGGTTATTCCCCCAAAGAAGCGGGAAGTATTGGTCGCCAGATGAAGCTGCTATCTTTGATATGAGGGGCTTGGGCCGGCCCGAAAAGAGGCTCGGGGTGCAGAATCTGCTGAGAGAGGCTGGTGCAGATATTTTTTTGCTTCAGGAGACTAAGTTGCAGTCTTTGGAGGACCAGTTGCGGCGGGAGATGAGTAGGGGGGGATCTTCTCGTTGGCGGACAAGGGGGTTGCCGGGGCTTCGGGGGGGTTGCTCTCCGGTTGGCGATCTGATTCCTTCGACTTGCTGGGGATCTCTGCATCCCAATTCACTTTGTCTGTTCGGCTGCGGCGGAGGGCGGATGGAATCTGTCTGTGCATTACTAATGTCTATGGACCGTGTCGGCGACAGGATGGTAGCTTGGCTGGGGATCTGGAGAGTGCCGGGACTGTGGCTGGCGATGGTATTTGGATCAGCGGTGGCGACTTCAATGTTACGCTGCTACCGGACGACAGGCCGGGGGGGGGGGGGAGCGGTGGCTCTGATCCGGGATCGGCAGATATGAGGCAGGTGGTTCGGTCTCTGGGATTGTCTGTTGTAGATGCGGCTGGGTGCAAGTACACTTGGAGGAACATGAGGGCGAGATCCAGACTCGACAGATTCATGTTGTCGGTTGAAGGCAGGGGAGGTCTTTCCTTTGGCGAGGGCTTGGGCGCTTACGAGGACTATATCGGATCACACTCCTGTTCTATGGTTTTCTGGTGAGGAGCGCTTGGCTCGGTTCTCCTTTCGCTTTGAGAAGAAGTGGCTGTTGGAGGATGGATTCCGGGACATGGTGCATGAACATTGGCGGAGTGTGGCGGGTGGCGGGCTCGGCAGTGTCGCGGTTTGCGGCAAAGCTCGAGTCACTGAGGCGGTTGCTGTTGAGTTATGGGAAGGATGTCGCCAGGAGGCGACGGGCCGTCAGGGCAGAGGCAGAGGCTGGGATCAGCAGGTTAGACGGGCTTGATGATGATCATGCCTGTCTCCGGAGGAGGTGGAGGAGAGGGCAGCCTGGCTTGAGACTGTGCTTCGTGAGGACAGGAAAGAGGAGGTTCATTGGCGCAGAGGGCCAGGTAGAAGTGGCTAAGGGAAGGGGACACCAACACACGGTTCTTCCATTCTGTGGCATCTGGAAGGAGGAGAAGGAGCTTCTTGCATGAGATGGAGGTAGGGGGCCAAAGAGTGTCAGGCGAAAGGGAGATGGGCTCGCCCTTGCAGGGTCATTTTGTGAGTGCCTCCAGGAGGGTGCTGGTGGAGGATGGCTGGGGGTGGTCGGATCTGGGGGCGAGGCACTTGAGTGGTGCCCAGGCTGATTCGTTAGTGGTCGAGTTCACAGAGGTTGAGGTACGCAAGGCGGTTTGGGAGCTGAATGCGGACGGGGCTCCGGGTCCGGATGGTTTTCCATGGTTTTCTACAGGGAGTTCTGGGATCTGCTGAAGGGGGACATCTTGGAGGTTCTGACCGAGTTCAGGGGGGGGCAACATGGGTTTTGAGAAAATTAACAGGGCTTTGATTTTTTTGCTGCCGAAGAAAGATACCCCGGTGGGGGTGGGGGACTACAGGCCGATATCTATCTCCAATGGCATTTATCTTATTGTCGCCAAGGTGTTGACGAGCCGACTTAGAGGGGTCTTATCCTCTGTGGTTTTGCCGGCCCCAATCCGCTTTCATTCCGGGTCGGTCTATGGCGGATGGAATCGTGACCGCTTCGGAGATTTGTCGTGAGTGGAAGAGGTCTAAAAAAAAGGGTCAGTTTGGAAGATTGACTACGCCAAGGCTTATGACTGTGTCAGTTGGAGATTCCTTTGGTTAGCTCTGCAGAAAAGGAGTTTCCCGGAAGTTTGGATTGCTTGGGTTAAGAGATGCGTCACAACTAGCTCATGCTCGGTGCTGGTAAATGGAGGCCTGAGGGCGGATGGTTCCAACCGCAGAGGGGGGTGCGACAGGGCTGCCCCCTAGCGCCATTGCTATTTATGTTGGTTGCAAATTGTCTTGCGATTTTGTTTGACCAGGCAGTGGAGGAGAACTGGTGCGAGGGCTTCCGAATGGGGGACATCTCAGTCCCGGTGTTGCAGTATGCGGATGACACGTTGATATTCCTAGGAGGGTCGGAGGAGCAGAACCGCAATGCAGCTGTGCTGGTGGATGTTTTTGGGTGCCTCTCTGGGTTGCAGATTAACAGGCAGAAGTCGGTCCTGGTTCCAATGGGTTTGGGTGGCGAGGAGAGCATCAGGCTGGCGGAGTGGGCATGATGCCCCTTGGGGAGACTGCCGATAACCTATCTGGGTTTGCCTCTGGTTGAGGGCAGGCTAAGGAAGACCGATTGGGATTGTGTGCTGCGCTGAATGGAGGAGCGGTTGGAAGGTTGGAAGGCTGTCACTCTGTCCAAGGGTGGGAAGCTTACATTACTGAAGCATGTTCTTTCGGCCATCCTGACTTTTTTCTTTTCGACGAGATTAATGCCTGTTGGTGTTAGAAGGAGGATTGAGACCTTGATGAGATCCTTATTCTGGTCTGATGGGAGACAAGCAAAGAGGGGGGTTGCACCTGGTTGCTTGGAAGGACCTGGCTGTTCCGGTTGCAGAGGGAGGCCTTGGCGTTAGGGACGTGGAATCTATGGACAAAGCTCTGTAGCCAAGTGGGTGGTGCACATTTGGGGTTCGTCCGAATCGTCGGTCTTGCAGCTGCTGAGAAAGATCTATGGTGTTACTGGGGAGTTGGTGGCGGAGAGGAAGCGTCTTGAGTCTTCCTTGTGGACTGGGATCTGTGCCGTTCTTCCGGTGCTTCGGCCGCTTCTTAGGCCGATTTTGGGGGATGGGCTCCGATTCCGATTTTGGCTGGATGACTGGACGGGGGATGGGGCCCTGGCCTCCCGCTTCCCTCGGCTGATGGCTTTGGCAGTTGATAGGGGAGCGCGGGTGGCGGAGGTCGTCGAGGCTGGACGTGGGCGCCGAGGCTCCTTGCGGATCTCTCGGATCAGAGGTTGGAGGAGTTTTTGAGGATGTTGTCTGAGATTCCCCCTGCCGGGGACCTGTCGGGGGACCCGGACCGTTTTGAGTGGACTGGTGGTAGGTTCTCGGTGAAGGCGGCCTATCGGAAGGTTACTGCGGCTTTGGTGGAGCGTGATGAAGAGCTGTGTGCTGACGTTAAGATGATTTGGGCAGCTAAGATTCCTACGCGGGTGAAGGTTTTCCTTTGGTGCATGAGGAGAGGTCGTATTTGTGACAAAGTGAGAAGAGGCAGACTGCTGGGTGGGGCGGATCTTAAATGTGACAGATGCGAGGACGAGTTGGAGGATGTGGACTACATCTTTTTTGGTTGCCGGTCTTCCGCTGAGGTTTGGGAGTCATTGGGGCTCACGTGGGTCCGAGCCTTTGATGCTGATCAGTTTTGGCGGTCGGTTCGTCGGGTCGGCCATGGGTCTTCCGATGATGTCTCCAAGCCTTTTGCCGCACTGTGGGCTATTTGGCTTGGTAGGAATGATACAATCTTCAAGGGGCAGCCGTTTTACTCGGAGAATGTTGTAGCCCACTATAATGTTTTGTACAATTTCTGGTTATCTAACTGATGTACACTTTTCTTTATTAATGAATGATTTGGTGTGGTGACTCCCGCCTCGGGAGGGCTCCCCCGTTCCTTTACTCAAAAAAAAAACTCTCATATAGTCTAACACTAACCATGGCATTTTTTTTAAAGAAATAGAATATGAGTGTTACAACTTAAAAGTGGTTGGTTTTAAAAGTTAGTAGGTATGTCCTATGCTTATGGCCCAAACAGTTATACATGTCATGCAGTTGCACAATTAAGCAAGAATCCACAACTCTAAATTGTGCATTGTGTTGGGCAAATGTGCGGTTACTAGTGAAATATGGCGTACTTCCCATCTGATTTAGGGATCTTCTGATCTGATGTTAATCTAACTTTACAATGAGCTGCATTCCAAAGTTCTAAACTAATTTCCCCTCATATAACAAATTGCTTAGGATGAACCTCTTGAAGTCAGTAAAATTGACTTTTGAAAGAAGAAAATCTGGCTACTTTACGTGTTATGGGAGAACTTATCGGTTTTGGTATGCAGATGTTTATAGATGTGGATGGACCCTTAACATTGTCTCTATGAAATAATGTATTTCTGGTCAAACTACACCATAGGCTTCTTTCATGGAAATCATTGCTTTTTTCTCAAAAAGTTGAGTGTTCCTGGAGAGTAATAACTGTCCACTTTTAAAGATATTAGAAATCAATTCTGACAGTCTAAAGGAGGTAAAAGCATCACAAGTGAACATACACATGCGCATATGCACACACACACGCATGCATTTGCACGCGTGCGCACACACGCATGCTCACCTTTGAAAATGGTGTCATTTATACTACACTATGACTATCCAAATACCAACAGTTGATTTCTGTCTCTTCAATCGAAGTAGTTTCTCACCAGCATCAACTAAAACATGATCATCTTTGAAAGAAAACAAGAAGGCCTCCTATAAAGAGTTAGAAAACCTGTCTCTGATCCCCATTCCATTCCATTTCGTCAAACTAAGGAACACAAAATAGATGGTCATTATCATCCTACTCGGTCGACATACGGGATGACTCAAGTGCATGTCTGGGGTCCATCTACTTCTGTAAATCATGGCCATTAACATTTATTGCTCGAGACAACATAATGAAATCTTTATGTGCAGCAGGGTCCGTAGCTTTGAAATCCACCTTTGTTTTAAGAGAGGATCCGTATGGTGGGATGGCTGCTATAAAAAACTGTAGGCTTATACCACAGAAAAAGCCCCATCTTCCCACATCTACGAGTCAACCCCCTTAGCATTTAGTTTACAATATTTTACCAACCACAAGATTTCTTGTAATACAATGAGTTGTTAATTTGAGAGGGGCGATATAGACGTGGACTTTGAAGCAGTACCATCCTAACAATTGTGATCACCCCTTTCTCTGAGATCAGCGATCAGTCCATGTCCCTCGCAGTTGGGTTGGGACGACCACAATGGTGTATGCAGAATATATACGGATCGCGTCGCCCCCGTTCTTAAGGTTGGAAGGGATAAAAATATTTTAAGGCTCGATTTCTCTGCCTCAGTGTCCAGCCGAACATATCCACCAATATTATTGTTTTCGGAGTTTCAATTCGACTGTGGAAGCAAATATATCGAATTACTGAATACGAAAACCCCTGCCTTACAAGGTGTGAATGAGCTCCCTGTTAGCCTGTTAACGCGGAACAAAAAATAAGATAACACCCCTGTCTAATCTCTATGAGGCTCACCCCACTTTCCTGGCTTCCCACTCGTTAGCATGCAGAAGGAGCTATTTGTAACATATCATTTCATCCATGCCACCCATGGACCAAGAAAAACCTCTTTTTCGAAGAAAGCCACAAGATGCTTCTGTTGATCCTGTCGATACATAGAAAGCCTCTATTCTAATCTCTCCTTTTCTCCAAAGCATCACCGCCTCAAAAGCCACGGTGAAGCTATCCATGATCGATCTCTTAGAAAAAAGTCGTTGATACCAGCAAAACTAAACCTTTTCTCTGACCACATTTAATCTGTTTGCCAACACCTTTTCCACTATTTAATAGATGGAACGTGGCAACACATTTAGTCAGAAATCTTCCACTTTTGCATTTGCCCTTATCGGTAAAGGAATTGAGAAAACTGTTTAATTCTTTCAAAATGAGAGTTATTCTGGTAGATCTCCTTGACCAAGTTAACCACCGTTCCTCCAAAGAGCCCCAAGAATTCCTTGACATATGGTTGGCGAACCCTCTTACTTAAGCTCAACCACCACCTCTTTGACCTCTCCTCAAATGTTTCCCCTCACCAAGCCCTCCCTTTCCTCAATAGAGAGGTGATGCACCCTTGATCCATCATTCCTATGATTCACCAATAGGGATGAAAAGCGGTAGGATATGGATACAAATGTAAGTATAACTATATTCTTACCCATCTTAAAATGTGAATAATAATACGACTACAAATATTGATGGATATGGAAAATGTGTAATAATATCTTTAAAATGAATACGAATATAAAACGAATATGACTCAGAATACTAGGAATACTTTCTAAATAAATTAAATATACATATTTGCGATGGTTTACATATAAAAATACTAGATATATCTATTTCATAACAATTATATTAACAATGGTGAATTAAGCCGTGAAATTTTGTTACATACATTTCTAAATATTATCTACGACTAAATTTTATAGATCAAAATGGATATACAAATGCGAATATTTGTGAATGTCAATATCCGTATCCGTATTTATTTTAAAAAGAGATGAATGTCAACATTCTATATTAAACGAACTAGAGCCCTTTATGAAACTTGGTGGATGCAATCGCCTTACCATTTTTAATATCTTTTTAATAGGCCTCTAAAGGAGGTCCATCCCATCCTTAAAAAAATCCATATTAAACGAGTATGATCGTGGATCGGATATGAATATATCCGTATTCGTTTTCATCACTATGTGCCGGGGTTTGATAATCATAATTTTCAATTTTAAAGCCAATCACACGGAAAAAGAAGCTTCCATAACCCGCCAGGAAAACCATATTTTTAATGTCAACCATTTATAATTATAATATGCAAGTGTAATTTTTGGTAGATGATACATTGGAAACTATGCATGAAACCTTTTGCCACCTCTCTTGTACCTGTGCTTGTACTTTCAAGTTTTTATTGCTGTCATTAACATTGTGGCCACTTGCAGGTCCTGTGACAATAGCAGATCGTGCTGCTGAAGATGCTATGGTGTCCTTGATTACACATAGCTTCCCTTCACATGCGATGTGATATTCCTTTCCTTTTTTTACCTATGGTTGTTTAGAGGCCTGAGTTCCGCAATTTGATTGCTGTTCATTCCATTTCAGTTACGGGGAGGAGAATGGTTGGCGGTGCAGAGAAAAAACTGCTGAGTTCGTATGGGTTTTGGATCCAATAGATGGCACGAAGAGTTTTATAACTGGTACTCTGTTATCCCCAATGTCTTTTGTATGCTGTACAGTGTAACCGGTGATTTTCACATTTATTTTGGGCTGCAGGGAAACCCGTGTTCGGTACTCTCATTGCTCTACTGCACAATGGGAAGCCGGTGAGATATAGTTATTTTCTACTAAAGAAGCTGCTATAGAATTTTTCCGAGGTTAAGAATTTTGAAGTTTTGGCTGACTTATCTTGTTTTTTCTCTCTCAACCGAATCCCAATGCCTTTACCAAAGACTCGACTAATTTAAATTGAACTTTATAATTCCTTGAGTTCACTTAACCATGCTCAATCAGCTTCGATGATTCTATGTTGTTGGGGCTGATCAACCCGAATCTAATATTTTCCCATATTAAGTGGGTTGGCTTTGTGAATTTATTTGCTACTTGGATCATCCCTGGGCAACTCATGATAGCTAGATCAATCTCACTTATGCTGGGGTTATCTGTCTGGTCAAATTTGGGAGAGATGAATTACCCGTTTGCTTACCTGAAAAAACATAGCAATGTTTTTTATTGAAAGGATTGAAGGCTTTTAATCCTAGCTTTTTCTACATGTTTTCTAATAGTAAATAAATAAACTGGATCTTAACTGAGTAGAAAGCGCATAAAGAAATTTTAACCATCAGATCTAATCATTTTTTTAATTTGAAACGTAACCCAGGGTTTATAAAGTTAGCCTTCCCTTTCTTCTAATCTCTTTTGTAAACGATCTGCATGCCGATTACTGATTTTGAGTAATAATTCCATGGGCATTTCCCGAATGGCTGCAGATAATGTGTTCATGAAGCTTATGTAGAATGTGATTCTAGTCATCTATACAAATAAGAAAGATTACTAATCAAGTATGTTCTTGGTAAGGTCAAGCATAGTGTTGTGATTGCTTTCCAGGTACTTGGTATCATTGATCAGCCAATTTTGGGAGAAAGATGGATTGGAATGACTGGGAGAAGAACTGTACTAAATGGGCAAGGAATTACTACCCGCAATTGTAGTGAAATCTCTCAAGCCTACTTGTAAATGCATTTTCTATATCTTTTAAAGACTTAGAAGAAAATTCTTGCACATGTTTTTGCTCCCTTTGATTCTTATATTGAGATATTTTCTTTACGAGTGATACGCTATGAGCACAAATATGCATGTTCAGTATTTATTTTGAACTTTAACCTCAAATTTAGTATTATTATAAATCAAGGATTGCAATAAGTCGATGTATCTTCGATATATTAATGAAATCTCCATATTGACACCTTAATGAAATGGATATCACCGTGGATATCCCCTTCCTCGATATTGAGTGATATATTGGCGATATGTTATCACATATAACCAAAGTTGATGAAATATCAAGCATTTAGGGCAAGTTTTTCACCGTTTCGACTAACGGCGTTGCTATCAAGTCGATATCGATGATTATCATTCATATCAATCTTGTTTCTTGATTTTACTGCTTGTTTTATAAGGAAAGAATCTTGGAAGGTAGTTTTTGACTATTTTAGGATTTATAGGTTTGTTGTTCAAGATTTTGTATATCAACCCCCTCTGTTAACACACATGGTTACAAATATGGCACGGATAAATAAGCAGATTTATGATTAATAAGTATCAGTTTTCTATCTATATGGATTCTGAGATAGGATCCAGTTGGTACTCATTGTCTTTAGTTCATTTATAAATTTTAGTTTCTAAACTATATCAGATCATCTTCTTTCAAATTGATGGTTATCTTGAATGGTGTTATATTGATATATATATATATATGTATATATGTATGTATATTGGGAAAGCGGCTGCCCGTTGGCTGCCCCCGCCCCATTTTCCGGCATTTTTTTCTTCAAAATAAAGCCATGTATTTTCATCACTATATCCCTCTAATATGTCATTCCAATTTCGTCAGAAACAGAGACTCCTATGCCTTCCATCTAGAACATGTAATTTTAACGGTCTTAGAATTGCTGTAATCAACTTGTTCTAGATGAAGGACATATGAGTCTTTATTTCTGACGAAATTGGAATGACATATTAAAGGGATATAGTGATGGAAAGACATGGCTTTACTTTTGAAAAAAATAAAAAAACGTCGGAAAAACGGGGCGGGGGTAGCCCCATTGAACTCATATATATATGTTATTGTAACCTATGTTGTTTTCTTAATTTCTGATATTTCTCAGTTTTTAATTTATACATAGTATGCGATGTATTATACTGTTAATATGCTACATACTCCTTAATGAAATTTAAAAAAAAGGAACCATAGAATCGATTTGCTTTGATACCATGTTGAAATTTAGAAATGCGAAAGCAAATCGATAAAAAAGAAAGGAGAAAACATTGACGTTCACGATTTTTCGTGGAACCCTGCTCCCTAAGTAGCAGGTGAAACACAGGAGAAGGCCTCAAAGGGCCTGATCTTCTATTAGAATTTCTCAATGAGTACGTGGGATGTGGGGATCCTTATACAACCCCACAAATAGATCACATCGCTCATCCATGTGGGACTAAATATGTGTGGGGTTCCCCTCTATTACATACTTCTATACTCCCCCTCAACTTGGAGTTGAGAAAGCTACAACGTGCAACAAAAAGAAAGTGTACACAACTCATCTTCACTCGATACATCTGAGAAGAATACATGACCGCTTTTGGTAGAAGACCACTCTCAATGATGGGATTGTGACTCTCAGGTCATCGGGAAGTACCTCTATCGTACCTATAATAGTCGCTGCGATACCATGTCGTGTTTGGAGAAGGGTCACAATAGAAGAAAAAACCAACACAGAGTAGTCGTAGTGGGGGATAGAGATACCCCAACAAAGTAGTCGATGCGCAGTGAAGATGACTGATAACAATAAAAGTATGGAGTGTCGGTTTTGTCAGTCATGGATGATCAATAGTAGTCCCAAAGAATATGTTCCATCTCCGACTCGCCTTTCTCCCACACTTGATTGAATAAAGAGCGTGGATAATCAAGTTTGGAGAAACATGCATTTTTTGTGCGCTTCTCTATCTCTCTCTTTTTACACAAATCCTCTTTTTTTGTAGCCATCTCTTTCTTTTTTTTCCAGCTATTCTTTTCCTTTCTTTTTTTTTGCTTGACTTTCCTCCTTTTTTAATTGACTGTATTTTTGGTTTTACTTCCAGCAATACATGAGTTGGCCCATTGGATTTCTATTCTTTTTTTTCTATGCTGCAACCCAACCCAATTGGGCTTAAAAACTTGGACCCCCCTACTTCTCTCTTTTTCCTTCTCTCGTTCCTTTTTTTTCAAACTGCAACCTACTTTGGGCTCAATAGAGGTAATCATATCCCTTCTTCGAAATAAATTTAGGGTTCCCCAAGGGGAGAACCATCGCCGCCATAACCACTATTGAAGTAGGAAGCATCCTGGAGCCTTCTGCTGCTGGTGATAGAGATATGGAGATGCGAATCGAGATGGATGGAATGGCGAGGTCGAGATATGCGAATCAGATGGATGGAGCGATGATGAAGGCTGCCGCCTCTTGATTTTTGGAAGATGTGGAGATTATGCTTCGCTTCAATCTATGTTTTGGGAAGGCATGGGGCCTCATCGTCACGCCATAAATTCCAATCTTGGAGCCATTTCTCAAAGATGATGTAGGTCTTCACGATAGATCCCCATCTGTTGCTGCACCTCCTTTAAATGACGCTGCTCGACCTGGTCATTTTCTTCTTCGAAATAGGACCGGAGTTGTAGGAACCTGGTTCTTAGGCCTCCATCAAGCAACCTTTGAGTCTTCTGGGCGTGGCTGCGATCCTCTTGCCATGCTTGGTGTTGGATACAAGTGTTGGAGAGAAAAATAAGAGTTGTTTATTTCTGAGAACCTTAGGCTCTCTTATATAGAGGAGAGACCTATGGGTAAATTACATAAGGCGGAAAACAGTAATAAAAAAAAAACGATATATATAGAATATAGAAATACACAAATATACTCTACACTCCCCCTCAAGATGGATCATAGATATCAATCATGCTCAGCTTGACGAACACTTCTGGAATGGTCCTCTGAGTAATGGCTTGGTAATGATATCTGCTGTTTGCTCTCCAGAACTAACATGAGAAGTAGAAATCAAGCCCTTCTGAATCATATCTCTCGTATAATGACAGTCTATCTCGATATGTTTTGTTTCTCATGGAACGCAGGGTTGTTTGCAATAAACAGAGCAGCCTGGTTATCACAATGTAACTCCATGGGTAGAGGAACCTCTATATGCAAATCAACTTATACTGCTCGAACCTACATCATTTCTGTACTTGCTTACGCCATAGCCCTGTACTCGGGATTCAACACTTGATCTAGCTACAACTATTTGTTTCTTGTTTTTCCAAGAAATAAGAGACCTGCCAACAAATACTGCAAATCCCGAAGTCGATTTTCTATCCTTAGGACAACCTGCATAGTCTGCATCAGCATATGCGGATACAGAGAGAGTTTCTCCTTTCTTGAAGAGAGTACAGCACCTGGAGACGATTTTAGATATCTCAATATCATGTATACAACCTCCATATGTACTTGTCGAGGCTGCTCCATGAACTGACTCACTCGACTCACTACAAAGGCAATATTCGATCTGGTGATTGTAACATAAAGAAGTTTTCCCACCATCTCTCTGTATCTTCTCTTGTCGACTTCATCTGTATCATCATCATATAGCTTCATGCTAGGATCTATAGGAGTAGTAGAAGGTCGACGCCCGATCATGCCATCTCTGCAAGTATGTCTGTAACATACTTTCTTTGGGGTCATCACAAAACCTTGTGCATTTCTAGCAAATTCCAACCCTAAGAAATACCTTAGGGTACCCAGGTCCTTAGTCACAAATTGACTGCCCAGCAAATCTTCTGCCATCTTGATTCCCTGCTCATCATCTCCTATAATAACTATATCATCAACATAAACCATGATAGCAACTGTACCTCTGGATGTTCTCTGCACAAACAAAGAGTGATCTGCATTTGATCTCTTGAACCCCTGTCGTTTAATCAGATCTGAAAGCTTTTGGAACCATGCCCTAGGACTCTGTTTAAAGCCATATATTGCCCTATGGAGCCTACAAACCTGGTGACACTCCCCCTCAGCAGCAAACCCCGGAGGCTGCTGCATACAGTGTTGTAAAAGTCATCCGACTGGCCCGACTATTAGGTCCGACTAGTCTAGTCAGTGGGGTGGCCGACCGAGTACCGACTAATTCTGACTAAACACACTAGTTGACCAATTGTTGCTTGGAGATACCATATTCTTTTGTTTTTCATAAGCAAACTTATTACAATATACTTAATGTTTTATTTAGATTCAATTACTTCTTTTATTTTATTATGATAGTATAAAAATGTACAAAATCTATGTAAATATATGTATAAAAATGAGTTGTATATTTAAAATAATCATAAAATTCAAAGCCGATTAAAGTCCGACTAAATCTGATTAGTCGTCCGATCGCCGATTAATCCTTAGTCAGTGACCCAACCGACTGAGTACCGACTACCGACTTTTGCAACCTTGGCTGCATATAGACCTCCTCTTGTAGATCTCCATACAAAAATACATTTTTAACATCAAGTTGGAATAAGGGCCAGTCACGTACCACAACAACTAAAAGGAGAACACACAAAGTGGAATGTCGAGCAACCGGAGAGAACGTGTCCATGTAATCAACTCTATAGGTCTGCGTAAAATCACGTGCCACCAACCTTGCTTTGTAACGATCAAGGCTCCCATCTGCATGGTGTTTAATAGTAAACACCCATTTGCAACTGACAACAGACACTCCGGGAGGAGGAGAAACGAGACTCCAGGTGCCACGGGACTGCAAAGCGGCCATTTTCTCTTCCATAGCGAGAAGCCATCTGCTATCTCGTAATGCATCCTGGTAAGTCCGTGGAATTTCCACGGCAGATAGAGCAACTGCAAATTTCTTGAAGTCTCCTGTAAGACGATGAAAGGAGACCTGAGAAGCAAGCGGGTAGGATGCACAAGTACGCCTCTGCTTCCTAATGGCGATAGGTACGTCCAGGTTCTCAGGAACCTCATCCTGCACTGATCTCTGTATAGAAACATCTCCAGAGCCATCTTTAGAAACCATGTTATCAGAACAAACCTGGGGCATGCTAGATGACGGGCAATGACCATGAGCAGAAGGAGGCCGACGAGTGTAAAATTTTGGTAATGGTGGAACCACGGTCATAGGCATCTGAGGTGGTGGAGGTGGTGGTGGACGTGGTGGTGGTATGATTGGTACAGGAGATAACTGACTTGCAGGAGGAGGTGACATGTAGATCTTAGTGTCGGACTCGAGAGTAGTCATTCTGTCACCTGTAGGAGAGAAAAACATCACAGATTCAAAGAATGTGACATCGGCGCTAACAAAATATTTTCCACGTAAAGGATCAAAGCAACGATATCCCTTCCGAGTCCCGGAGTACCCTACAAACAAGCATTTGACAGCCCTGGGAGAGAGCTTATCAAGACCTGGAGCCGACTGGTGGACAAACGCGACAGAGCCAAATACACGGGGCGTAAGAGAGAACAACTCCTTCTCAGGAAAGGCTATAGAGAAAGGAGTCTTCTCACCCTAGACAAACGAGGGCATGCGATTTACTAGATAACAAGTAATGAGAACTGCATCACCCGAAAAAGAATGTGGAGCACAACTCTGAATAAGTAGGGTCCGAGTGATATCCAGTAGATGACGATGTTTCCGCTCTACAACACCATTTTGTTGTGAAGTGTAAGCACATGATGTTTGATGAATTATACCACGAGAGGAAAAGAACAAGGAAAGTGTACGAGTACAAAACTCCATAGCATTGTTGGAACGCACAATTTTCACAGTAGAAGAGAATATTTTGAATTTCATTGATGAACATTTGGATCACATCTCCTGCTTCAGATTTATTCTTTAATAGAAACACCCAAGACAAGCGAGAAAAATCATCTACTGCAACAAGATAAAACCTGTGTCCCTGATGATCAGGTACACGATTGGGACCCCAAATATCAATATGGACTAATTCAAAAAGAGAGCTACTGTCTCCGACTCTGACGACTCGGGAAAGTGGATCTATGATGCTTTCCCAACTGACACGCCTCGCACTGGAAGGATGAACTTGGAGAAATATGTGGCAAAATACGACACATCTTCTGAAGAGGTAGATGACCAAAACGGAGATGCCAGGTATATGGAGAGGCTGATCCTGTAGAGTGGAGTGATGCGCCGACATAGGGAGTACAAACCAGATGATAGAGACCATTCTGCTCACAGCCACCCCCAATCACTTTGCCCGTGAGTATGTCCTGAAAAACAAGAAATGATGGATCAAAAATGGCTCGATAGTTCAAATCCTTCGTATTCTGGCTCATGGACAGTAAATTCATAGAGAAATCAAGAGCATATAACACATTCTGTTATCGCATGGAGGGCGTCAAAGTAATCTCCCCCTACCCTGTAATCGGGGAATATGTCCCATTGGCTATCCCCACAGTCCGCCCTGGAGGAACCTCTCTATATGCAGTAAGCTGCTCTTTGTCCCCACATAGGTGATGTGTCGCTCCAGAGTCCATAATCCATTCTGTAATCATAGATCCATCACAAGAGGTGAGAGCATAAGAACTACCTGACGTACTAGCTGTAGCGGATGTACTGGCAGAAACAGAGGCTGCCACATCTGATTGGCCTCCTGGAGCTGTGTCAGGAGGTATGATGTTCCTCAGTCTGGCAACGAGATCATCGAAACACTGGTCCAAAGAAGAAGGTGCAGGAGACTCAACTTGTGCTGCTACCCGAGCCGATGCTGGAAAACCATGCTTAAAGTAGCATGTATCCTCAGAGTGGCCGAGACGATGACAATAAGTGCTTGGCTGACGGATTCGACCCCCACGACCACGGGGACCATGATCACGAAAAGTAGAGGAGCCACCTCTTCCTTTGGAGGCAGCCATCGCCGAAGGTGTCTGGCTAGTAGTAGAGCTTGGGACAGTGATTCGACTAAGTCAGCGGAAAGCTTCCTCCATAGGAGGAATAGTGGCGTCAGCAAGAATCTGAGAGCGGGCAACATCGTATTCTGGATCAAGTGCAACCAGGAATACACCCACCATAGTAGCATTCCTGTATGTCTTTTGCTGCTCAGGAGTAGTCGTCAAAGGCATGAAGCTATGGAGCTTCTCAAACATTCCTCGCAGGGATGTGTACAGTGAGTGGAGAGGACGTCCATTCTGTTTGACTGTAAAAATATCATGCTGCAATTGTAGTATCTTGGTCTCATTCCGCGCCTGTGAATATGTCGCTGCTAGAATATCCCATATTGCCTTCGCCGTGGGCTGATGCAGCACGTCGTTGGCGATCTCTGTCGTCAACGTCCCAGATAGCCAGACTTTGGCATACGCGTCGTTCGCCTCCCATATGGCATGAATCCCTGTTTTCTCCGTTGGCTCATCCTCAGTAAGGATATGTTTCTTACCATTAGACTTCATGAGGCTCATGAACTGCATAGCCCAGAGCTCATAGTTCGTCCCGTCCATCTTGACAATCGGTGCCGGACCTCTGAAGGCACCTGTGGCGGGTACATCGACTTTGTTTTTTGACATGATGCCAAACGAAGATCACAGGGTATGTAGACCAATAGAGATTTGTCTACAATGACATATGGGGATTTGATTGCATATGTAGACCTATGCAATCAAATCCATCACCCGAGTTGCGCGAAGGAGACAGAGAACAGCGGCGGAGACCGACGACACTTGAGGCCGACGACCTGGACGGTCTTTAGGGTTCCGCGAGAGGCAGCAGGAGACCGCCGAGGCCTGGGCGACGGAGGCGGAGGCCTGAGCGGAGGCCCGGGCGGCGGTGGCGGGACCCGGCAAGGGAGCGGAGGGGCAGGCGGGGCCCAACAAGGGAGCGAGACCCGGCAAGGGCAGCTGCGGTAGGCCGACAGGGGGCAGCGACACAGGCGGAAGTAGAGAGAGGGCTGGCAGGTGGGGGTCTAGGGTTAGGGTATACGAGCTCCGGTCTAGGACCGCCGCTCTGATACCATGTTGGGAGAAAAATAAGAGTTGTTAATTTCTGAGAACCCTAGGCTCTCTTATATAGAGGAGAGACCTATGGGTAAATTACATAAGGCGGAAAAACAGAAATACAAATAAGAAAACGATGCATATAGAATATAGAAATACACAAATATCTCTACAATGAGAGATGCACCGGTGAAGGTCCCGCCTTCAGGTTGGTGGTGTCAACATTGGTGCATGAGGTCTTGCAGCGTCACCTTGAGATAGGTGCACTGCCTGCACCTCCATGAGCATGGAGGCTCAGCCTGGAACCTGGAGACCATTGCTGGGGCAGAGGACGAGGCGGTTGCCAAATAGAATTAGTGTTTTGTGAACCCATGAGTTTCTCGAACTTGAAAAGAACATCGAACACAAACCTCATCTCAACCATGAAGAAAGATAATCTTGAAGAAAAACATTAGAATGAAATTTGAAAAAATCGAACAACAAAATTGACTGCTTTGATACCATGTTGAAATCTAGAAAAAACGGAAGCGAATCGATAAACAAGAAAGAATAACACATTGAATCCTGGATTTTATGTGGAATCCTACTCCCTAAGGAGCGGGATGAAACCATGGGAAAATGCCTTAAAGGGCCGGATCTTCTGTTAGAATTTCTCAATGAGTACAAGGGGTGTGGAGCTCCTTATATCGCCCCACACGCTCATCTATGTGGGACTAAACATACTACACCGGTATATTTGTACATTACTTCTTGTCATAAGAACTCAATAAAATTCATGAAAAGATGATTTTTAAGCTATTTTTGAGATTCCATTTGTATCAACAATATATCCCGATATATAACCAATTGCAGACCTATTGATACAATATCAATTTTGTAAACCTTTTTATGAATTAACGTTGACTGAACGTGGAACTTTACAACATATAGTCATAATAGTTTAGATTTTTGTGAAACACAACCATTATTCTTCCGTGCTGTTATAGTTGTTGGCATTGCAATCACATGTACATAGATTTCGGTCACGCTTAATAATAAGATCTTTATTCAATGCAAACAACTACATGAAATAAGAGAAATATACTGCAACCTTGTCCATTTTATTAGAATGCGATGGGTCATTGGACGGGGGGATAGTTTGGGAGTTGGGATGATCTTAAAATTGGTGTTAACTCTCGTTTGTGAAACATAATAATATGACTTTATAACCCGCATGAATGAGGGTTTTTGCCAAAGCTCATTGCCCTCGGGTTAAGAGAAAATATGGGTTTTCTCCAGAAGTAGTGGCCATGTTGCCTTCTTGACCTGCCCCCTCTCTCACCCATCCCCACCTTCCACATACTTCATTTATTCCGACTACTCCACTGCAATCGATCCCCTCTAATTTTTATTCATCTCTCACTGTGCTCCCCCAACCTCACTCCTCTCGTCCTCTCTTCACATCTATTGCCCTTATTCTCTTCACTCTTACCACAACTCTATTTGCTCCCTCTTCAATACGTCCCTTCGACAAATGCTATGATGGTTGTCCATCCTGTTAGGCCACGCACAAGCTTGCATGCTTTAATGATGATAAAAGTGCATAATGTTGTATTTTAGCTTGATTCAAGATTCTAGATAAATTACACTCACATATTAAAAAATGGTTAGCAATCTAAGGAGTGATTGTTAGGTCAAGAAAGCAATTCAAGTTTCAACAATCAAATTCATACTTCGCTGATTAAGCTTCAAGTGTAAATCAAGTTTCAACAAAGATCAAGCTATGGGATAAACATGCCACTTGAAAGAAGTTCAAAATAATGAAGATTGAAGAAGAAACTAAGATCAAGATAGGACACTTTTTAAAAAAGATCAAGAGGAGATTGAGTTTGAAGAGGTTTCTTAGTACTTATATTTCTAATTTTATTAGAAGTGATGTAATAACCTCATAGGATATGTATCAGTTACATCCCTTTAAAATATAGGTGCACATCACAAAGGAGCCGACTAACTCCGTTTTTAGTCGAGGGATTGACCTCTCGAGTTAAGTATTGAGTTTGACTAATTAACCATCTTGTCTCAAACAACGAAGTCATTTCATTAATCATCTAAGAAATTTAGCTTGATCAATTAAATGTCGGTTACACCCAACAATGTGTTTTGATAATTGATTAGTCGATTAAGTTTTACTTAGTCAATAAATGATTTTGTACGTTCAATTAGTTGTTTCCTTGTTATACTAAACTCATGTTTCTAGTAGTTAATGGTTATTTTCTTTCATTCAACCAGTTGAACTTTCAATTGACTAATATCTTTGACCGGTCAACTATGTGATCAATTGACTACAACTTTTATCGTAAGATTAATGTTTTTGTCGATATATCGATATTTTTTCGACTAATTGCTTTGTTCAAATTTGGGTAAAACTTGACTATAAAAAAGCAAAATTGATAGAATATAATATTGGAAAATTGGAGAAATTGTAGAAACCATTTCAAAATTTTAACAAATGCAAATGAGTTCTAAGTAGTTAACAACAACAACAACAAAGCCTTTTCCCACAATTAAGTAAGGTCGGTTACATGGATTCTTCGCCTCCATTCAGATCTATCTTGGGTCAATCTCGGGCTTATATCCAAAAAAGTAAGATCCCTTCGTATAGTAGTCTTTCCAACACTTCTTGGGCCGTCCTCGTCCTCTCTTAGCCGGCTCAACATCCCAACACTCACATCTCCTAACCGGTGCATCAACTGACCTTCTTTGCAAATGACCAAAACATCTTAATCGGTTTTCTCGCATCTTATCCTCGATCGGAGCTACACCAACTTTCTTTCTGATTGCATCTTAGAACTAATGCTAAGATGGATGTGTGGACATACACGTAAAGATCGGATTCCCCCAAAGAAGCCCTTGTGGGCAAAGAAAAGAAGGCCGTGCGTGGCTGTTGAGAGAATTCTTATATATCTTTGTCTTTATTTATATTTCTCATGTTTTTCCGTCTTCTTATGTAATTTCTCCCTAGAGCCTTTCTCCTATATAAGAGGATTCTAGGGCTACGTGATAAACAACTTTTCTTTCACATTTCCACATGATATCAGAGTAACGGTCCTAGACTGGAGCTTGTGCCCTAAATCCTCGTCCCCACCAAAAACCTCATGCATAGCCAAGTCACCACCGTCGCACGCTCCGCCCCTGCGTGCCTGCGCCACCGCCTGCGCCACCACGCGCCTGCGCACCTCTACGTGCGCCCCTGCGCGCCTGTGCGTGCCTGCGCGTCTGCGCAAACCCGCGCACCTGCGCTCCAGTGTGCTCTTGTACGCCTGTGCGCTCCAGCGTGCCGACGCTCCCGTGAGCCCCTACGCTTCCTCATGCCCTTGCACATCCTCGCATGTCTACGCTTCCTCTGAGGGCTCCGTTATGATCTCCTAGGGTGTGACTTGATTATCTAAAATGCCCTAGCCTTCCAAAGAAGTCTTCAAAGAATGGAAATTGTTGTGGTATGAGTCTATACTCACAACCATCTTCCTATAAGTTTGTGTAGACAGTCTCTGTCCAAGTGTGCAACCCTAGTTTTGAGAGATTGTTGTCATCATGTCAGACAACAAAGCAGATATTTCATCCCTGGGTGCCTTCAAAGGTCCAATGCCCATTGTGAAGATGGATGGAACTAATTATGAACCGTGGGCCATGCATTTCATGAGTCTAATGCAATGCAATGGCAAGAAGCATATCCTTACACAGGAGGAGCCTGTCGAAAATACTGGGGTTAATGCCTCATGGGAGGCAGACGATGCGTATGCACGAGTATGGCTTTCTGAAACAGTATCCCTGACATCTTGAGTCAGCCCACGACAAAGGCTATGTGAGACATTCCAGCCGCCACCTAGGGGTGCACATGGATCGGATTGGATCGGATTTTACCTTAATCCATGTCCAGTCCAATCTTAACGGATTTTAACTTTTTCCAATCCAATCCAATCCATCAAATATCTAAATCCAAACCAATCCAATCCATCGGATTACGGATTGGATCGGATTGGTTCGGATTTTTTATATGTTTGTATCCCATCTCAATTGTTTTCCCTCTCGTGTTTGTGTTTTATCGCACATTAGCCCTCAACATCTAAATTATGGCTCAAAAATTGGTAATATAGATCGGATGTAAAGAAAAGGACATTTGAAGACCACTCAATCAAATTAAAGTTGAATAACTTCATTGATCTGTAATGAAAAAGTTGAAGACCATATACTCAACGTAAAGGATTATATTGGATTTAGAATTTGAGATCCCTTCTATAAATGTTGCATTATTTTTTTTGTAAATGATTTCCATCTAATGATTCAAGTAAGAATAATACAAGTTACCAAATAATGATCCAAAGATAAAAAGACAAGTTACACAAACAGAAAAATGTGATCTTTACAGTCACATATTGATGAAATCCAAGGGAGATGAAACTAGGAGTGAAATATTGAGGTCAAGAGTGAAATGAAAGAGGATTGAAACTAAGAGGGGAATAGTCAATTAGGATTATAACTTTTACAAGGTATAATTATATTTTTATTATTTAGGAGTTTAAGGGTGATGACAAGATGACTTGTATCCACTATAGATATGAAAAAAGAGAAGAATCACATTGGTTATTGTCTTATTGGAATGAGTGCACACGCACGTACGCGTGTATATGCATGTACATATATGTATTTATGTATGTATGTATGTATATGTTAATGGATTAACAGATTGGATCGGATTGGATTTTCATGATAATCCGATTCAATCCATACTTTAACGGATTTGAAAATTTTGAATCCAATCCGATCCATTAAAATGATAAAACCAAACCAATCCAATCCAATAACATTGGATTGGATTGGATTACGGATTTTATCCGATCCGTGTGCACCCCTACCGCCACCTATTCTCCAGCGAAGAACGAGTCAAAGATTCTGCAACTTCAGCACAACATCTTCACTTCGAAGCAGAATGGTCGTCCTCTCCATGCCCTTTACAATTCTTTAAGGGGTATGTTTGAGAAATTACATGGTTACATTCCCTTGACTGCCACGTCAGAGCATCTCAAGGCTTACAGAGACTCTGTGATGACTGGGGTCTTCCTAGCGGCCCTTGATCCGAAATATGACTTAACTCGTGCCCAGATTCTTAGAGACGCTACCATACCTCCAATGGAGGAGGTATATCGCAGACTCAACAGGCTGTCTATATCCTCTGATGGTAATGCGCGGTCTCAGACATCATCAGCTATGGCTGCATCTCGTGGTAGGGGGAACCCTACTCCATATCGTGGTAGGGGAGGATCTTCTCGTGGCAGAGGAGGAGGTCGTCGATCACGTCAGCCGTGCACCTTCTGCCACTGACTGGCCACTCTTAGGAAACCTGCTATTCTAAGTATGGGTTTCCTGCTTTAGCTAGAGTTGCTGAACAGACTTTACAGGTTGGGAGTTCCACTCCAGTTGTTGATCAGAGATTTGACGAACTTGTGGCCAGACTCAGGGAGATCATGCCTACTTCAGGACCATCCAGCTCTCCTTCAGGATCCTCAGAGGTAGCTGCCTCTGCTGCTGCGTCTTCTTCAGGTATAGCATATGCCTTCACTAGTTGTTACAGGGCAGATTTGTCAGAATGGATTGTGGGCTCGGGTGCATCCCACCACCTATGTGGTGATAGAAGTCAGTTTAGTGTTTTTGGTCCAACACAGCCTGGACGATCTGTTGTGATAGCAGATTGAACACATTCTCCCATTACTGGTCAGGGGGAGTTGCAGCTAACTCCTGTGATGAGTCTTTAGAATGTCCTCTATGCTCTTGATTTTTCAATGAACTTGTTATCTATTAGACAAATCACCGAAGATTTACATTGTCGTGCCATTTTTGACCCATCTGCTCTTGTGTTTCAGGACATTCTAATGGGCAGAGTGATTGGCACTGGCCGTGAGCAAAGAGGTCTCTACAGACTAGTGCAATCTCCTTATGCTGGTGCTTCTTCCATTCGCACTAAGTCTGCTTCTCCTTACATATGACATCTTCGTTTTGGTTATCTTCCTCTGCAAAAGCTGTATCACATTCTTCCACATATTTCCCCTCGTTCTACCTTTCAGTGCGAGGCCTGCCAGCTTGGGAAGCATCATCGGTCTACATTCCAGAGTCGTCAGGGTCGAAGTAGTCATGGTCTGTTTGAGTTATTCCATTTCGACATTTGGGGTCCCAGTCGTGTCCTTATCATCAGGGGCATAGTTTTTATCTTGTTGCTGTTGATGAATTTTCAAGATTGTCACGGGTTTATCTTCTTAAAAACTAATATGATGCTGGTCCTGTTGTCCTTCGTTATTGAAATAAAGAACATTTTCTCTGCAAAAATCAAGTATATACGTTCTGACAATGCTTTGGAGTTTTGTACTAATAAGCTTGCCACTTTTCTTGCGTCTCATGGTATTGTCCATCAAACTTCTTGTGCATACACTTCGCAACAGAATGGAGTGGCTGAAAGAAAACACCGATGTTAGTCCTTCATCACTCCCTAGAGCGGTCAAATGTGTGTTTGTTGGGTACTCTAAGACCCAAAAAGGATATCGTTGCTTCGACCCTGTTCGACGAAGGTATTATGTTAGTGCTGATGTAACATTTTTTGAGTCTATTATGTACTTCTCTCCTACATGTGACAAACTCATTTCTTCTGAGGATGGGGAAGAGGTATATATGCCTATATCTTCGATCTCTACTCCACCACCGCCACCACCTCCACCACCTCCTACGTCTCCTTTACCACTGCCACCACCTCCATTCTTTCCCCAGGTTTATCAGCGTCGACCTCGTGCTCATGTGCCTCGACAGTCATCCAGCACGCTCGAGGTATGTTCTGAACATTTGAATTCTGCTAATGGCAATGGTGATTTGCATATACAATATGTGATGCAGGATATCCAAGATGCTCCATCTACTGTGACTACCGAAGATCTAGATGTGCCTATTGCTCTACGGAAGCAGAAGCGTGCATGCACTATGCATCCTCTTGCTTCCCATGTGTCCTTGGATCGTCTTTCCGAGGAGTTTCAGAAGTTCGTTCTAGGGTCGTCAGCAGTAGACATACCACATTCTTATTATGAAGCGCTGCAGATTAATCAGTACGTCTTGCAATGGAAGAGGAAATGGTGGCTTTACAATCTCGAGGTACGTGGAGCATTGTGCAAACTCCTCTAGGTGTATCTATTGTTGGCATCAAGTGGGTGTTTACTGTGAAACACCGTCCAGATGGTATAGTTGACTGATATAAGGCCAGATTGGTGGCTTGTGGGTTCACCCAAACGTATCGGGTGGACTATCAGGATACCTTTTCACCAGTTGCACGTCTTCGACGTTGCGAACTCTTATTGCAGTTGCTGTCGTACGTGACTGGCCGCTTTACCAGCTGGATGTGAAAAATGCTTTCTTGTATGGTGATATGCAGGAAGAGGTTTACATGCAGCAACCACCGGGGTTTACTGCTGAGGGGGAGTCCTCTCCAGGTGCAGGTCTACTTTTCAAAAGAGACACGCCACTCTCAGTTACAGGATGTGCTGACGTAGATTATGCTGGGTTTCCCAAGGACAGAATGTCCACTTCAGACTTCACCGTGTTCATTGTTAGCTCTTTGGTCTCACGGGAGAGTAAGAAACAAATTGCTGCTCGATCCAACGCTGAATCAGAATATAGGGCTATGGCCCAAGGGAGCACAGAAATGATGTGGGTCAAGTCTGTTCTAACTGATCTTGCCGTTGAGGTGCCTCTTCCAATGCATCTCAAATGTGATAATCAAGCATCTCTATTTATAGCTAATAATCCAGCCTCCCATGAGAGAACGAAGCACATCGAAGTTGATTGCCATTATACCCGTGACCTGATCCAAAAGGGGTTTGTTTCCACCTCCCATCTACGGTGACCGTTTTGATTCTTATCTTTAGCACCTAGACATAATACTGTAGAAGTGCTATGAAGTTAATCTCGTTCTATCATGGGAAAAGAGCCACTTCATGGTAACATAAGGAATTGTACTGGGCCATGCCATCTCCAAGCGTGGCATGGAGGTGACTCGGCGAAGGTGGATGTGATTGCCAAACTCAAGCCACCTTAGAATGTAAAAAATGTGAGGTCATTCTTAGGGCATGTCGGCCTTTATCGTCGCTTCATCAAGGACTTCAGTAAACTTTCCCAACCTCTTACAGAGCTTCTTTGCAAGGAGACTAAGTTCATTGTAGATCAGCAGGTTCTCCAATCATTTCACAATTGAAAGAGCTCATCACTCAAGTTCCAGTCCTACAACCACCCGATTAGTCTCTTCCCTTTGAGATCATGACGGATGCATCGGATTTTGCATTTGGGGTTATCTAGGACAAAGAAGGGATAAGTTTCCCTATGCTATTCACTATGTTAGCAAGACACTCGATGAAGCGTAAAGAAATTATACAATCACATAGGAGCTGATGACAGTAGTATTCACTTTAGTGAAATTCAGATCCTATCTGTTAGGATCTAAAGCTATCATTTTCACTGACCACTTTAACATACGATACTTACAGCAGAAGATGGATGCTAAATCACGTATACTTAGATGGATCCTTCTCCTCTAGGAATTTGACATGGAAATCAGAGATAATCCTAGAGTTCAGAATGTGGCGGCAAAACATTTATCCAGAATTGAAAGCCCAGATACTCAGCTGAGTAGTACACCACTCACAGAAACATTCCATGATGAATCAATTCTTAACATGGCATCTCTCCCTTGGTATGCCCATATTGTGAACTACCTCATCTCTGGGGTGGTTCTACAAATTGGACGAGGACCAAGAAGGAAAAATTCATGTCCAATATTGATTTTTAGCAATGGGAGGATCCACACTTGTTTAGGGAAGGCACATATTGCATTTGGAGGCGGTGTATTCCTCAGGAGGAGTACACAAGTGTCCTCGAGCACTGCCATAAGCTCGAATATGGTGGTTACCATTCTAGATAAAGAACAGAAACAAAGTTACTACAATGTGGCCTCTGGTGGCACACTCTTGAAAGATGCAAATGAATATGTGAAAGCCTGTACTAACTGTCAGAAAATGGGGAAAATACTTGAGATTAAAGACATCATGCCCCTCATATTCATCCAGATATCTGATGTGTTCGATGCATGAGGTGTCGATTTTATGGGTTTGTTTCCTATCAGTCAAGGCTTTGAATACATCCTTCTTGTCGTAGATTATGTTAGTCGATGGGTTGAAGCCATCCCAGCTCAAGCCGTAGACAAAAGAACAGTCTGTAAATTTCTAAAAGATAACATCATCTAGTAGTTTGGGAATTCCAAAATTCTGATTTCAGACGAAGGCAACCAATTCATCAATAAAGAGGTGAATGTTGCTGATTTCTTTCTTCACCCATCAATCAGAAACCTTTCTTTTTTCTATCAGGTACACCACCAGCCCTCATCTGTTCAGTGAAGATGCTAAGAAAGCATTTGGACGTGTGAGAGATAAGGTTAGTCCATACTGGTTTTCCTTCTAATGTAGGTAATGTTTGCAACTCGAAGAAGATCGTGCGCTTTTGTGAGTGATAGTTTCTCTTGAAAAGAAGTAATGTGATTTATGTGTAGACCATTTGTCCGAAAATGCTATTAGTTCAGATCTTTTAATTTTATACCCATTCAGTTCAAATATTTATAAACTTTTTTCATCAGGTTAAAGTGCCGTTGTATGGTTGTGACTGTTATGCCTACGCCCTTCTGGCTTCTGGTTTTGTTGATCTTGTAATTGAGTCAGGCCTCAAGGTTATTATTTCTTTCTCTTACTGTCTGTATTTCTCCTTATTTTTTGAAAGCTGTAATTCTTCTTTTGCTTAAGTTATATCGTTTTATTTTTTATTTCCTATCTTTGTATAGGTCCGGATGTTAATTTAATTGATGAGAGTACCGTGACATGAGTTTCCATGTGTGGGTTTTGTCTTTTCATCCGTTTCCCTGTGTAATTGTCCCTTTTGGTCTCTACTATATAAGAGATCATAGTGCCTTTTTCATTTTACAATCTAGTCCTACTTTCTACATTGTATTAAAGCACCTATTCTAGTTCGTGGTTCTGTGATTTTAAAACCATAAACCTCCACCAAAAAAGGGCATAGCAACATCGTCTTTGGGTGCCTGCAATCGTAAAATTATAAAGACCAGTAATCTCACCTTGAAACCTTTGTTCCTACCATTTATTTTGTGTTGTATTCCATTTGCTTCCCGTACTTATTATAAACTACTAGGATTGGGCTACAAGTAATTGTATCCCAATTTCCTCCCTAATTGGTGATGTTTTCGCACAATGAAAGAAGAAATGTTCCACCATCTCAATCTGCATTTCACAAAGGGAACACCTATTGGAGATATCCGCAAAAAGTCTCTCACAACGATCCCTAGTCATAATACGCCTTCTTCGCAATAGCCAAATAAAAAGCCAATTCTACTTGGCCCTTGAAGCTTCCAAATAAAGTTGCAATTACGAACCAAAGCGTCTGTCCTTGGAGGCTGCTGTCTGGAGGCTTTTTTCACTAAAAAAGAATTGTCTTTCCACACCGAGTGATCTCGTCCTTCGGTAGGTCTATCTATATGGCTTAGGGATTCCAGGAGGAGGAAATCCTCTAAGCATTGATCAGAGAAATCCGTCAAAAAAGAAGGCATCCACTTGCCGTCAACCAACAATCTGAAACCTGTACATGTCGTCTTGTAGCCAAAGCAAACTGACGAGGGAATCTGGTGGAAAAAGGTCACTATCTTGTCCAGTTATCCATCCAAAATGCTAAAGAGTTACCGTCACCAAACATAGGATGAAAAATCTCTTGAAAGCAAGGTAGGAAATATCGATATCGTAACAGTCCGCTCGGAAAAGGATATATCAGGATATATCGCCTATATATCGATAATATCGGTGGAAATGTCAGAAATGGCTCAAAAAAGCTATTTTTTTGCCTTTTTTTCAGAAATTAAGAACATCCAAGTTATTACAACAACAAATATCCTACAAATACACACTTATATTACACATGTCGGTCATTTATACCCCATGTTCGCGCATATCGATCATATCAAACATATCACTGTTAATGTTGATTACTGAATTGTAGATAATGGAAATTGATTTAATCCAAGTTCTTATAACATTAAATAACATGCAAATATACACTTAGACGATACATATAGATCATCTATGATCCTTATATCGCACATATCGGTCATATCGAACATATCGTCATTAATGTTGATCGGTTATTAATAAGCATTGGAATTGGAATCAAAGTAGCTAAGTTAAGCACATTTAGAACACCTGTTTTGTTCATGGAAGACATCGAATGCCATTGAGATGAGTCATTTGATTCAAAAAATGTACATAATGATTATTGAGACAATGTTTCTTTGGTATAAAGATTTATCTATTCACAAAAATAAATGAAAAAAATGTAAATTAATGCAGTATTGCAAAAGAGATTACCTAATCATAAGGGGTTTAGAACCAAGAGTTCCGTGGAGGGTAAGGTAGGAAATGTCGATATCGTATCGGTTTGCCTGATCGAAAATGGCTTAAAAACAATTTTTTTCATGAATTAAGATCATCCTAGTTATTAAAATAATAAATAACATACAAATACACATTTATATGCATGATTGTTGTGTATTTAGCACACTAATACACATTATATCTCTTAAATCGCTGGCTGTTAATGCTGACTGCTGAGCTGACTGCCGAGATGTATTCTAGACCTACGATTCTAACTTGATCAATATTAGACTTGTTTTCATCTCTTTTTCCAAAGAGGGTAAAACCCACTAATTGAAGATCAGTCGTATGCACCCCCTTGTAGCACCATACCCTACTACTACTAGATAGGTGTCTCGCTGCCCAGTCAGAGAGCTTAGGGGGGAGGGGGTCAAGGGGGGAGCAGATGCGCTCCCTCCGCGGGGATGCAGGGACATCGCCTCTGATCCGAAACAAAATATATAATTCATGATGCGTTTTAATACTAGGAATATCAAAATAAGTAGTGAAATCAAGCTTACAAGGGTAATATCATTTATATATATATATATTGATATCGGTGAAATATCGACGATATCAGTCGATATCCGAGAAATTTTGTACTGAAACCATTCAATTTCGAGCGATATGGTGATATATCACCGAGATCTTGCGAGATATCGATCAATATCCTGGAAAGGATATCTACATGAATATCGGTACCCACATCTCGTCGATACCGATATATCACTGATATATCGTCGATATATCACGATATTGCCGACTATGCTTGAAAGTGAGGCAATACAAAGATGATGCCTTTCCAAAAGCCCAAGGATTGGAAGTTCGATCGTTGGGACATGCTGTCTGGGTGCCTAATGTTGTATATACTTTGAATGAGTCTGCAACAAATGTCATCACCTCTGCCCTATATTCTACTAACCCATTTTAGTAGGAGCGCCTTGTTCATGTAGTTCAAGCAGGTAATCCCAATGCCACGTTCGCCTTTGGCAAAGCTACAATATCCTAGTATACCAGATGAACTCTTGAACCGACCTGACCAGAATTGTCCCAAAGGAATCTCCACATGATCTTCTTTAGTCAGCTCCTAATACTAAAGAGGAGATGAGATGACATGAAGAAAATTGGAATAGTGGAGAGAATGACCTTAACAAGCACCAAACGATCACATCGAGACAAAGTAGCAACTTTCCTTCCTGATAGCTTATTTTCCATCTTTTCAATGATAGGCAGCCAAACAGACAACTTAATTCTTTAGTTAGTCAATGGGAGACTAAGGTAGCAGGTTGGGAGAGTATTGCATTCCGTACTTAGCTCCTCACAACATGCTCGAGCAACAACATTATAAAGACCAAAATGAATGACCGTGGATTTGCTACAATTGAGAACTAGCCTAGGTAGTTCACCAAAAATCTCCGATGTAACAACCATTCCTCTAGCCTCATCTTTACCCCTCTCAATAAAGAAGATGGTGTCATCTGCATACTATAAGAAATGAACATAAATATCATCATTGGAATAGCCTGATGTGATACCGCTATATAGAACCTGATCCACCATGCACGCTAGGACATCCGCTACAATAACAAACATCATAGATGTAAGAGGGCAACCTTGCCTAACGCTACGTTGAGGTTGAAAAAAACTTCCCTCTGGTCGACCGTTAACAAGCATCGAGTTGGAAGCAATAGTGACACAACGCTTCATCATGAGATCCAATATCACTAGGAAACCCAGTCTAGACATTGCTGCCCATAGGATACGCTAATCCACTGTGTCATAGGCTTTGGAGAAGTCCACCTTTGAAAAAACACCCTTTGACTTCTGCGTCTTCTAGTCGGCAAAGGTTCCCTACTTGTTTGTCGGGAATAAAAGCCAATTGAAGCAACGAAATGATGTGGTCCATAATCCTATTCAGTCTAATGGCTTAGACCTTCTCTATAATCAAATAAATAGCATTGGAGAGAGCAATCGGCCAGAAGTCCTCCACTCTCATACACTTCCTAAGGTAAAAGAAAGATAAGAGCTTTGTTAAATCTCTCAAACCCACATTATTGCTAGCTAGACCTGGCCAAAGTCCGGACCGGGCTGGGTCATGGGCTGGGCCGAACGGGCCGGGGTTTTAAAACCCCTTGTCCAAGGCCTGGCCCGGCCCGATCCACGGGCTATACTTCAAGGCCCAAGCCCGACCCAGGTCTGGGCCGGGCCGGGCTGACCCATGGGCCGAATGTAAAGTATTCTTTTATTAATTTTTTAATCAAACTTATGGAGATAATTAAGTTTTTTTAGCATCATCTAATCTTTCTAAATCCAAGTAACCATAATATGTGTTACTTTGCATGTAAAGTATAAAATAAAATGTAATATTGATAATGTAAAACAAAAACTTGAAGTATGTTATACTAAATGTATCTAAAATATAATTTTTAAACATATATTTTTATATGTGCGGTCGGGCCGGATTTTATGACACACGCCCACGGCTCGCCCAATTGACGAGCGGGCCAAAGAGCGGGCCGGGCCGGCCCATTCCCGAAATATCTTGCCCAAGCGCGGCCCATGAGCAGACTGGGCGGGCGGGCCCCCGGCCCATTGGCCAGGTCTATTGTTGGCGAACTCCTCAACGATCTCCACAACCTCATTTCCCAACAAAGGTTAAAATTCACGAAAAAAGAAGATACAAAACCCATATGGACTAGGGGCACCATTAGCATTCAAATTCCAGACAATATTTTTCACCTCCTCCATAGTAAAGCTTTGCACAAGATGATTGGCATGAGCTTCTGAGAGTTGAGAGGCCTCAAGGTCAGTCCATCTCCGAGGCATACCCACTGGTCTTCCCGAAAACTCAAGGAAATGACTAGCAATTTCCCATCCCATCTCAAGATCACCCTCCACCCTGCTTCCATTCACCACCACCGACCATATCAAGTTATGACGATGCCTCCCGCTCGTAATTTTATGGAAGTAAGTGATAATACTTTCGGATCGATGACACTCCGGGGAGGGGGGGGGTGAATGGAGCATGACAGATTAAAATTCTTTTCACCGTGCATAATATGTTAGTATAGAAACCTAAGTGGGTGAAAACGACGACCCAAGGCTTAAAATTTCCGGTTAGCCGTGTCAACCAACTTTTCTATTATATCCTGTGACATTTAGATGGATATTTCAACCGATTACAAGTATAGAGCTTACAACTTTGGAATACCTTATTCACAACTTCAGATCAAACACCAAGTCACAACTACAACTGAGCTAGCTGCAACACCACTTGAGGCTTCACCTCGAGCTTCTTGCAGAGAGAATTCCCAGAGTATCTGTAGAATAACGTTAGATTGAACAAAGAAAAAAAATTATTAGTGCTTTTAAATTAATTAATTAATTAACAAAGATAAATAATTAGCAAAGATAATATATCAAAAAGATATGCAAATACTTGAATCAAACAGATATATATATCTAACATTAGTAGAAGCTATAACAAGAAAAAATATCACCGAAATTTTCTTGGTAGCTCCAAGGAAATCTCTAAATGCACACAACAAGCTTGAAAAGCTTGCTACAGATCGAGACTACTTTTAGCTTAGAAATTCTCTCTCTTGAAAGATATAAGCACTCAAGATTGAGAGAGAAAGAGAAGAATACTCGAATGAGTTGTGTGTTGAAATGAGGATATAGGGGTCTCCTTTTATATGGTTAGAACCATGTAACTGTCGCAATCCAAAAATAATAATGTTTAAATTTGGAATTTTCGATCAATACAAAGAATATGATCGATCAATGCTCATATGATCGATCAGACAAGAGCACATGATCGATTAAAAGATTGGCTACGGAATTCCAAATTTAAATAAATAATCGATCATAAAAGTGATTTATCGATCAATAAAAAGTAACGATCAATGATTAGCAACAACAACAACAACAAAGCCTTTTCCCACAATTAAGTAGGGTCGGCTACATGGATTCTTCGCCTCCATTCAGATCTGTCTTGGGTCAATCCCGAGCTTATATCCACAAAACAAAGATCCCTTCGTATGGTCTCCTTCCAACACTTCTTGGGCCGTCCCCGCCCTCTCTTAATCGACTCAACATCCCAACACTTGCATCTCCTAATTGGTGCATCAACTGATCTTCTTTGCAAATGACCAAACCATCTTAAGCAGTTTTCTCGCATCTTATCCTCGATCGGAGTAACACCAACTTTCTTTCTGATTGCATCATTCTGAATCCAATCTTTACATGTGTGTCCATACATCCACCTTAGCATTTTCATTTCTGCTACAACCATTCTCTGCACATGTCTATGGTTCACAGGCCAACATTCAGATCCATGGAGCATAGCAGGTCTCACGGTTGCTTTGTATAACTTTCCTTTAATTTTTAAAGGAATTTTCTTATCACATGCAACAACAGAAGCTCCTCTCCACTTTAGCCAACCTGCATTTATTCTATTAATAACATCTCCATCAATTTCCCCATCATGTTGCAAAATAGATCCCAGATATCTAAAAGAATCTCTCTTCCGAATATTATCATCACCAATCTTCACCTCAATTCCTTCACCATTGCTTCCATCAAAGGTGCACTCGATATATTTTGTCTTAGCCCTACTTGTACGAAATTCTTTATTCTCCAACTCGTGTCTCCAGACCTCAAGCTTCTCATTTATTCCATCTCTAGTCTCGTCAATCAACACAATATCATCAGCAAATAACATACACCAAGGTAACTCATCTTGAATGTGACTTGTCAACTCGTCCATAATCAAAGTAAAAAGAAATGGACTCAAAGCTGAACCTTGATGTAAACCAATGTTGATGTCAAAATAGCCAGTCTTCCTAGATGGAGTCCTTACACAAGATAAAGCCCTATCATACATGTCCTTTATGAGGTTAATGTATAGGAAAGGCACTTGTCTCTTCTCCAAAAAACTCCACAATATCTCTCGTGGGACAGAATCATAAGTCTTCTCCAAATCAATAAAGATTATATGGAGGTTCTTCCTTTTAGCTCTATAAATCTCCATTGTTCTCAACAAATGGATGGCTTCAATAGTTGAGCGACCTGGCATGAATCCGAATTGGTTTTCTTTGACGTTGCAAACTTGCCTCAACCTTCGATCACACGCTCCCAAATTTTCAGTGTGACTCATCAGCTTGATACCTCTATAATTTGAACAATTTTGAATGTCTCCTTTATTCTTATAAAGAGGCACCACGATACTCCTCCAATCTTCAGGCATTTTCTTGCTTCGCCAAATAACATTGAATAGATTCGTAAGCCAAGTCAAACCGCGCTCACCTAAAACTTTCCATACTTATACAGGGATGTCATCCGGTCCTACACCTTTCCCAGGTCTCATAACCTTCAAAGCCTCCTCTACTTCCTTTCTTTGTATTCGTCTATAGTTTGCACGATTCAAGTAACTTTCACTACTAGCTAGATCACCCAAAGTGGTCTCTCTATTTCCTTCCCCAATGAAAAGTTTATGGAAGTACTGCTCCCATCTAGTCTCTATATCCTTCTGAGTAACAAGCACGTGACCTTCCTCATCCTTAAGGCATCTCACTTGAGAAAGGTCTTTGGTCTTTCTTTCTCTTGCTTTGGCCAACCTGAATATATCTTCCTGGCCCTCTTTAGAATCAATATTTTTATACAAAACTTCATAAGCTTTCGACTTAGCTTCGCTTACAGCCTTCTTTGCTTCCTTCTTTGCTATTTTGCAGTTTGTGACAGTTTCCTCTGTTCTATCCTTAGACATAGCTTTAAGGCATGCTCTTTTAATTTTTAGCTTCTCTTGCACCCCTTCACTCCACCACCAAGCCTCCTTTTGACCCGGGGCTCCTCCCTTTGACTCACCTAACATCTCTTTGGCTACCTTTCGGATACAAGATGCTACTGCCTCCCACATCTCGTTTGCACCTCCACTACAATCCCAAGATAAATCTTCTAAAACCTTCTCCCTAAACTCGACTGCTTCAGTGGAAGATTCCACCATCTAGTTCTAGTGATCTTAAGAACCTTCCTTTTCTTTACCAGCCCTTTTATTTGTACATCCAAGACTAACAAGTGATGTTGGGTTGTCAAACTCTCTCCCTGGGATTACTTTAAACGGTCAATGATTAGCAACGTTTAAAAAAAGATCGATCACTACTAAAGATATGAGCGATCAAAGTCTCTTACTGATCATACAAGACCAATGATACCAATTCAAAGTATTAATCGGATGGCTGCATAATGATCGATCAGAGAAGTATCATGGCGAATAGTAAATGATCGATCAACACAGTTTAAAGTAACGATCAATTGAAGTTCTGACTTTGACTTTGTTGCGAGAACTCAGACTTGATCAATATCAATATTAACTCTTTGTGTACATCATCAGAGATGCAAGAATTGAATACTATTTATAATGCATTTGATGATTACACAATAAGTACAATAAAATACTTAACACCATATAATATGAATAGAAAAACTTCTAAAGAGCTTATGTTAAAGTCTTGAACTACACTTATGCAAATATACATAATGTGTATGTCAGCTTTAAGATAATAGTAAACAAGATTCTAGCAGTAAGTGGTGTTGGCATTGCCTTCTTTAAGCCAAGAGTGCCCTGATCGCTATTTCACTCTGCGACACGTTTCTTGTTCTCAACCAGATATTTTTTTTTTGTGCTGCCATTCTTTCTACAAGTTCTGGTACAAGCTCTATAGTATCTTACAACCTATTAATTCAATACACTTTAGCTTTTGCCTCCACACGACGGGCTTTTCTAGCCTCTCTAGTCTCCTTTTTTATGGAACAGAGCGATTTACTTAACGATGTTAACTTCACAACATCACTGATATCTGACCATAACTCATGCCTCAGAGCATGTAGACAGGGGCCATATACATGATACCGCCAAGTGAGATCCCATGGAGATGTTCTCCAAAAAATCCGTAAGGACATGTCTACCCTTCATCCCTGAACAAAAGCTAAAGAGAGTCTTTCCTAGTAGAAATCAAACACCCTGTAGTGCTATTTGCATCAATAGTCCTATATATGGAAAAAGAGCCCAATCCTAAAAGATCCACACACAAAGCTGGAACAAGAAGAGAGTTTGGTTTCTTGCAAAAGAACGACATCACAACACCATTCGGTAAAGCGAGCCTCCATAGATCTCCTTTTCTTTGGTTCACCTAGTCCCCTCACGTTCCAAGTTAGAACCTTCATTGAGAAACTTATGTAGTTCCCGAAGTTCGCACCACTCCTGTTGTTAGAGCTACTTGGGCCTTACTTTTTGAGATTATTAAATCTCCTCTATTAATCACACTTGGACATCATTTATTTCCGTAAAATTGTAATCTTTTTCCATTCCCCCCCCCCCCCCCCACCTAAGACTAGAGAGTTTGATAAAGAGGAAGGGATATCAGCCCCAGGTTCTTACAACATCAGAGGAGGAGCTTGGCCAACGACAATCTCCAGAACTGGTACTGCTTAGTCGAGATTAGAGTTCTATAGGGGGGTACATCCTGGTCTGGAACCACGGGGGGGGGGGCATCGAGCTCGCAATTGATGTTGCTACTTATTTTCTAAGTTGATTGTACATCTGCATGAATCAAGAAAACAAAAAACTTGATCCAACTATTTCCTTTTTACTAACTCGATGGTTGTTAGAGTTATTATATTTTCAATTTATTTGAGTCTTGTAACCCTTTGGGGTCATATATGTATTTTCCTCTTTTGCTCTTTAGGGTATCTCTCTATATAAGAAACCCTAGACTCATGGAATAAACATAACGTTTCATTCTCTTCTCTACTTAGTATCAGAGCGATGGTTCTAGGCTAAGGTTCTTACCTAGAAAAATCCTGACGCCACCTTTAAGCCTTCTCTCCTCTCGCCGAAAGCCTGTGCGGGCCCTCATCTCTTACATAGGCCCCTGTGCGAGTCTCTCTAAAGTGCTACAACCACTACCATCCATGCCAACAACAATCGCTAACACCATCTAGGCGATGTCAAAGGGCCCTCCCTCGCTCATGGGCATTGCTAGCCGCTGATAGGTGGTGCTATTGCACCCCATGGGCGTCACCAAGCACCATCAAGATCCCCGAGACCCTCTGATCTGTTGTAACAACCCTTGCACACCCCTTTTTGGGTGTCGTCAGGCAACCAAGACCCTCCGCAGGTGTCGCCAATCGCTGTGGCACCTCCCACGGGCATCGCCAGCCACTGTCAGGGTCCTCGAGACCCTCTACTCTTATGTACTCCTCTTATTTAGACCATTTACACGTCCTAGCGTGATTTCTAGGTACTTTTCCGCCTTCAATATGCATACTTGAACAACAAGACTTCTTTAATTTCTTTATCTGACCACCATGACATCTACTGCTATCGAGACAAAGTCCTTGGCCACTACATCATTCATGATGATGCAAGTCACTACTATCAAGCTTAAAGGAAAAAAAATATGTGCTCTGATCTCGTTTTTTAAGAATTTCATTGATGGTCAGTGGAAAGTCTATATCTTGTCTAAAGATCCTCTAGATGAAAAAGATAAAGACTATGATACCTGGCTCACAGGCAACTATCGGGTTATTAACTGGATGACCAATAACGTTGAGGCACATATTGCATCAAACCTGTTGTTTAAAGACACAACCAATGAGATGTGGGATAATCTTGAGCAGACACTCTACCCTAGGTGAGTGTTGCAAACATCTCACTAGCCTGTACGAGGAGGCTTGCAATCTTTCAACCCTCATGTTGTACCAAACATGTACATGAGCATTCTAAATAGGCAGTTATATCGTTTTCTTGATGGACTGCATCCTAAATATCAGGCATTGGAGGAGCTATTTCTGATATCAGATACATTGCCAGTGATAAAGATCATCTCGGGATGTCTCGAAGAACTGGAGACATCTGCTGCATGTCCTACTTTACCTCTCGCGGAGAACTATGCTTACTTTGCATCTTTTGGGAGAGGACGACAGAGCTTCTGAGGAGGTCGTGGACGTGACTTTGGTTGTGGTCTTGGACATGATTTTGACTGTGGATATGACATGGATCGTGGTCGTTGACGAGATACTATTGCTCCTTAGTACTCACATTGCATTCACCATGGTCGTTGGAATCATCCGTCTAAACGATGCTGACAGAAGTTTGTCTTACCTCCTTATCAAGCCAATAGTGCCTATGAGAACGGCTACAATACTGCAATAGTGTCTTCTAAGCATGATTCCAGTGAACGTACAATACAACTCAATGCTGTTGATTACTCCCGTTTGATGCAGATCCTCCAGACACCTGGGTTTGCTTCTTCTACAAGTGAGACTCTCGCTGCTACTTTGGCCACCACTTTAGGTACAGTAGTCAACTCTGCAACTAATGCTCCTGCTTGGATCATTGACTCGGGATCTTCTACTCACTTGGCAGGAGAAGTTAGTCTCCTAACCTCCTCCAAACCCTCTTCATTAGTGAAGTCGATTCGAGTCGTTAATGGGACTCACTCGCCTGTTACTACCGTCGGAACCATGGAGTTCTCTAAACTCTGACTGTCTGTGGTTCACCACGCTCTTGATTTCCCTCTTAGCTTGTCTTTTCATAAGCTTTGTCTTGAGCTTAATTATCGTATGATATATGATGAGTTTTGCTACTATTTTCAAGACATCCAGATGAAACAGATTTTTGGTGGGGGGCATGAGAAGAATGACCTATATTATATCGACATTTCCTTGAACTTTATGTTTGCTGATGCTGCGTCCTTCTCCGAAAACCCGTTCCTATGGCATCTGCGTATTGAGCATCCTTCTGCCAAGATTCTCTCCGGATGTTCCCTGAACTTTCTACTCTGAAGCCCTTCCAGTGCGGGGCATGTGAGTTCAAGAAACTTCATTGAGCTTCCTTTCGTGTTCGTGCTGAGTCACATTGTACTACTCTTTTTTGGTTAGATCATTGTTTGGGGGTCATATCCGATCCGAACTTTGAGTGGTCATAGATATTTTATTATTTTTGTGGATGATTATAGTAGAACTACTGTATTTATTTAATAAAGGAACATTCGAAGATTAATAAAATTGTCAAGAATTTCTTTCAATATGTCAAAACTTCTTTCTTTGCATGTATGGAAATTATTCAAACTGATAGTGCTCTGTATTCACACAAAATGACTTTACATCCTTATTTGCCTCCTAGGGGGTCATGTCCGTATACCTCGCAACAAGATTGGGTAGCGGAAAGGAAACTCAGACATCTTGATATTGCTAGGTATCTTCTTACTCAGATGAATGTTCTCAAGTAGTATTGGGGGGATGCCATCCTTACTGATGTTCATCTTATAAAAGTGGTCCCATCTTTTGACTTAAAAGGAGGCACTCCTTTTTCTGTACTATACCCAATGAGTCTCATTTTCCTTTACCACTGAGGATTTATGGTTGCATTGTTTTTGTTCACAACTTCCATGCAACTGACAAACTGTCACCTAGGGCCTTCAAGTGCGTCTTTCTTAGGTACTCTTGTACTCAGAAAGACTATCGGTGCTATGACCCAATCGGGCGCCGATACTATATTTGCACGAATACCGCTTTCTTTAAGCAAACTAGCTTCTTTACATAGACTGTGGGTGACATTCCTTTGGATCTACCACCACCATCGGTCGTCTATAAACACAAGCACTCCATTGCACTTGCTTCTGTGCCTTTTCCTGCTTCTTTTTGCAGGATGATATGCCCTATTCTATTGCTCACAGAAGGTTTGTAGATGCTCTGATAGCCACTACTGTTCCCAGAGATCATCATAGTGCATTGCAAGACCTTGATTGAAGATGAACTATAGATGAGGAGATGGATGCCCATACCTCGCGGGCATGTGGGAGCTTGTGCCGTGTCCTCGGAAGTTTGTCGTGGTGTATGTAGATGGGTCTTCACGACCAAACAGTCACATGATGGTTCCATCGACAAATTGAAAGCCAGATTAGTTACAAAAGGATACATGCAGACTTACGTGGTTGATTACTTTAAGACATTCTCTCTAATTACCAGAATGGGGTCCATACACACCATTCTTTCTATTGCTGCTAATAAGGCCTGTCCCATTTTTCAACTTGATGTGAGAATGCCTTCCTCTATGGTGACCTCGAGGAGGAGATTTATATGATACAACTGCTGGGTTACGTAGCCGAGGGGGAGTGTGTATGCTGACTACGTAAGGCCATCTATGGCCTGAGGCATAGCCCTTGGGCATAGTTATGCAGACTTACTACTGAGATCAACACTCTTGGCTTTCAGAGGATGATATCTGACTACTCTGTCTTCGTCAGACAGCAGGGCGACATCCGACTACTCTGTCTTCGTCAAACAACTGTCTACTGGCATTGTTATACTTTTTGACTATGTTAATGGTATGATTGTCACCGGAGACGACAGAGCCGGCATTTCGGAGACCAAGACCTTCCTCCAGAAGGTCTTTGTCACGAAGGATCTTCACCGACTTCATTACTCTCTAGGCGTAGGGGTGTAAACGAACCGAACCTCAACGAATCTACAATTTTTAGGTTTGATTTGTTTATTTAATCGAGCTTAAACTTGTGTTCATGTTTAGTTGGTTTATTTTCGAACCGAACTTGAATTGAATTTCTACTAATCGAATTGAATTTAAACGAATATCAAACTTGAGAATTTTCTGATAATAGGGGGTGAAAAGAAAAGAAAAGATTATATCTATAATTAGAATAAATATTCATTCAATTTTTTCTTTATCTAACTCTTCTTCGTCTTTTGGAATAAAATAGATTAATATGGATTCTTCTCTTTGAAAAACATATATTTGCAATATAATTTTATATTCATTCTAATGAGGGATAAGGAATAAGGTGGGATAAAGAATAAATGTGGTTTATACTTATTCTGTTAATTTGGTATATAAGAAAGGAAAAAGAAGTAGATATATACATAATAAATCCCGTAGCCACAATCTTAACCATTTGTCTTGAGATAGTTTATACAAATATAAACTATACTTGTCCCATAGTTTATACTAATATAAATTATACTTGTCTCGTAAGTATTCAGTTATCTCTAAACAATGCCCACTTATCACGAGACAAATCCACTTATCCCAGAATTAGGTCCACTTAACCGAAAAAGGATTTGTAATTATATGTATATATGTGTATAACGAACTTTTAACAAACCAACCCTGAGCGAACCTATGATTTTTCTGTCCGGTTCATTTATTTAATCGAGCCTAAACTCGTGTTGTTCACATTCGGTTCGGGTTTGGTTCGTTTATTTTGAAACCGAATCTGAATCGAACTTTTTGCGAGCCGAATCTGAGCGAATATCGAACTTGGGAATTTTCTGACAATCCTACGTGGCATTGAGGTGATACGCACTACAAAGGGTCTCCATCTCTCTCAGAGGAAGTATTTCCTTGACATTCTTACCGAGGCTGGACTACTTGGATGCAAGCCATCTGACATCCCTGCAAAAGTGAGGTAACATTCCACATCTATTGATCATATGTTTGAGGATACTACACAATATATAAGCCTAATGGATAAACTCATTTATCTCACTGTTACTAGGCCATTTATATCATATGTTGTGAGCAGAGACAACCAACACATGGAGAGACCCCTTTACAGTTGTTAGAGTACGCGTCATTTATCATGTAAGATGGGTAAATGGATCCTTCCAAGATCCATTTTCCACATCCAGGAGTTTAGTCCCACATCTACCAGTGTTGAGACTTGGAGGCTTTGTGGAGGCTATATAAGAAGCCCCATACCTCCTGTATCAGAAGACACATCAGCCCCTTGAGGCGTTTTCCGTGGTTTCATCCTACTCCTTAGGGAGTAGGGTTCCACATTAAAATCCCAGTGTTCCGTAAATATTTTAATTCCTTTTTCTCCGATTCCGCTTCCGCGTTATATTTTCCAACATGGCATCAGAGCGGGTTCGATTCTCGAGGGTTTATTCTTGAAGATTTATTTTTGTAATTTGTTCGAGAATCGATTATATCATTTGATTATGTTCCATGATCTGTTTATATTGTTCAAGTAGATTCTAGGGTTTCTAATGAAACCCTAATTTCTACACATCTCGGAGATCATCATCGAAGGGTGGCGTTGGACCCCTTCTGCTCCAGCCGATCGACATCGAGCAGACCCCCTCCCCCCCAAGGGTAAGGAGCCTAATCGAGGGGGTTGCGAATCTTTGAAGGATTCCTAGTTGGAACCCTACTGGCGCCGAAATCCAGCACAATCAACGATGGTCCCAATCATCTCCCTCCTGGCTGCAGGGACCCTCCTGGTCGCATCTTTCTCCAGGATGCATTACGAGCGACCACAACTCCTTCAACGACCTCGCGTGCCTCTAGGCAGAGGCATCGACTTCCCATCGGCTACTGCTCTCTGGGTAAGTGCATCCATCTCTTCATTTATGGCATCTCACCAACCTTGTTCTTGCATCACACTACGATGATCTCTGGGGTTGGAAATAGCTTTGGGCATCTGCAAACCTCTTGCCACAACTAGATAAACTAAAGTAAAAGTAAAATGTAACGTAGGGTGATAAGTACATTGCCTCTTTTGCTTGCGTAGAGCTATCAGAAACTTAGATACATCCAGGGCAACAATGGTAAGAGCACATGGAGTGGTCTTATTATCCTGCATAAAAGAGACAAACAAAGGGATAGACAACGCACAAAGGTGCATAAGCAGGTATAATGATATGCTTGTGAGTATAACGATTGGTAAATGAGGGAGGTTATGTTAAGATATTTATGTTATTTTGTCCCTTTTTCATATTGTTTATTTCTATTGTTCGGTTTATGTAATTTACCCTTAGAGCTTTTCTCCTATATAAGAGAGCTCTAGGGTTAGATGGAATATGATTTTTCGTTTCCCTTTCCACATGGTATCAGAGCGACGGTCCTAGACTGGAGCTTGCACCCTAATTCCATGTCCCCACCTAAAGCCCCATACGCCATCACTGCAAGGATTGCATCGCCTTCCCTGCGCTCGCGAGCGCGCCATACGTTCCATCGCCTGCTCCTTCCGCCTGTCTGAGCCCTAGGCTGCCTACGATCTCGCTCGCGCCAGAGCCCTAGTGCACCTGCTTCTTCTGCCCGAGTACGCATCTGAGACCTAGCGACCTCGCGTGTGTGCCTGTGCGCATTCACGCGTTGCTATACGCACTCGCGCATTGTACCTGTGCGTCGGTGCTTTCGTACACCTCTGTTTCGTGTGCACCTGTGCGCAGGTCCTTCCGTGCGACTCTGCGCACCTGTCCGTGCCTATGTTCTGTGTGAATGCGCATTGCTTGTGCCTTTGTTCCGTGCGACTGTGCATGCCCGCACGAGTGTGTTCGTGAGCCTCATAGCCTAACTTGTCAAAGGAGTTTTCAAAGCGTCAGAATGGTTGTGGTATAAGTCTACACCCACAATTATCCCCTTAGATGTCTGTGTAGACATCTCTTGTCCAAGTTTGCAATCCCAGTCTTGAGAGATTGTTGTCATCATGTCAGACAACAAAACAGATATTCCATCCTTGGGTGCCTTCAAAGATCCAACACCCATCGTGAAGATGGATGGAACTAATTATGAATTGTGGGCCGTGCAATTCATGAGTCTAATGCAATGCAATGCAATAGCAAGAAGCACATCCTCACACTGGAGGAGCCTGCCGACAAGACTGGGGTTAATGCCTCGTGGGAGGCAGACGATGCATATGCACAAGTATGGCTTTCTGGAACAGTCTCCATGGAGATAGAAAATGACATCTTGAGCCAGCCCACGACAAAGGCTATGCGGGATAATCTCGCCTCTACATATTCTCCGGTGAAGAATGAGTCAAAGATTTTGCAACTTCAACATGACATTTTCACTTCAAAGCAGAATGGTCGCCCTCTTCACACCCTTTACACTTCTTTGAGGGCTATGTTCGAGAAGTTACATGGCTACATACCCTTGACTGCTACACCGGAGAAGCTCAAGGCATACATGGACTCTGTGATGACTGTGGTATTTCTAGCAGCCCTGGATCCGGAGTATGATGTAGCTCATGCCCAGATCCTCACTGATGCTACCATACCTCCTATGGAGGAGGCGTATCGAAGATTGAGCAGACTATCTATATCCTCTGGTAGTACCTTACAACACCAGACTTCTTCAGCTATGGCGGCTTCACGTGGTAGAGGCAGCCATACTGTATATCGTGGTCGGGGAAGCTCCAACCGCTACAGAGGAGGGGGCGGTCGAGGTCGACCGTGCACCTTCTGCCACATGATATGCCATTCTGAGGAAACCTGCTATTCTAAGCATGGGTTTCCTACGTCAGCTAGGGTTGCAGAGCAGGCACAACAGACTGGGAGTTCATCTCCTGCATCTGATCAGAGGTTTGACGAGCTTGTAGCACGACTGAGAGAGATTATGCCTGGCACATCTGGATCCACTAGCTCTCCTTTAGGATCCTCTGAGGTTGCTGCCTCAGCATCTGTGTCTACATCAAGTATAGAATATGCTTTTACTAGTTGCTACAGGGCAGACTTATCTGAATGGATCATGGATTCCAGCGCATCTCATCATCTCTGTGGTGATAGAGGTCAGTTTAGTATTTTTCGTCCTACTCAGCCTGGACGATCAGTTGTGATAGCAAATGGAACACATTCCCCCATCACTGGTCAGGGGGAGGTGCAGTTGACTTCTACATTGAGGCTTCCGAATGTTCTTTATGCTCCTGATTTTTCTATGAATCTATTATCAATTAGTCAAATCACCAGAGATTTACATTGTTGTGCCATATTTGATCCATCTACTCTTGTGTTTCAGGACATACTTACGGGCAGAGTGATTAGAATTGGCCGTGAGCAAGGGGGCCTTTACAGACTAGTGCAGTCTCCTTATGCTGGTGCCTCTTCTTCTATCCACACTGGATCTGTTTCTCCATATATGTGGCATTTGCGATTTGGTCATCTTCCTCTGCAAAAGCTGATTCATGTTCTTCCTCAGATTTCTCCTCGCTCCACTTTTCAGTGCGAGGCCTGCCAGCTTGGGAAGCATCATCGGTCCACTTTCCAGAGTCGTCAGGGTCCAAGTAGTCATTGTTTGTTTGAGTTGCTCCATTTCGATATTTGGGGTCCTAGTCGTGTCCCAGATCATCAGGGACACATATTTTATCTTGTTGCAGTAGATGAGTTTTCTCGTTTGTCTTGGGTTTTTCTCCTTAAGAACAAGTCTGACGCTGGTCTTGTTATTCAGTTTTTATTAATGAAATAAAGAACATTTTCTCTGCAAAAGTCAAGTTCATACGTTCTGATAATGCATTAGAGTTTTGCAGTGCTCAGCTTTCTCAATTTCTTGGTTCTAATGGTATTGTGCATCAGACATCATGCGCATATACTTCCCAACAGATCGGGGTGGCTGAAAGGAAACACCGCCATCTTTTGGATGTTACCAGAACTCTTTTGATTCAGAGCCGTGCTCCTCATTCCTATTGGGGAGATGCGGTTCTAACTGCTTGTTATCTGGTGAATTGTATGCCCTCTTCGGTGCTTGGGAAGAAGATCCCGTTCTTGATTTCGTTTCCCTAGACGGATCTTTTCTCGCTTACGCCTCATGTTTTTGGTTCTGTTGCATTTGTTCATCAACTCTCTCTTGGTCTTGACAAGCTCTCTCCCATAGCTGTCAAATGTGTGTTTGTTGGGTATTCCAAAACCCAAAAGGGATATCGTTGTTTTGACCCTGTTCGACGAAGATATTATGTTAGTGTTGATGTCACCTTCTTTGAGTCTATTATGTATTTTTCTCCCACTGGTGACAGGTTTACTCCTTCAGAGGATGGAGACGAGATCTATATGCCTCCTCCTCTATCATTGCCATGTTCTACTCCATCTCCACTTCCACCACCACCACCGCCTCCACCACCGTCTTCTGTTTTCTTTCCACAGGTCTACTAGCGAAGGCCCCATGCTCATGTGCCTCCTCCATCATCCAACACGCCCAAGGTATAAACTGAGCATTTGAATTCTTCTAATGGCACATGTGATTTGTATGTACAGACTGAGGTGCAGAGTGCAGTCTCTACTACTTCCGCTGAGGATCTGGATATGCCTATTGCACTTCGACGGCAAAAAAGAACATGTATTATGCACCCTATTGGTTCTCATGTTTCCTTGGAGCGTCTATCCAAGGATTTTCAGCACTTTGTTGTGGGGTTGTCTGCTATAGAGATACCGCGGTCATATCAGGAGGTCCTGCAAAGCAGTCAGTGGCGTCTGGCTATGGAGGAGGAGATGACAGCTTTACAGTCACGAGGTACGTAGAGTGTGGTCCATGCTCCATCAGGTGCGTCTGTTGTTGACAGAAAGTGGGTATTTACTGTGAAGCATAGGGCTGATGGTACCGTAGACAGATACAAGGCCAGGCTGGTTGCTCGTGGGTTCACTCCGACCTATGGATTGGACTATCAGGACACTTTTTCCCCTGTAGCGCGTCATTCTATCTTGCGTATTCTTATTGCTGTGGCGGTGGTACGTGATTGGCCTCTTTTCCAATTGGATGTCAAGAATGCTTTCTTGTATGATGATCTGCAGGAAGAGGTTTACATGCAGTAGCCACCTGGGTTTGCTGCTGAGGGGGAGTCTAGTATGGTGTGTCGTCTTCATAAGGCTATATATTTTTGAGAATGAAATGGGTGAGCCCCCATTTTAGGGGTCACCGCCACTATATTTCATTAAAAAGTTTTAGAGTACATTACCGAGATTGTCAGAGATTATGAAGAGCGTTACAGTGGGACAAGATGTTTTCAACATAAAACCTCTGGTTGTTGAAGATTGCCTCGTTTCTCCCAGTCCAGATGGCCCAAATCGTAGCAAAAGGCTTGGAACACTCATCATTAGAGTTGCCGCCAACTACTCTAATGGATCTCCAAAACTCCGTCAAACCCTCGCTCCGCACCCACGAAACCGCCACCTCAGTCCAAGCCGCAGTCGATGAAGGGCATTTGAAAAATAAATGTTCAACATCCTCATCCGATGTTCTGCATCTGTCACATCGTGTATCAACTGCTCCTAGAATGCGTCCTCTCCGCACCTTGTCGCAGATACGGTTCCTTCTCAAGCACCAAAGAAAAATCTTTACCCTCAAAGGGATCCTTGCAACCCAAATGATATTGACATCCTAGCAGAGCTCCCTATCCTGTTCCTCTCTCCGACTGAGTTCCTTGTATGCATTTTTCACGAAGAAATTAATGCCCTTCCATTGGAAGTGGTCCCTGATGCTAGTGTTGTTCCCCATGGTCAGTAACATCGATTGCATCGTCATAAACTCCTCGAAACGCTGGTCAGACAAGCTGGAGACAAAAGGCGGGGACCACAAACCACCATCGACTGCCACCTCCGAGATCACCGCGCCTTTAGCCTCTGCCAATGAAAAAAGGCGCGGGAACTTCTCCTCCAAATAGGGATGGGCCGGGGCCCGGCCTGACCCATCCCGAAGCCCGGCCCAAATCCCGGCCCAGCCCAAGTCCAAGAGGCATTGGGCCGGGCCTGGGCCTAAAAAATCGGGCCAATTTTTTTGGGCCGGGCTCGGGCTTGGCATGACCCAACCCGACCCAGCCCGACATAGGCCCGAGTGGTGGCCCGTAGTATGGCCCGAGATTGAGCCCACGACCCAACCCAAATGTGGCCCGCGAGCCTTAGTCATGGACATATGTCCCCTCCCAGCTCCCTTCCCTCACGCCAAACACGGTTGATGCCATAGGCTCCTAACCCCTCATGCACGAGAAACCCAAATCCCACTCACAAAACCCCAAGTTGTATTGTCCTCCAAGGCTTCAAGCTTAGTTGCTAAGGTATATCATTGTTGAAGAATCTTTTTTTTATTTTTCGATAGCAACTGAAATTTAATTATGTGGTGGTTTCAGAAATTATGACACTAGAACGTTATTATTTTACAATTGAAGAGATTGATTTACAATTTTATAATGTTTTTTCATAAATAATATAACATTATTCTCCATTTTGTTGGTTAATGTTTTGTGTCTTATATTACATGTAAGGAGGATGGTATGTTCAATCTAGGGGTTTTTTCAAGCTAGAAATCGTCCATGTAGTCACATTTGTTGAAGTAGGAAAGGATTGAGTGTTGTCAGGAGGAATTCGTGGCAATTAATCATGAGGAGCTCAAGGTATGTTTGTATAGGTCCGCAGAACATGTCTAGTCTTGGGTCGGTCCGGCCCAAGCCCGGCTCAAAGGAAATCGGTCGGGCCTGGGCTTGGGCCGAACAACAAGAAGATTTACAGGCCTAGGCCCGTCCCAAGATCCGAAATAATTAGATGGGTTTGGGCCTGGGCCCTTCAGGGCTCGGCCCATGCCCATCCTACCTCCAAAGAGCCATCGCTGAGCCAATCATCCTGCCAGAATTTGAAAGTTTGTCCGTCCACAACCTTGGGGCACAAACGATGGGCCAATGATGGGAGCACCTCATGAATCCCCGTCCATAGTGGAGACTCGAAGGGGAATCCCACCGTGGTCAGTCCACCTCCCACCCCGTGCACTTTTCGCAGCAGAGTAGTAGCCAACGAAGTGGAGGGCCCCCAGATTTGTATTACCCATTTGGCTATGAGGGCCTTGTTCATGCAGCTGATATCTTTGACTCCCAGACCACCTTCCCTGCGTCCCCTCGTAATATCTTCCCACTTTACCAGATGAAGGTCCTGGCCCAACTGCTTCCCATCCTACCAAAAGAACTGCTTCATCAAGGATTCAATTTTCCTCCTAACCCCGATCGGCATGATTATGGTCGAGTAGAAAAAGATCGGAATGGCATAGAGCCCATGTTTCAGTAGGACCAGGTTTCCTCCTTTAGATAACGTGATAGCTTTCCTTCCTGCCAGACTCTGTTCGATCCGTTGCACCACGTGATCCCAGTCCATGTTCCTCAGCTTTCCTGCCGTTAAAGGCAACCCCAGTTAGGAGATGGGTAGATCACCCAACCCACATCCGTAGACAACAGCAAGCTCCACACGGTCTGTCTCCTCCAACCCAAAAGTCACGATAGAGGACTTCTGTCTATTAATCTCGAGGTCCGAGATGTCACCAAAAATCTCCACCAACCGGGCTGCATTCTTGTAATGATCGGCCGTACCTCCCAGAAAGATAATCGTGTCATCTGCATATTGTAATAGGGGAATAGAGATTTCCTCAGCACGGAAGCCCTCGCACCAGCTCGTTTCGACCGCCTGCTTGAAAAGGACCCCCAAGGCATCGGCCACAATGACAAATAACATAGGAGCCAGTGGGCAGCCTTGTCTCACACCCCGCTGCGGCTGAAAGAAGCCACCCTCAGGTTTGCTGTTAACCAGGATCGAGTATGACGACGTTGTAAGGCACCTCTTCACCCAGACTACCCATGCACTAGGGAAGCCCCTCTTCGTCAGGGATTGCCAAAGAAATTTCCATTGCACGCAGTCATAAGCCTTAGAGTAGTCGATCTTCCACAGGGTGGCCTTGGCCCTCTTCCTCTTCCATTCGAGGCAGATCTCTGAGGCCATGACCAATCCGTCCGCCATCTGCCTCCCATGAATAAAAGCAGACTGACCCTGCAGCACCACAGAGTCCATAATCCCCTTCATTCTATTTGCCAGGACCTTCGCAATGATAAGGTATATCACATTTGAGATAGCGATAGGCCGATAGTCCTCCACCCCCAAGGGGTTGTCTTTCTTCGACAGTAGAAATATCTTCTCAAAACCAAAGTTGCCATCTCTGAACTCATTCAGGACCTCCATGACGTCCTCCTTCAGTAATTCCCAGAATTCACGATAGAACAAAACAGAAAATCCATCTGGCCCAGGAGAGCCTTCTGCATTCAGCGACCACACTGCCCGCCTTAGCTCTTCCTCCGTAAACGGTGTCGTCAACCCATCTGCCTGAGACACCGACAGGGATTCCACCCCGGTTCCCCGCCATCCCCATCCGCTCCCTTCCCTTCTTCTAGTATCCCCTACAAAGTGGCCCTGCAATGCCCCCCCCTCCCCCCCAATAGCCGCCTCTCCCGAAAACCATACCCCTCCCACCTCAATTTCATGGATGAAGTTTCTTCTCCGCCGCCCTGAAGCCAACGAGTGGAAGAAGCCAGTGTTGGCGTCCCCCTCCTTCAACCATTTCTGCCTGGATCTCTGCCTCCATTCCACCACTTCCTTCTTGTCGACAAGAAGAAGATCCTCCAATAGGGTTTGCCGAATCATAAGTTCAGAGTTGGAAAGCCCTCTCTCATCATCCAAGCCGTCAAGTTGAGCCACCTCGTTCTGTGCCTCCACCCGCTTCGTTCTCTGTCGAGCCCTAACCTCCTTCTCGAAGGACGAGAGGAGTGCCTTCAATGATTTAAGTTTGCCCGCCAGGCGTGAGACTGCGGATCCCTCGGAAACCACCCCTCTCCAGTGCTCCGCAACCAACTCCCGGAACCCCGCCTCCTGTAGCCAACTCTTCTCAAAACAAAAGAAGAAACTCCCCCGCCCCTCCTCTCCCGACGACCACATAATAGGCGTATGATCTGAAAGCACCCGCGTAAGAGCCCATGCCAGAGAGAGAGGGAATTGCTCAGCCAGCCCTGAGATACCAGGAACCAATCCAAGCGGGACCTTGAGTTCGTATTCCGCCAAGTGAAAGCGCAACCCGCCGCATTCACAATCGAAAGGCCCAGCCGATGAATCATCCCACGGAATGCCTCCGAGCCCAGATCAAGCCCCCCACGCCCTGGGGTCGATCATCCTGTAGGAGGGTGATGTTGAGATCGCTACCGATCAGCCACGCATCATTCACCCCCGAGCTGCCCAAATGTTCTATCTCCACCGCAAGAGTGGTCCCGCCTCCGCCATTAGGTCCGTAACATTCGTCACCAAGAAATCCAAACCATCAGAGCGACGCCGGAGTAGCGTGGAAAGACAGAACTGGGACCTTGATATGGTCTAGAGATCAAATAAGTCCTTTTTCCATCCCATAAGCATTCCTCCCGACGCGCCAAGTGCCTCACGCTCTGCTTGTTGATACACCCCACCCCCCTCCAGGCCATGAATCACCATCGAGGAGGCGGCGTCGAGCTTCGTTTCCTGTACCAGAAATATGTCCGCTCCATTGTCCCTTATATGATTGAAGACACCCCTCCGCTTCTCCGACCTTCCCAGCCCCCTCACGTTTCACGACAAAACTTTTAAAGGCATAAAAACTAAGTTGACCTCCTTGGCGGGACCAGGTCGAGACGTTCGGCCAACCCTATCTAAAATCCGAAAGCGATTTTGGGAAGTCAAGCTAGCCCCATAGCCCTCCGTGTGCGATGTTTCGTTCTCCATTCGAGCCGCTTCCTCTAGCAGTACCGCCCTCCTCCATCTCCTTCCATGGGAGGTCTTCCTGGAGTAGCACGTCCCAAAACGGACAGCGTCGTTGACCCGTGTATGAGGCCCATGGGTATCCTTTTCTCCATCCAAGATCAGCTGTTCATCGGTCAGGGAGGCGGCGGGGGGCGGCACCACCCCGCACTTCGCATCTGTATGTTCCACATCTGCCGCAACCATCCTCGGGTTCTCACTAGAAGAATGCCCCCTCGGTTGTTGCGATCCATCAGGGCAGAAAGACCCGCTCACCGACCCTCTCCATTCCCCTTGAGGGCTCCCCTCGCTAAAGACCTCCATAGTTGCTCCATCGGTATACGTTCTCTCCACCGGAGACCTCGCGGCGAGACCGGTAGCCATAACAAATGGATCGGAAGCGTTAGCCGGATCAGCCACCCGGATCTTCGGACTGCTCTACTAGGGTTGGGCATTGGGTTGGGTCGGCCCGACCCGGCCCAAAACCCGACCCGTATAACCCGACCCAAACCTGAACTCGAAATTTAATGGGCGGGCCGTGGGCCCTAAAATGAGCCCATATTGATTATCGGGCCGGGTTTGGGCCTGAGAAGGCCCAAACCCGTTAGCCCGATAACCCGACCCATTTTAAAGCAAGTATATTCATATCTAGTACGGTATAATTATATCAATTATATTCATGTTCATTCCAAATACCATGTTCTAACTTTAATATCCTTATTAGAGTGTAGAATAAATGCTTAGACACATTAATAATCATATCCATTAGTGGATTGAGGATATTATTACATTAATATACAAGATTATTACATTAATATGCAAGAATGGAATCCGTGTCCTCAAGTGTTACAGCATGTACAACTGTAAGTAACCAATCTGTATTGGGTCATAGTGCCCGCATCTACAATAGAATATGTAATGGTGAATTGAATGGTGGTTTAAGTCGCCATATTTTTACCACATTTGTATTTCCAACATACAACTAATGTTAAAATCACAAATTAGTTAGCATGCTTTATAGTTTTAAACATGCACACATGCATAAGAAACAATCACACAAATGCAAGAAGAATGGAAGACATGATATTGGTATACATAGGTGTTAAATTGGGCTGGCCCGACCCGAACCCGACCCATTTTGTTTGGGCCGGGTTTGGGCTTGGGCCTAATTTTTGAAAATAAAATGGGCCTAGGCCCGACCCGTTAGCCCATATTCTAAAATGGGCTTGGGTCGGGCTAAGGCGAACCTGGCCCGAGCCCGACCCATGCCCAACCCTATGCTCTACTCCTCGGGTCGCCCCTCCAGGTCCAGGACTGCAGCTCTTACCGGATCCGCACGTGGTGGGTTATCCGCATGTGGAGCAGGTGTTCTAAAGAGACCATCCGCATGCAGGGTACATTCGGGCCCAACATCCCTAGAGTCCAAGTCATCGAATCTTGATTTATGGGTCGTTGTAAAAGCAGCAGTAGGACCCGCCCGAGGCGATTCAGATCGACCCCCCACAAATAAATTCCCAAGGTCGATATAGTTTGGAACACCAATCGACGCAACATGAAAAGAACCGAATCGGATTGCCTGCGACTCATGAAAGGCCGTCTGCGCAACGGCGTTTCGATTACCTTGTGGTGCACCATCCGCTCCCGACGGCAACCACCCCGTCGCCTGAGGTCCCCGGGGGGCGACCACCTCATGGCCGGCAACTTGAATAGCACGCGTGAACTGTACCAGAGATCTCCTTCCTCCAAAATTCAGCCATCTCGGACCCACCGACTCCGGCACAAGGTTCGCAACCTCAATCACAGGGTCTTGGGGTTCTCCAGGAAGACAACCTGTAGAGATGATGCGGAAGACGTCGAGCCAGGCCCCCAGCAGTTGCTTCAGCCGATTCCGCCCACGCCAGGCGAAAGGGATTCCCCTTACCGAACTCAGGGACGTAGGCTTAAGATGTAGAAGGTCATCTTCCACCCCACCATGCCGCCACCTCAGCTTCGTCCAGTCCTCCTTAGACCAACGTAACAACTCTGTTGCTTCGATGTTCCTCAGGGCCACGAGCCAGGACCTGCCATGGAGACAATCTCGTAATGTCCCCTTTGAATAACCCCGCCGTAAGCAGCCCCACATCGGAGGTTCCCCGAAATAGAGCTTCCTCTGTGCCACCGCCTTCTCCCACAAGCAGACAAGTGCCGCCATCTTGTGCAATGTAGTTGGTTGAGCTCTTTCCAAGCGGCTGTTGCCGGCGTGTCCGCGTCGCATTCAGTGGACAATGACGACTTCTGTGAGCGAAACCACGACATCCAAAGCACCGTAGGGGCTCCCGGCATTGCCGAGACCAGTGAGAGAGAGAGCCACAACGAAAATAGCCCCTCCCAAAAGGATTAGGAAGGGGAGGAAGGGGACTGGGTTTGGTAGATACCCTCTCGCGGCGCACCGATCTCCTCCCGCGGACGAGCATCCACTCCCCCTCCGCAGAGACCCCCCTCATCCCAAGAGCTCAAGCCTTTAGCAGAGTCCGAAGGCTTGGTTTCAGAAGCTCTCAGAATTGATTGAACAGAGGGGGTTTGTCAGATCTACTGCAGATTATACTCTCTTTGTAAAGAGAGACTAGAGAGGTATTGTAGTCATTTTGATTTATATTGATGATATTGTTATCACTGGCATCGATGAAAAAGGCATTCAAGCAGCTAAGGATTTCCTTGGACATCAGTTTGTTACCAAGGACCTTGGCACGCTTCGTTACATTCTTGGCCTGGAGTTTGCACGAAATCAGCAGGGTATGGTTATGACAGAAAGGAAGTATGTTACTGATCTTCTATCTGAGACATGTATGATAGGATGTAAATCGGCTGCTACCCCGATGGATCCTAATGCGAAGCTCCATGATGACGGATATGAGAAGGTGGACAAGAGACGGTACAAAGAGCTGGTAGGAAAATTATTGTATGTTACCATTACCAGGCCTGATATATCTTTCACTGTGAGTAGAGTAAATCAGTTCATGGAGCAACCCAGACAGGCGCACATGGATGCAGTATTCATGATCCTGAGATATCTGAAGTCATCTCCAGGTGTATGTCTTCTGTTTAGAAAAGATACATCTCTCTCAGTTACAGGATGTGCATATGTAGATTATACTGGGTGTCCTAAGGACAGGAAGTCTACTTCATGCTTCATTGTGTTTGTTGGCAGCTCACTTGTCTCATAGAAGAGTAAGAAATAAACCGTTGTTGCTCGATCTAGTGCAGAATCAGAATATAGGGCAATGACCCAAGGTAGTACGGAGATGATGTGGGTCAAATCTGTTATGACCGATTTAATGATTGAAGTGCCTCTTCCTATGCATCTCAAATGCGACAATCAGGCAGCCTTGTTTATAGCTAATAATCCATCATTCAATTAAAGGACAAAGCACATTGAGGTGGACTGTCATTACACTCGTGATTTGATCCAAAAGGGGCTTATTTCAACATCTTATGTAGCATTAGGAGATCAGATTGCAAACATGTTTACTAAAGCCCTGGCTTGAAGTCCTTTTGATCATTGTTGATCCAAGCTGAGCATGATAGATATATATGCTCCAGCTTGAGGGGGAGTGTTAAGATATTTATGTTATTTTGTCCCCTTTTCATATTGTTTATTTCTATTATCCGGTTTATGTAATTTACCCTTAGAGCTTTTCTCCTATATAAGAGAGCTCTAGGGTTAGATGGAATATCACTTTCGTTTCCCTTTCCACAGGTTCGAAGGGATGTCACCCACTGCTTGTGTGTAGAAGCTTGTCTGCTCAAAGAAGGTGACATCAGCAGCCACATAGTATTGATGCCCACTAGGATCATAACATCGATAACCTTTCTGAGTACGAGAGTACCCAAGAAAGACACTTGATAACCCGGGGTGATAATTTGTCAGCTGCATGGAAGCAATACAACCAAAAATCCGCAGAGGTAGAGGAAAAGGAGACTTGGGATGGTATATTAAAGTGAAGGGAGTTCCTCGTTTGAGAACAGAAGAAGGAACTCTGTTGATGAGATAGGCAACTGTAATGATGACACACCAATAGTACTTAGAAACACTCATTTGACTAAGAAGAGATCTAGCAATATTAAGCAAGTGTCGAAGTTTTCTTTCTACTACCCCATTCTGATGTGGGGTATACGAACAAGAGATTTGGTGAACAACCCCCTGAGGCATGGAGAAAGAAGTTAAATCCTGTTAAGTGAACTCAAGAGCATTATTAGTCTGAATGATCTTAACACATGTAGGAAAAGAGGTTTTAACTTATTTATAGTAATTTCTGACATTTATTAATCTCTGAACGCTCCTTTATTAAATACACCCAAGAAGATCGACTATAATCATCGACAAAAATAATAAAATAATGATGATCACTCAATGTTCGGACCGGACAAGGCCCCCAAACATCACAATGAGCAAGATCAAAAAGACTAGTACTACGGGACTCAGTTAGAACAAGAATTGAAGCTCGATGATGTTTTCCGAACTCATATGCCTCACAATGAAAGGGCTTCAAAGTAAAGAATTTAGGGAACATCATGGAGAGCCTTGGTAGAGGGATGCCCAAGACGCATATGACATAGGAGCGGGTCTTCGAAGATGGTCGCAACACCGACAAACTTGGAATTCGATGGTATGTTAAGATAATACATGTCCTTCTCATGACCCCCACCAAAAATTTGCCTTTTTCGGATGTCATGAAAATAACAAGTAGACTCATAAAATATCACACAACAATTAAGCTCAACATAAAGGTTATGAACCAACGATAAGCTAAGAGGGAAATCGGGAGCACAATGAACCCCATACAGTCGGATCTTGGAGAACTCCATTGTTCCGACAGTAGTAATAGTTGAGTCAATCCTACTGACGACTCGAACTGACACGGAGGAAGAATATAGAGGAGGTTAGCAGTCTACCTTCTCCAGATGAGTAGAGGTGCCAGAATCAATAATCCATGCTGGAGCAGGAGTGATGATAGAGTTGGCTACTGTACCTAAAGGAGTAGCCAGGGCAGCAGTGGTAGTATCAATGGGGGTAGTAGTCCCGGGAGTCTGGAGAATCTGTATCAGTCGAGAGTAATCTACGTCATTGAGATGGACTGTCTTGCCACTAGGGGTTGTTGTAGTCGATGCGTCTTCTATATCATAAGCGTCCACATAGCCACTATTGGCGTGGTAGGGAGGTACGTCAAACTTCTACTAGCATAGTTCGGACAGATGGTTCCACCGACCACAATGAGTGCATTGTGGAAAATGAGGGGCAATAGTAGATTGCCTACGATCACGGCCAAAGTCACGTCTACGTCCAGGCTCTCGTCCACAGCCATGTCCTGATATATGATTGTATCCTCAAAAGCCATATCGGCCTCCTCTCCCATATGCGGCTATGTGTGCAGAACTCTCTCCCGTAGGTAAGGTAGGAGATCGGGCAACAGATGTCTCTAGTTCCTCAAGATGACCAAAAATGACCTTTAGCGTTGGCATTGTATCTGATATAAAAAATTGCTCCTTCGTTGCTTGGTATTTGGAATACAAGCCATCAAGAAAACGATATACGCGTCAGTCTGGATACTTTTGTACTTGTTTGGTACAACATGAAGGCTGGAATATCGTGAGCTCCTCATACAGGCTACATGCCTGTAGCACTCAACAAGAGTGGAATCACCTTGAGATGCAGACCAGATCTACCTCTTATTCTTTGTCCTTTTCATCTAGAGGATCTTGAGTCTGGATGTATTAGTTTCCATTAACCACCAATGAACACCATGAAGGACCGAGACCAGTGACGTACTTTTCTGTGCCCTTAAGGTTGATAGTAGTACCTTGCGTCATTATGTTTGTGGCCAACGACTGACTCAACGGAGGAAGTAGGTGTCATGGTGGTCATTAAAGATGAAAGATATTCTGTGATCGACTAAGTATGCATACAAGGACTAAAAAATACCCTAAAACTCACGTTTCAGATGTGCAAGAGGTCTTAAAAATGCATTCCACAACAGTTCATTAGAAAATCAAGGGTCTAACAGAAGCAACAATGGCCCTGGGAGGTTGGCGGCGGCCCTAGGAGGCTCCAACAGTGACCACTGAGGCCCTAGAGGGTTGCTGCAACGTCTGCGGTGGCCCTGGGGGTTGTTGCATTAGGATTGACGCCCGAAGGGGGGCTGGTGGCAACCTTAGGATAGCCCACGCAAGGCCCTAGGAGAGGAAGAAGGGCCTGCTTAGGCACACGGGGAGGCTTGAAGGTAGCAGCAAGATGGAGTTAGGTCAGAACCTCGGTCTAGGACTGTTGCTCTGATACCATGTAGAGAAAAGAATGAATCGTTGTGTTTATTCCATAGATCTAGGGTGTCTTTTATAGAGAGAAACCCTAGAGAATAAAAAGGGAAAAGTACATAAAAGACCCTGAAGGGTTACATGACACAAGTAAAGTAGAAAATGCAATAACTCTAACACATACTAATCTGGCTGATGAATAATAAATTCATAAAAACTTCTGTTGCATATAAAAGACTTTGCAGATGCATGGAAGGCATCAACTGAATCTCCATCTGTTCTATGATAGGGGAATGTCTCCAATCGGCAATGCCAACAGATTGACCTGAAGGATTGGTGCTATAAGATGTTAATTGTTCTCTGTCGACACAAAAATGATGAGATGCTTCGGAGTCCTTGATCCATTCTATAATATCATCGTTATAACATGTGGTAAGAGTATAACTGCTACTTATGGTGCTCACATAGGCAACTATGTCAGATGAGGCTAGAGGAGCACTAGCAGTACCACCTGAAAGGGCGATAATCTATCTCACATGAGAGATAAGATCATACCTTTGATCCATAGGAGTAACAATGGTCTCAGACTAAACTACTCAACCGTACGAGTAGAGGCATGATGATCATACTTCTGATAGCATATGTTCTCAGAATGTCTTATTCCATTGCAATACATGTACTGAAGGCAAGAACACCACTTTACCTACCATAGACACCATGTTTGCCAAGACTGAGGAGGTTTGAGATGTAGAACTTGGGGGTACGTTTATCCCGCTCAGACAATTGTATGCCTTCTCTATGGGCGGTCTCGAGGTACCAGAAAGAAGCTGGTTGCGGGTTATATCATGATGGGGTTCAAGAGCTACGTAAAAAACACCCACCATTGTGGTATTCTTGTAGACCATCTGTTGAAGACTGATACTTGGAGGTCTGATATTATGTAGCTTCTTTAACATGCCTCTCAGTATGGAATAAACTGCATGGAAAAGATGACCATTCTGCTTTGTATTGAAGATGCCATACTGGAGTTGAAGAACCTCTGTCTCGTTCTTCGCCTGGGAATATGTTGCGGGTAGAATATTCCACATCATCTGTGTACGTGCTGCTGTAGAATGGCGATGGCTATCTCCGTCGTGAGAGCACTCTTGCTTTTATGAAGCATTGGCTCCAGTCTTGTCGGCCTGCTTGAGTTTTGTCAAGGTGTACTCTTTGTTGTTCTCCATGATGCTCATGAATTGCATTTCCCACAATTCATAGTTAGTCATGTCCATCTTGATGATGGGACATGGGATTTTGAATGCTCTAAAGGATAGAGTAACATTGGCCTTGTCTTCTGTCATGACAGAAAAGGGAGACCGGGAGGGGCACTATTGGAGATAGAAAAACCATTCTTTATCTATACAATCATGTAGGGAACATGTTGTATGTACAGACTGTTAGAAGAAAAGGATTCGTTGTATTCCAAAGAACCCTAGGCTCTCTTATATAGAGAAGGCCTATGGGTAAATTACATAAGATGGAAACACTAAAATAAAAATAATAGAAAATGGTACATAGATGTGAACCCCTCAGGATCCGGGTACCCGTTTACGCGCATTTCGCAATATTTCATTCACATGAATCGCAGAAGTTGTAGAAAAGCAGGGAAAATTTTTCGCATAATTATGACATTCATTTCCATCACACAACCACAAAGTAAAAGAGACAATGGCACCAAAATTTTCTTTTCATTAATATTCATATCAAGTTACAACATGTACAAGGATCTTCCATTACAACATATATCCCAAAATGTGATACAAAAGAGATAACATTTACATCATTATCTGAACAAAAACTGAGGCAAAGTAATTCATACCGTCGGGAATAAACTCTATCTCCTGGAAGCATATATATATCTACTGAGCTGCAGGCTGTTTGCCTGCCACAAACAAAATAGGAAAGAAGAGGCGTCAGCCATTGCTGGTACCTCCATAAAATTTATAAAAATAACTTGACAATTAATATGTACAAAAGCAGGCAAGTAGAAAGGTGGTACCAGTAAAATTTACATCTACTTGCGTAAGTAAAAAGGGGTTTGTTTGTAATGCGTTTCTAATGATTTCCCCCAGAACCCGGCATTTCCCATATGTAACATATTTATATAGCAGTTGCGTAATCATGAGTGTATGAGCGTAAATGCATATATCATTTTCTTTAGAGATCCTGTTGGTAAGTGAAAAATGGAAAAGTTGAGATTGTAGAGATCTATTTATTTAATTTCTTGGGTAGAGAGAATGGTCTTTTGATCATAATTTCTCCAACTCTTAACTTCAATGTTTCAGATATAGCTCCAGATGTTGTAGATGTAGATATGGATGATCTAGATATAGAATCGCCAAGTCTGTTTGGCGAAGTAACTCAAGCGGTGAAGAAGCCTGCAAATGGCTCTTCCGTCTCGCCCTCTAATTGGAAGCGCGGTCCAATAGAGGGCTAGGTCTACTCCCCAACTACGCCACTGAGACGGGTGAGAGAGACTCCCTAGAAAAGTCACTCTAGAAACCTGCCTGACTAGTACAGGCGAACGAGCTCGTACGTAAAACTGAAAAACCAGGATCCCCCGCCTGGGCATCCTCATAGACAGGGTCAGCGGAACTGGTCTAAAGTCAGGATCCCAACGAGGCGTAAAAACACTGCGAGCTCGCGTAAAAACCGTGTAAAAGACTGGGAACCTAGACCCGCGCACTAGGCGGTCGCTGCCCTAACTGGGCTTCCTTTCCTCCGCCCAGTTGAGAGTCACCGCACTCTCGCACGGTCAGGTGTAAGGATCGCCATGACCGGCGTAATTATATGATATCACTGACTCTTCATTATTTCTCTTGCTCGACTCATCATTCCTTTCTCAATATCTTGTATGGGTATCTTTCATAGATCTAGATTTCAATCTCAAACTTACTATTGAAAATGATTATAACCCTCTACGGAAAAAAAAAACAACCTTGAGGACAATTGCCATTGGTCAGATGAACTTCTCCAAAAAAAATCATTCTTGATTATCAATGTAGATACTATATACAGTGATGTTAGTTATGGGCTTAGATGTGTAATAGCATGAGCATGCCTAAGTTCCTATTAAGACAGATATAAAGTCACTCGAGATTATATTTAAGTTTGATATAATTCAGGGGCACATGCTACTCGTCTCTTATTCCAATCATTGCTATAGAGGAACTGATGCTATTGATTGTGCTTCGACATACTCTGTGATTTGAACTAATAATAACTACTCTTGACTTGCCGGTATTTATTATTTGTGAACAAACTATGCAAGAAAACTAAAGTGCGGAGTTAATTTGAATACCCAAAAATTTTGATCTATTCAGGCTCCCATTCAAGCCAATGATCTGTAGGAACGTTGATACTTGGACCTATATATATATGTATATATATGGTAAGTCATGTCACATACTCTGATTTCCAAAGATTATAAAAAAAATATATAATTTGACATCGGTTAAAATAAGGAAAATCAGACATAAATTTTGCATTCAGTTGGTGGCTGTCAATAGGCAACTTATTAAGTTTCAGATCCAACTAGAGTACCTTAAACTTAACCAATGTCAAAAGAAAAGTAGATCGTAAATATTATTCAAGGTAATTATGTCAAAAGAATGGTATTAGGATTCAAAGAACATAGTAATACACATGGATTACCAATTTGAAATTAGATATTTTAAAAGGGTTCAATTTAGTATAGATATAAACATCTTCTCAAAAGAATATCATAATTACAATAATATGTTCTGACTATTACCATATGGTTTTCGGAATACCATAATCACGAATTGATAGAGGAGTATGTACATAACAGTTCAATTCATATAAAAAAATCATTTTTTTTAAAGTAAAATATGTTAAACCAATTTTATATATAAAAATTTAACAAGTAACACATTCATATTTACTCCACTTAACAATGTGCCATTAGACACAACCGTTGGAAACTTCCCAACATCTTTCAAGGACCTTCTATACAATTATTTCCATAGTCTGTTACACACCTGGTTGTCCCTTTTTATTTGGACCATCATTATTTTTCTCTAAATCAATTTTCTATTTTTTTTATACATATCTGACGTCCACATTTTTAAGACTTGTTATAACTCTAACATTCACGTATACAGCTCTCAATACCCCCTTTAAAATTAGAGTATATTTATCTCAGATTCTTCCCTTCGAACAGAAACTAATTCACCAAACATGCATGCATGCATTTGGAAAGTCTCATATGGAATCTCTTTTTAAAATAATAGATGTTAGGAACTTCAATATAAATCCTTCCTATTCGATACTTGTATAAACTGATCACCATCTAAAATTACCAATTTATACATCTTATTATATATATATATACCTATAAATTGAGCAGAAGATTTAGAACTCAGTTCTAAGATCCCCCAAAATTTCCAGGAAACAAGAATTTAGTGTGTAAAACACATGTGTGGCAGCAAAGAGGGTAGGGGATTAAGGAGTGTACCTCTTCGGTTTCTTCAAATTGGGAGATAGAACTCTAACATGCAGTGGCTGTGATAATTTGTAGCTGCAGTTGGAGAGGGCAGCAGCAAATTAACCAATTTCAGGAGCTTCTATGGCTGGAAATTAAAAGGGTATTGGGAAGAGGAACGAGGAATAAAAAGGGGAATAGGGTGGTACCTTTGGATGCCCCAATTTGGAGGAACAAGAGCATGCATTCACCATGCAGTGAAGGCAAATTTGCAGATTCCAGGGAGAGGTAGAAGAATTCCAGCCGATCTCTTCCTCTTCTCTCGGCTGGAATTGGAAACATGAGGGCTTTTTGGGTGGGTCTTATATATATAGAGGAAGGGTTTCAAGAGAGTAATGCCATGTGGGGTTTACAAGTTGGCCAAGTGGAAGCTAAGAAAAGGAAATAAAAACCAACGGCTGGCTGCTACAGTGTCTGCAGTAGCAAACAGTTAATAATTTTTTTTTATTTTAGATATTTTATTATTTTTTTCTCTCATTTTAAAGTCCCTCATAATCGCACGTCGAGCCTCCGATTTCGACGCGCAATGGCTCGTTTTGATCGTCTCTAAATGACGATTAATTTGAGTATAATATTGGTATACTTTCGGTCGGGTTTGGATGTCCGAAATTTTCGAGGTACGGTTTCGATTTCGGATTAAATTTTGTGGTTTAAAAATACCAAACGACCTCCGATTGACGAACGGTCGATTCCGTTGGTCTTGTATTGTCGAATCGTATCTACTGACGGTCTCGGTTCGTTTCGCGGTTTTCGAATTTGCGTCGCGGCTTTTCACGGCGCGCGCTACGAATTGACCGATTTTTGGTCGATTTCGCCCGAACGACTTTTGATTCATGATCAATTGGTCGTTTTAGGTTGTTTAGTATTGACCGACAACGTTTTTGGGTTCATTAGACCCAAAATCGGACGAGTTCGGGTTTACGCGAATTCCCGGATGTTACAATTATAAAAACCTCAAAGGGAGTCTCGTCCTCGAGACTCGAGTCAAGGTTAATAGGTATCTTGTTTGGATTTAATATGGTCATAAAAACCTCAAAGGGTTTTGAACCCATAAAAACCTCAAAGAGAAAACAAGCCATATATTTATAATTTATCTAATTACAAAAGCTTGTTTTGATGATTACATCAGAATAGCTGCGGGTATCGTGCCCGCATGTCGGCTTCAGTCTCCCATGTCGCTTCCTTGACGCCGTGTCGGTGCCACAAAATCTTGACCAATGAAATCTCTTTGCTGCGAAGTTTCTTCACGGCACGGTCAAGTATCTGAACTGGCTTCTCCTCATAAGTTAGATCCGGCTCTACATCGAGATTCTCGTAACTGATAATGTGTCGAGGGTCGTGGACATACTTCCTCAGATTGGATATGTGGAAAACATCATGAATAGCTGAAAGATGTGGAGGAAGGGCTACTCGGTAAGCAACCTTTCCCACTCTAGTCAGAATCTTGAACGGTCCAACATATCGCGGCGCCAACTTGCCACGAACACCGAATCTCTGCACTCCCTTCATGGGAGATACTCGCAAAAATACCCAATTTCCAACCTATAATTTATAGGAATGTCATTAGTATGAGATTAAGTTTGGACATATATATATATCATAGATGAAGAAGAAATAATTAGATTACCTGGAACTCTAAGTCTCTCCTCCGACGATCAGCATAGCTCTTCTGGCGACTCTGTGCCGTCAGAAGCCTCCGTCTCACAAGGTCAACAGCTCTCGTAGTCTCCTCCAAGAGATCTACGGAATATAAAGCATGATCACCTACCTCACGCCAACTGAGAGGCGTGAGGCATCTCCGCCCGTATAGGGCCTCGAACGGTGCCATGCCAATACTGGAGTGATAGCTGTTGTTGTACGTGAACTCCACTAACGGCAGATGGTCCTTCCAGGACCCCTTTCCACTCCAAAGTGCATGCGCGAAGTAGATCCTCAAGCGTCTGAATGGTGCGCTCACTCTGTCCATCTGTCTGCGGATGGTATGCAGAACTCATCTTCAGCTCTGTCTGTAGTGCTGACATGAACTGATGCCAATAATGAGATGTAAATCTCGAATCCTTGTCAGACACCACCTCTCGTGGTATACCATGCAGCCTGATAATGTTCTGCACATAGAGCTTGGCCAATCTGGATGGAGTGTAAGTCGTGTTGACAGGTATAAAATGGGCTGACTTGGTCAACCTATCAACAACGACCCAAATGGAATCATGACCTGGCGTCTTCGGCAATCCTGTGACAAAATCCATAGAAATGCTCTCCCATTTCCACTCGGGAATGGGGAGAGACTGCAGTAATCTGGCGGTCTCCTGTGCTCAGCCTTGACCATCTGACAGGTCATGCATCTGCTAACATGTAGCGCCACATCGCGCTTCATTCCATCCCACCAAAAATGTCGACGCAGATCACGGTACATCTTCGTGCTACCTGGATGGATAGATAACCGTGAACTGTGTGCCTCATCTAGAATGTCTCTGCGAAGCTGCTCGTCATTGGGTACAACGACCCGTCCCGCCTTCCATAAAATAGACTGTCACGATAAAATCATCAAATTCATCCTTGATGGCGCGCATGTATCTATCTCGGATCCAAGGATCTGTCTTCTGGCCCTCTACAATACGATCCCAAAGGCTGTTGTATCGTGGAGGCACGGCGGTAGAAATGGATGCGCTCTCCTGAGGATGCCAATCGGTCAAAGCTGCAAGCGTATCCCACGTGTATAGCCAGTTCGCCGTACCATCAGCATGCGCTCTCCTGCTAAGTGCATCAGCCACCACGTTTCCCTTACCGGGATGGTAAGAGATCGTGCAATCATAATCCTTCAGCAGCTCGAGCCATCTGCGCTGTCTCATGTTCAACTCCTTCTGATCAAAGATGTACTTTAGGCTCTTGTGATCTGTGAAAATCTCGAAGTTCACCCCATATAGATAGTGGCGCCAGATCTTCAAGGCGAAGACAACTGCCGCCAACTCTAAGTCATGTGTGGGGTAGTTCCGCTCGTGCGGTCTCAACTGCCGTGATGCGTAAGCAATCACCTGTCCTCTCTGCATCAACACTGCTCCCAGACCTTCCCCAGATGCATCTGTGTAGACTGCATAGTCCTGAGTACCTGAAGGAAGAGTAAGAATAGGCGCTGTAGTCAATCTCTCCTTCAGTGTCTGGAAGGGCCTGCTCACATGAATCGTTCCAAATGAATGGAACTCCCTTCTGCGTCAATTGTGTCAATGGACGGACGATGCGTGAAAATCCGTTGACGAAGCGTCTGTAATAACCTGCTAGTCCGAGAAAGCTCCGAATCTGAGTAACTGTCTTGGGCTGCTCCCAAGACATAACCGCATCTATCTTCGCAGGATCAACTGCAATGCCTGCTCCAGAAATGATGTGCCCGAGAAATGAGACCTGGGATAACCAGAACTCGCACTTGCTCAACTTGACATATAGCTTGTGCTCTCGCAATGTATCCAAAACAATCCGTAGATCATTCGCATGATCCCATTCATTCCGTGAATAGATGAGTACATCATCGATGAACACCACTACAAACTTGTCCAAGTATGGACAAAAGATCCTGTTAATCATATCCATGAAAGCCGCAGGTGCATTGGTGAGCCCAAACGGCATCACCACAAACTCGTAATGCCCATAGCGAGTCCTGAAAACTGTCTTCGAAATATCTGACTCACGAATCCTCAGCTGATGGTAGCCTGAGCGAAGATCGATGTTCGAGAATACCGAAGATCCCTGGAGCTGGTCAAACAAATCATCGATGCGTGGCAAAGGATAATGGTTCTTCACCATTCTCTTGTTCAGCTGCCTGTAATCGATGCATAACCTCATGGATCCATCTTTCTTCTTGATAAATAGAACCGGAGCACCCCAAGGTGAAGTGCTCGGTCTCACGAATCCCAAATCTAGCAACTCCTGCAACTGCACCTTCAGCTCCCTCAACTCGGCTGGTGCCATGCGATAAGGTGCCATAGAGATCGGTTGTGTATCTGGCAACAATGTGATCTCGAACTCGATCTCCCTCTCAGGAGGTAATCCTGGTAGCTCATCAGGAAACACGTCAGGGTATTCTGAGACTACTCGGATATCCTGTATCATCGGCTCCTGATCAGATACCTCCCGCACAAATGCAAGGTATGAATCACAACCCTGATCAACAAGTCGCTGGGCCCGCAACACTGAAATATACTCCATGGTGGAGTCATGCAAAGTACCCTCAAAAGGTGAACTCGGGTAAATCTGGAATCCTGAAGACAACGGTCTTCCTAAAGCAATCAACAAGTGCATGATGAGTAGATAGCCAATCCATGCCCAAAATCAAATCGAACTCATCAAGCTGTAGGAGTAGACAGTCTGCGATCATCTCATGACCGCCAATCAGTATGGGCAAGTGCCTGACTATCAGAGATATGACAAATAACTGGCCACCTGGCCCTCGGATGTGATATGGAGACGATAGCGTCTCTGCAACTCTATCTAAAGAAACAAGCAACCTCGAAGCAAGGAAAGAGTGTGTCACGCCGGAATCAAACAAAACATGGAAAGGTCGGCCCAAGACTGAGACCATACCTTTCACCACAGTAGCCGTTGAACGTGCCTGCTCCTCAGTAACGACATGTAACTGTCCTTGCCTGCTGGATGCAGCACTAGAACCTGCCACACTCTGCGTCTGTCTCTGCTGTTGCCGCCTAAAGTTGGAGTTCCTACCACGGAAACTCCCTGAACGCTGTGCCTGAGGCTGTGACTGTGAAGGCTGTGACTGAGGCTCACCAGCTACCTGTGGGCACTGTGAGCGATAGTGTCCCCACTCATGACATCGATAGCATCTGACTGGCCTGGTAGGTGGAGTAGTTGTGCCTGTGCTCCGAGCTGGTCCTGCAGGTGGTCTATCTGCTCGCTGCGACCCAGATGGTCGAGCGGACTCTGTGCCACGTCCGGCGAGTGCTCCTCCTAGAGTAGTCGATGGAGAAGAGCGAACACTGCCTGTGAAGGACGAACCTGTGGGTCGGAATCGTCTGTCTGACCTCTGCTGCTGAAACGGTCGACGTATCGGTCCAAAAGATCGACGCGGTCTAGGTGCTGCTCCAGACGAGCTCCCGAAACGTCTCCCCCTGATGTCCTCGAACTTCTCCGCAGCATCGGTAGCCTCGGAGATGGAAGTGATGTGTAACCCTGCCAGCTTCTCCTGCACCTCCTCGCGCATGCCACCAATGAACTTTTCCAGATTCTCCTCTGGAAATGCGCCAGCTGCTCGGGTATGTCGTGACAACTCTGTATATCTGATGAAATAATCTCTGGCGGTCATATGTCCCTGACGAAGCTCGGCAAACAGTCGGCGCTGGGACTCCTTCCACTTCGCAGAAACGAAGTGGGCTCGGAACTTCGTCTCGAAATCGTTCCAAGTAGGCTCTCGGCCTAACTCGGACACTACGGCCTCCCACCATCGCTCGGCGAAGTCTGTCAGTGAATACTCTATGAAAGATAGCCACGTGTCTCGTGGTGCATGAATTGCCCTGAGCACCTTCATTACTCTCTTCAGCCATTGCTCAGCATCATCTGGTGGACCTGTACCCTCAAACAAGGGTATGTTGGCCCGCTGGTAAGAAGTGAAGACCGACTGGTGCCTGTGAATGGCTGCATACTCGTGTGCATCCTTACCAGCAAAGTCAACAGGGTCCTGCTCCCTGTCCAAGTCTGCATCCTCCTGAGCTCCATGCTCTGGTATGTCCTCTAGTGCATCATCAGCGTGAGGCTGCTCCACCTCAACGGACTGGGGCTGCTCCTGTCGCATTCCATCCTGGGATGGATGGTACGTGAAATCTGACAGATCCTCAAATCTCATCTCTATGTCCGTCTGCCTGTCAGCAATCTCGGTCTGCTGGGCCAATATCTGCTCCTGCTGGCCTCTCATAGCAGCTTGCTGCTGCTGAAGATCGGTAAGTGCGCTCAGTATGCGTGCCAGCTGATCAGAAGTATCCTGACCAGGTCGAGATGCCATGGCTCTGCATGAGAACCATAATTAGTCATAAAATGCCATAAACAGATACTTATCGTAAATGCTCTTCTCTTCTTGGGATATAATATGAAAATTAATGAACTTGGTGACATATGTAGTTATTGAATATGAATGTCATATTTCCCTTTTCGAACTTACGACAAGTCGGAAGACTGTCGCTATTCGAGAACTTAATGCGATCGGAATCGAAATACTACGAATGTGCGTATCGGGGTACCACTGTTCTGATACCAAACTGTGAACCCCTCAGGATCCGGGTACCCGTTTACGCGCATTTCGCAATATTTCATTCACATTAATCGCAGAAGTTGTAGAAAAGCAAGGGGAAAATTTTTCGCATAATTATGACATTCATTTCCATCACACAACCACAAAGTAAAAGAGACAATGGCACCAAAATTTTCTTTTCATTAATATTCATATCAAGTTACAACATGTACAAGGATCTTCCATTACAACATATATCCCAAAATGTGATACAAAAGAGATAACAATGATGGACTGATATAATGATGACGGATTTGATCCTTAATTCTATTTACTCCTTTTAAGTTAGTGGATAGTCCGTGGTCTTGGTCTGTGTGTAACCTCACACTATGACTCTAAGATATTAAACTACCTTAGGGTTGGGGGGCCTCCGTAGGCATGCGGTGTTGTGTAATGCATCCTAACTAAGTTTCCAATACGTCCACTAGCTTATTAAGATTTCGCATTCAGATTATAGTCACTTCCATTTACTCAACTTAAACTGTGATCTTTATAGGGATTTCGAAACAGATTATAATCACTCCCAATCATCTCAATTTTCAATTGTAATTTCTCCAAACCTTTACAGTAACTCTCTCAGATGTACTCTCAATGATGTAGATAGATGTAGATACGAATGATCTGGATGTAGAATCGCCAAGTCTGTTTGGCGAAGTAACTCAAGCGGTGAAGAAGCCTGCAAATGGCTCTTCCGTCTCGCCCTCTAATTGGAAGCGCGGTCCAATAGAGGGCTAGGTCTACTCCCCCAACTACGCCACTGAGACGGGTGAGAGAGACTCCCTAGAAAAGTCGCTCTAGAAACCTGCCTGACTAGTACAGGCGAACGAGCTCGTACGTAAAACTGAAAAACTAGGATCCCCCGCCTGGGCATCCTCATAAACAGGGTCAGCGGAACTGGTCTAAAGTCAGGATCCCAACGAGGCGTAAAAACACTGCGAGCTCGCGTAAAAACCGTGTAAAAGACTGGGAACCTAGACCCGCGCACTAGGCGGCCGCTGCCCTAACTGGGCTTCCTTTCCTCCGCCCAGTTGAGAGTCACCGCACTCTCGCACGGTCAGGTGTAAGGATCGCCATGACCGGCGTAATTATATGATATCACTGACTCTTCATTATTTCTCTTGCTCGACTCATCATTCCTTTCTCAATATCTTGTATGGGTATCTTTCATAGATCTAGGTTTCAATCTCAAACTTACTATTGAAAATGATTATAACCTCTACGGAAAAAAAAAAACAACCTTGAGGACAATTGCCATTGGTCAGATGAACTTCTCCAAAAAAAATCATTCTTGATTATCAATGTAGATACTATATACAGTGATGTTAGTTATGGGCTTAGATGTGTAATAGCATGAGCATGCCTAAGTTCCTATTAAGACATATATAAAGTCACTTAGATTATATTTAAGTTTGATATAATTCAGGGGCACATGCTACTCGTCTCTTATTCAATCATTGCTATAGAGGAACTGATGCTATTGATTGTGCTTCGACATACTCTGTGATTTGAACTAATAATAACTACTCTTGACTTGCCGGTATTTATTATTTGTGAACAAACTATGCAAGAAAACTAAAGTGCGGAGTTAATTTGAATACCCAAAAATTTTGATCTATTCAGGCTCCCATTCAAGCCAATGATCTGTAGGAACGTTGATACTTGGACCTATATATATATGTATATATATGGTAAGTCATGTCACATACTCTGATTTCCAAAGATTATAAAAAAAATATATAATTTTGACATCGGTTAAAATAAGGAAAATCAGACATAAATTTTGCATTCAGTTGGTGGCTGTCAATAGGCAACTTATTAAGTTTCAGATCCAACTAGAGTACCTTAAACTTAACCAATGTCAAAAGAAAAGTAGATCGTTTAAACTTAACCAATGTCAAAAGAAAAGTAGATCGTAATTATTATTCAAGGTAATTATGTCAAAAGAATGGTATTAGGATTCAAAGAACATAGTAATACACATGGATTACCAATTTGAAATTAGATATTTTAAAAGGGTTCAATTTAGTATAGATATAAACATCTTCTCAAAAGAATATCATAATTACAATAATATGTTCTGACTATTACCATATGGTTTTCGGAATACCATAATCACGAATTGATAGAGGAGTATGTACATAACAGTTCAATTCATATAAAAAAATCATTTTTTTTTAAAGTAAAATATGTTAAACCAATTTTATATATAAAAATTTAACAAGTAACACATTCATATTTACTCCACTTAACAATGTGCCATTAGACACAACCGTTGGAAACTTCCCAACATCTTTCAAGGACCTTCTATACAATTATTTCCATAGTCTGTTACACACCTGGTTGTCCCTTTTTATTTGGACCATCATTATTTTTCTCTAAATCAATTTTCTATTTTTTTTTATACATATCTGACGTCCACATTTTTAAGACTTGTTATAACTCTAACATTCACGTATACAGCTCTCAATACCCCCTTTAAAATTAGAGTATATTTATCTCAGATTCTTCCCTTCGAACAGAAACTAATTCACCAAACATGCATGCATGCATTTGGAAAGTCTCATATGGAATCTCTTTTTAAAATAATAGATGTTAGGAACTTCAATATAAATCCTTCCTATGCGATACTTGTATAAACTGATCACCATCTAAAATTACCAATTTATACATCTTATTATATATATACCTATAAATTGAGCAGAAGATTTAGAACTCAGTTCTAAGATCCCCCAAAATTTCCAGGAAACAAGAATTTAGTGTGTAAAACACATGTGTGGCAGCAAAGAGGGTAGGGGATTAAGGAGTGTACCTCTTCGGTTTCTTCAAATTGAGAGATAGAACTCTAACATGCAGTGGCTGTGATAATTTGTAGCTGCAGTTGGAGAGGGCAGCAGCAAATTAACCAATTTCAGGAGCTTCTATGGCTGGAAATTAAAAGGGTATTGGGAAGAGGAACGAGGAATAAAAAGGGGAATAGGGTGGTACCTTTGGATGCCCCAATTTGGAGGAACAAGAGCATGCATTCACCATGCAGTGAAGGCAAATTTGCAGATTCCAGGGAGAGGTAGAAGAATTCCAGCCGATCTCTTCCTCTTCTCTCGGCTGGAATTGGAAACATGAGGGCTTTTTGGGTGGGTCTTATATATATAGAGGAAGGGTTTCAAGAGAGTAATGCCATGTGGGGTTTACAAGTTGGCCAAGTGGAAGCTAAGAAAAGGAAATAAAAACCAACGGCTGGCTGCTACAGTGTCTGCAGTAGCAGACAGTTAATATTTTTTTTATTTTAGATATTTTATTATTTTTTCTCTCATTTTAAAGTCCCTCATAATCGCACGTCGAGCCTCCGATTTCGACGCGCAATGGCTCGTTTTGATCGTCTCTAAATGACGATTAATTTGAGTATAATATTGGTATACTTTCGGTCGGGTTGGATGTCCGAAATTTTCGAGGTACGGTTTCGATTTCGGATAAATTTTGTGGTTTAAAAATACCAAACGACCTCCGATTGACGAACGGTCGATTCCGTTGGTCTTGTATTGTCGAATCGTATCTACTGACGGTCTCGGTTCGTTTCGCGGTTTTCGAATTTGCGTCGCGGCTTTTCACGGCGCGCGCTACGAATTGACCGATTTTTGGTCGATTTCGCCCGAACGACTTTTGATTCATGATCAATTGGTCGTTTTAGGTTGTTTAGTATTGACCGACAACATTTTTGGGTTCATTAGACCCAAAATCGGACGAGTTCGGATTTACGCGAATTCCCGGATGTTACAATAGAATATATAATATCTCCCACACTTCCCCTCAAGATGGAGTATAGATATCAATCATGCTCAGCTTGGAAGAACACTTCTGGAATGAACCTCTGAGCAATGGCTTGGTGAAGATGTCGGCAGTCTGCTCTCCTGAATGATATGAGAGGTAGAATCAAGCCCTTCTGGATCATATCTCTAGTATAGTGGCAGTCTACCTCAATATGTTTTGTTCTTTCATGAAAAGTAGGATTATTAGCAATGAATAGGGCGGCTTGATTATCACATTGTAGCTGCATGGGTAGAAGTACATCTATATGCAAATCTTCTAACACAGCTCGAACCCACATCATCTCAGTACTTGCTTGTGCCATGGCCCTATATTCAGATTCAGCACTAGATATAGCCACCACTGTTTGTTTCTTACTTTTCCAAAAAAACCAAAGAACTACCTGCAAACACTGCGAAACCTGAAATAGACTTCTGATCCTTAGGGCATCTTGCATAATCTGCATTATCACATGCAGAAATAGAAATATTTGTTTCTTTTTTTGAACAACAATCCTGTTCCTGGAGACGATTTTAGATACCTTAGTATCATGTATATGGCATCATATGTAGTTGTCTAGGTTGTTTCATGAACTGACTCACCCGACTCACTGCAAAAAGCGATATCAGGTCTAGTGATAGTAATATAGAGAAGCTTACCCCACCATTTCTCTATGGGCTCGTTTGGTAACCGGGTTACCCGGGGTAACCTGGTTTACCCCTCTCTTTTCTTGGGATGGAATTCTATCACAAATCATAGTGACATCACATCACATTCTTTATTCCAACCCTCTCCAACCCTCATAACCATCCCAAACAGCTACTATTCCATCGGGTTACCCCAACCCACTCCAACCCAACAACCAAACAAACCCTATATCTTCTCTTGTCAACCTCATATGTATCATCATCATATAACTTTATGCTGGGGTCCATAGAGTAGTTGAGGGTACACCCAATCATGCTCGTCTCAACAAGCATATATGTAATATACTTCCTTTGGGTCATCACAAGACCTTGCGCATTCCTAGCAAACTCCAACCCCAGAAAATATCGTAGAGTGCCAAGACCCTTAGTAACAAACTGATGGCCTAGAAATGCTTTTGCCATCTTTATCCTCTGTGTATCATCTCCTGTAATAAGTATATCATCAACATACACCATGATGACAACCGTACCTCTAGAAGTCTTCTGGACGAACAAAGAATGATTTGCATTCGATCTTTTGAACCCTTGCTTTTCAATTAGATGAGAAAGCTTCTGAAACCACGCCCGTGGGCTTGTTTAAGACCATATATCGCCTTGTGAAGTCTACACACCATGTGACTCTACCCCTCAGCAGCAAACACCCGGAGGCTGCTGCATGTAGACTTCTTCCTGTAGATCGCCATATAAGAAAGCATTCTTAACATCAAGTTGAAACAAGGGTCAATCACATACCACAACAACTGACAGAAGGACACGTAGAGTCGAATGGCGTGCAACTGGAGAGAAGGTGTCCATATAATCCAAGCCGTATGTTTGAGTGAACCCTCACGCCACTAGCCTTGCCTTATAACGATCAAGACTACCATCTGCATTATATTTGACAGTGAACACCCATTTGCAGCTGACAACCGATGCTCCTGGGGGAGCGGGAACCAAGCTCCATGTACCCCACGACTGTAGAACAACCATTCCCTCCTCCATGGCAGAACGCTAGCAGCCAATATTCAAGGCATCCTGATAGTTTTGTGGTATCTCCACGGCTGATAAAGCCACAACAAACCTCTGAAAGTCCCCTGTGAGACAATGGAAGGAAACCTGTGAAGCAAGTGGATATGATGCACAGGTACGTTTCTGCTTCCGTATGGCAATAGGAACATCCATATCATCAGAAACAATACTTGTTGGTATACTATTCTCCTGTAACAATGATCCTTGCACTTGCACATTATCAGACCCATCGTTAGTAATAATTGGACAAACCTGAGGCATGTTGGATGATTGAGGGGCATCATGAGCAGGAACAAACCGACGTGTATAGAATTTGTAAGGGTGGTACAGGTGGTTGTGGAGGAGGTGGTGGTGGTGATGGTGGTGATGTGATAACTGGAACGAGAATGGGAGAGGGTGGACACGAAGGAGGAGGGGGGCATAGATCTCATCATGAAATGTGGACGAGGCCAACTGTCACCTGCAGGGGAGAAATACATGACAAACTCAAAAAATGTAACATCATCACTGACAAAATATTTCATGTTTACAGGGTCATAGCATTCAGTAACCCTTCTGAGTCCGAGAGTAACCAACAAAAACACACTTGACAACCCTAGGTGAGAGCTTGTCAAGTCCCGGAGAGAGCTGGTGAATGAAGGCAACAACACCAAAGACACGAGGAGTAGGTGAGAATAATTCCTTATCAGGAAAGACAACAGAAAGAGGAATTTTCTCACCTAATACTGAAGATGGCATACGATTAACAAGATAACATGTTGTAAGGACTGCATCTCCCCAAAAAGAAATGGGAGCACAACTCTGGATAAGAAGAGTGCGAGTGATATCAAGAAGATGACGATGCTTTCTTTCAGCAACACCATTCTGTTGAGACGTGTAAGCACAGGTGGTTTGATGTATAATGCCTCGAGATGAGAAGAATTGTGAAAGAGAACGAGTGTAAAATTCCAAAGCATTATCCGTGCGCACATATTTCACAGTAGATGAAAAAACATTCTACACTTCATTTATAAGATTTTTGATCACATCCCCTACTTCAGATTTATTCTTCAACAAAAACACTCACGACAATCGAGAAAAATCATCAACGACAACAAGATAAAACTTGCCCCTGGTGATCGGGAACACGACTCGACGGACCCCAAAATCAAAATGAAATAACTCAAAAGGGGAGCTACTGCTCCCAGACTGACGACTAGGGAAGCTAGATCTGTGGTGCTTTCCCAATTGACATGCTTCACACTGAAAGGAAATTTTGGTGAAATCTGAGGCAAGATATGACGCATCTTCTGATGAGGGAGGTGGCCAAAGCGTAAATACCATGTAAAAGGAGAGACTGGTCCACTAGAGTGAGAGGAGACGCCAACGTAGGAGGTCCGGACCTGACGATAAAGACCATCCTGCTCAGAGCCACATCTAATCACTCTGCCTGTAAGAATGTCCTGAAAAACAAGAGACGGTGGGTTAAATATAGCGTGACAGTGCAATTCCTTCGTAATCTGACTGATAGAAAGTAAATTCATCGAAAAATCAGGAGCATGTAACACATTCTGTAGACGCATGGAAGGTGATAAAGTAATCTCCCCCTGTCCAATAATGGGGGAATGTGTCCCATATAATATCACCATAGATCGCCCCGGTGGAATCTCCCTATATGACGTAAGTTTATCTCTGTCTCGGCAAAGATGATGTGTCGTGTCAGAGTCCATAATCCAATCTGAAATATCAGATCCATGACATGAGGTAAATGCATAAGCACTACCTGAGGTGCTGGCAGTAGCAGAGGTACTGGCAGAGGCTGAAGCAGCAACATCCGAGGTGCCTCCTGGAGATTCTGTAGAGGCAGGGGCATAATGTCACGCAGTCTAGCAACGAAGCTCTGGTCTGAAGCAGATGCTGATGGAGATGCAACATGCTCGGTTACACGCGTCGAGGCCGGAAAACTGTGCTTATAAAAGCATGCATCCTCTGCGTGACCTGGGCGATGACAAAAGGTGCACGACTGACGAAAACGGCCGCCTCTACCACGAGGTCCACGACCACGGAAGAAGAGGAGCCTCCTCTACCTCTGGAGGCCGCCATCGCCGAAGGAGGTTGAGTAGATGCATTGGACGAGACTGTAATGCAGCTAAGTCTGCGGTAAACTTCCTCCAAAGGAGGAATGGTAGCATCGCAAGAATCTGCGAGCGAGCAGCATCATATTCAGGGTCAAGTGCCGCAAGTAGGACCCCCACCATGATAGCATTCCGAAAGGTCTTCTGCTGCTCTGGAGTTGCCGTAAGAGGAATGATGTTGTAAAGCTTCTCAAACATCCCTCACAAGGATGTATATAAGGAGTGAAGGGGCCGTCTATTCTGCTTGACTGTAAATATGTCATGCTGGAGCTGAAGGATCTTGGCTCATTTCGCACCTGCGAATATGTTACTGCAAGTATGTCCCACATTGCCTTAGCAGTGGTCCGATGGAGAATCATTTGGCAATCTCCATCGACAGTGTGCTTGAAAGTCAGACTTTGGCGTATGAATCATCAGCCTCCCAGGAGGCATAAACCCCAGTCTTCTCCGTCGGCTCATCTTCGGTAAGAATATGCTTCTTACCATTCGACTTCATGAGACTCATGAACTGCATCGCCCATAGCTCATAGTTTGTCCCATCCATCTTGACAATTGGCGCTGGACCTTTGGAAGCGCCTATGGAGGGCATATCGACCTTGTTTTCTGACATATTGCCAGGGATATGGAACTAGGGTTTGTAGACCAAAGAACAAATGTCTACATAAACACCAGAGGATTTGAGTGTATATGTAGACCTATGTACTCAAACCCATAGATAGAAGAGGGCCGACGGTGGTGAGGGGACCGGCGGTGGGGAGGGACCGGTGGTGGGGAGGGGCCGGCGACGGGGTAGGGGCTCGCGGCTGCGGCGACGGGAGGTGGTGGTGGGGGGCTGGCGGCGGTGGGAGATGGCGGCGGTGGGGGGTGGCTGGCAGCGGCGGTAGAGGGGCCGACGAGAGAGAGAAAGGGAGGGGAAGGGGGGCGGCGGCAAGAGAGATGGACTAGTGTTTTGGCTCTGATACCATGTTGGAAGAAAAGGACTCGTTGTATTCCAAAGAACCCTAGGCTCTCTTATATAGAGAAGGCCTATGGGTAAATTACATAAGATGGAAACAATAAAATAAAAATAACAGAAAACGGTAAATAGAATATATAATATCCCCCCACAAACCTAGTGCACAATCTTTCCTATCTCTTTGATGGTGCTTTACGGCTAAAACAATGGATTTAGATGGTCAAATCTCAGTCAGATTGCCCAGAATCAGCGTGCGAATGACGATGCTTATGTGCACGTGCTCCACACATACATGGAATTTCGTGTGGAGAACCTAAGTGCAACACGGTGGCACTGCACACAACGCGGAGGCCAAGAGTGCCTTGTGCTAAGGCTACAGGGTCCCTGGAACCTGCTGTGCGGAGGCTGAGAGCACCTCATGCGTAGGCTGCGTGGTCATTGAATACTTTGCACAGAGGTCGAGGTGTCTCATGCAAGGGCTGCGAGGTCAGGGCACCTGCTGGTCCAGGGTTGATCAACTTGTAAAGCTGTAGATTGGCATGCGACTGTAGGAGGTATTGGGCGGGGGGGGGGGGGGGGGGGGGGGGGGGGGGGGGCCGTTGGGGTAGGGCTTAGGGTATCGAGGATATGCCATAGCTCTAGTCCAGGACCACCGTTTGGTACCATGTGAAAAGAAATGAGTAATGTGTTTATTCTGAGTCCATATGGCTCCTATATAGAGAAGAGAAACACTAGAGGACAATGTATGATAAAGGAATAACATAGTAAATATTTCCTGCAACAATAATCCTTATAATATGCATGGGTGTTGTGTTTGGGTAATGCCCCAAATATCTGATTTTTCATTATCTTAGGGGCTCTGTCATTTTGGGGCCCCTTTGCCCTTTTTGGCTATTGCAGATATCAAAAACATTAGAGTTCTTAAACAGTGGTGATGTATAACCTTGACTTTGCCAAGATAATGAGACCAGTGTTTTGGTCCTGCAATTCATGAATACTTTGGAGGCGCATGCGAACATATCTTGAAAGAGCTATAACTCGATGAGAAGATTGGGAAAATGCATCATGGAAGAACAATGCTTTAGCAAAGGTGTGGTTTAAGGGGGGCTCTTACACCTTAGATTGCAAATAGAGTCTAGCATAAGCCAATCATTAAGGATATTTAGGACTATCTTTCCTTATTCCTAGCATAAGACATATATTATCGATTGAACAAATGCAAAATGGATATGGTTTGGATATGGATAATAACGCAGATGCTCAATAGATTAGCTAAAGTATACATGTATTGGATGACTTATACATGCTAATAATAAAGGAAATGATAATCTACAACTAATTTTAGATATAAAGTTGATATACATATACAGATATTTGTAGATATACCAAGTGATATTCATATCCATTTCAAAATGAATACAAATATAGAAGTCAGTATCAAATACATACCTCATTGGATAGGTATAGATATATTTATATCCAGTTGCATCCATATTTAAGAAGTTTTACAGCTACTGTGTTGCATGCAACTGTGAGCCAGTGAAGGCATGCATAGATATGTTAAATGTTGAGTCTTTGTCTATAGTCTTGCATGGGTATATGATTCTATAATGGCCCAATTGCTAGCCACCTGTCCACTGCAATTATTCTTCTTATTGAGGACACACAATGTTTACCATACAAATTATTGCCTTGACCGAGGAGGTTCGTACCGCTCCTATGTTGTGAGTAGTCGCAGAGATATAGGACACAAAGATGGCAGCAGTACAGTCCCAATCCTTATTTTGTTAAAGGATTTGACATCGATGACAAGTATTGCATAACATAGTCGCCTAATGTATGCTAGTTGCGTCATTTCAACAATATTAGTTGAAGAAAGAAATGAATGGGATGTTTATTCAAAAGCCATACCGCTTCTGTATATAGAGGAGAAACTTCATAGGGAAATTAAGAAAAAGGAAAATTACATAAAAAGGAAATAATAATACATGGCATAAATAATGTTATCTATAACACTCGCTCTCAAGCATGGGATCAAATTTCGACGAAATTCGGCCGATTCGGTTGAATTTCGATTTCGGTGGGTGATCGAAGTTCGGCGAAATGGCTTATCGACCGAAATATGGGGGCCCCAATACAAAAACCGACCGAAATTGCTAAAATTTCAGTTGAATTTCGATCGAAAATCGGTCGAAGTTTCGTTTCGGTCACTCACCAAAATGTTGACTGAAATCGATTTTGAGGTCTTTCCCCTCAAGCTGGAGCGTAAATGTCTATCATGCTCATCTTGGAAGAAAACTTCTTGGAAGAACACTTCTGGTATGGTCCTCTAGCTAGAGCACTAGTACATATGTTTGCAATTTGCTTCGCTGAGCTGACATGGAATGTAAAGATGAACGTCCTTTTGTATCATGTTCTTGTGTAATGGAAATCCACCTTGATATGTTTGGTCCTTTATGAAAAGTTGGAAGTTAGCAATAAATAATGCAACCCGATTGTCACATAGCAACTACATGAGAGGTATGTCAGTGGCTAGCTCAGTCAAAACCGATCCGACTCACATCCTCTCAATGCTACCTTGTGTCGTAGCTTTGTATTTAGATTCAACACTTGATCTAGCAACCAAATTTATTTCTTGCTTTTCTGTAAGACAAATGAGCTTCCCACTAAACACTACGAATCTCGATGTTGACCTCTTGTCTTTAGAGCATCCTACATAGTCAGCATCTGCGCAAGCTATGATCTCAAGGAATGTCCCTTTGTTGAAGTGTAAACATATACCTGATGAAGTCTTTAGGTGCCTAGGATCATGGAAATTGTTTCCATATGTGCTTGATGTTGCTGCTCCATTAACTAATTGACTTTGCTCACAACAAAGAGTTGTCTAGTCTAGTGATAGTCACTTATAGGAGCTTCCTAACGAGCTTCATGTATCTCATCTTGCCTGCCTCATATGTATCATCATCATAGAATTTCCATAATGGGATCCATAGAAGTAGTAGCTGATCTGTAGTCTTACCATCATAGTCTCTAGAAGAAGATCAATAATATACTTTCTCGTAGTCTTCACTAATTCTATATGATTCCTGACAAATTCAAGGCCAACAAAATATTATAGGTATACAAGGTACTTGGTGAAAAACTATTGTCCAAGGGATGTTTTTTCCTCAATAATCCCTTGTAAATCATTTTCTATAATGATAATATCATCAACATATACCAGAATAATGATTATACCTCGTGATGTCTGTATACAACTAATGATGTGCATTTGATCTTTTGAAATGATGCTCTATCATTCAAGAGCTTTTAGATCCATGCTCTCGAACTTGCCTTTAATAGCCTTCTGAAATCTGCATACCTTTGACACTCTCCCTTAGCAACGAACGTAGGTGGCTGTTGTATATAGACTTCTTCCTCTTGTAGGTTTCTATACAGAAAGTCATTCTTGACATCAAGTTGAGATAGTGTCCAATCTCTCACTACTGCAACAAAAAGGATCATCTGAAGGATGGAGTAGACGTGCTACGGGAGAAAAATGTCTTAGTAGTCCACCCTATATGTTTGAGTAAACTCACATGCCACTAGTCAGGTGTTGTAGTGGTCAACACTGTCGTCTGCTTTATGCTTCACTGTAAAGACCCATTTACAATCAACTAATGAAACTCCCGATAGGGCAGTAACCAAGCTCCATGTGCCCCGTTACTGTAGCGCAACCATTTCTTCCTCCATAGCAAGATGCACTTATATCCTGCATAGCCTCTTGGTATGTGCGTAGGATTGTAACGGCTGACAATCCCACCACAAAAATTCAGAAGCCTTCTTGTGTAACATATCCTGAGAGAGGGTATATAGCATATGTATGCCTCCTCGTCTGAAGTGTAATAAGATGGTCTAGATACTCTGAAGAATCAGCCTTATATATAGAAATCTTAGTAGTTGTACTCTCATCCTGTAAAGTTTCTTGCTTTATAGAAACATTAGCAGTGCCATCAATTGAAACTAAGTGTTCAAAATTTATCTGGAGCGTGCTGGATGTTGGGAAAGCATAGGAGCAGGGCGTCGAGTAGTAATGGGTCTGCGAACATACACATAGGGAAAAGTCTGTACCCCAAGGGATGTAATAAGGGCATGAGGCGGAGGTGGAATGTAAAACTCCTTGTCAGAACTTGAAGGTGTCAATTTGTCACCTGTGGGAGAAAAATGCATGTCAGACTCAAAGAATGTGACATCAATACTGACATAGGACATCCGCATGAGCATCAATATCTTTTTTGTGTTCAAGAAAACCAAGAAAGATGCATTTTACAGATATGGGAGAGAACTTATCACGACTAGGAGTTAGGTAATGGACAATGGACAAACAACCAAAGACATGAGGTATTGGAGAGACTAAGTCCTTTTTGGAAACAAATAAAATTAAGAGCCCTTTCTTCTAACATAGAAAGACAGCATATTGTTCATGCGATAATAAGCAATTAGGACAATATCTCCTCAGTAGGACTGAGAAGCATGACTATATATCAGAAGAATCCTGATAAGATCTAAGAGATGATGTTGTTTGCGCTCGGCAATCTGCTGGGAAGTGTAGGCACATGACATCTGATGGAGGATCCCAATAGACTTAAAAAACTAAGCTACCTGACCAAGACAATTCCAAAGCATTATCAGAGCGAACATATTTTGCAGTAGCTGTAGAGATTTTTTATGTTCCTATGTACCTTTTCATCTATTTTATTTTCTCATGTCTATCTTATGTAATTTACCCATAGATCTCTCCTCTATATAAGAGAGCCTAGGGTTCTTGGAATAAACATCTCGATTATTTTTTCTTCCAACATTGTATCAGAGCGACGGTCTTAGACCGGAGCTCGGGTATCCAAAACCCTAGACCCACATCCAGCTCTGCGCGCCATCTCTCCCCCCCCTGCGCTACCCCTGTGCCTCCGCATCGCCCTTGCGCACCTGCGCGCTCCCGTGTCGCACGCTGCATCCCAGCGTGCACTCGCGTGTGCGTCGCCTCTTGTGTGCGCAACCTAACGTGCACCCACACAACACTCCTGTGCGTGTGTGTGGCATCCACGTGCAGTCTAGCGTGTGTTAATCGCACATGCATAGTCCTCTGCCGCTGACGTCGGTCCTCTCGTCTGGTTCATGGGTTTGAGTGCATAAGTCTACATATGCAATCAAACCCACATATGTCTGTGTTGACATTCAACTTTTGATCTTCACAAGCCCTAGTCTTCTACCGCCAGCATCGTGTCTGAGAACAAAATAGATGTACCCACCACGGGCGCGTTCTGAGGTCCAACGCCTATTGTCAAGATATGGGACAAACTATGAGCTCTGGGCTATGCAGTTCATGAGCCTTATGAAGTCAAATGGTAAGAAACGTATTCTTACCGAGGAGGAGCCGGTGGAGAAGACTGGAATAAATGCCTCATGGGAGGCAGACGACGCTATGCCAAAATATGGCTTTCTGGTACATTGACGATTGAAATCGCCAATGACGTCTTACATCAGTCTACTACTAAGGCGATGCGGGACATCCTCGCAGCAACATATTCTCAGGCGAGGAATGAGACGAAGATCTTCCAACTCCAGCATGATATATTCACTATCAAGCAGAGTGGATGGCCCCTGCATTCGCTGTATACATCCTTGAGAGGGATGTTTGAGAAGTTACACAGTTTCATACCTCTTACTGCCTCCCCTGAGCAGTAGAAGACATATAGGAATGCTACCATGGTTGGTGTACTCCTAGCGGCACTTGATCCTGAATATGATGTTGCCCGCTCCTAGATCCTCATAGATGCTACAATCCCTCCCATGGAGGAAGCCTTCTGCATGCTTAGAAGGATTATTGTTCCGTCTACTACTAGTGGTCAGATTTCCTCGGCGATGGCTCCTGAGGTAGGGGAGGCTCGTCTATTTTCCATGGACGTGGTCCCCGTGGCAGAGGGGGTCGAATCCATCGGCCCTGCATGTTTTGTCATCGTCCAGGCCATTCAGAGGATACATGATATTCCAAGCATGGGTTTCCTCCATCAGCTTGGGTAGCGGAACAGGGTGAATCTCTTGCAATTCCTACTTCAGATCAGCGGTTTGATGACCTCGTGGCCAGATTGAGGGACATCATGCCTCCTACTTCACCATCTACTAGAGGCCACTCAGATGTTGCAGCTTCTACTTCTGCTAGTACCTCTGCTACAGCCTACAGTTAGCACCTCAGGTACTTATGCCTTTACATCTTGTCATGGGTCTGAGATTATAGAGTGGTTTATGGACTCTGGTGCGACACATCATTTATGTGGAGATAGACAACAACTTGCTTCATATAGACAAGCAACTCTAGGGAGAAACAGTTGTGATAGCTGATGGGACTCGTTCTCCAATCACGGGACAGGGGGGGATCACTTTGACGCCCTCTATGCGTTTACAGAAATAGCTGATGCGAGCTATTTTTGACCCATCTTGTCTTGTTTTTCAGGACATTCTTACGTGCAGAGTGATTGGGTGTGGTCGTGAGCAGGGTCTCCTTTATCGCCTGGTTCGGACTCCCTGTGCTGGCGTATCTTCTCATTCATCTAGATCAGTCTCTCCATTCACTTGGCACCTTCGGTTTGGTCATCTACCTCTTCAGAAGATGTGTCACATATTGCCACAAATTTTTCACCTGGTTCTTCCTTCCAGTGTGATGCATGTCAGTTGGGAAAACATCATCGATCTGCTTTTCCTAGCCGTCAGAGTCAGAGCAGTAGCTCCCTTTTGAGTTATTTCATGTTGGCATTTGGGGTCTGAGTCGTATTCCTGATCACCAAGGACATGTTTTATCTTGTGGCTGTGGATGATTTTTCTTCGTTATCTTGGATGTTTCTTTTGAAAAATAAGTCTGAAGCAGGAGATGTTATCAAAACTTTTATTAATGAAGTGCAGAATATTTTTCTACCTCTGTGAAATTTGTGCGAACTGACAATACCTTGGAATTATGTACTCGTGTTCTCTCCCATTTCTTTTCATCCCGTGGGATTATTCATCAAACATCTTGTTCTTACACTTCTCAGCAAAATGGTGTTACTGAGAGAAAGCATCGTCATCTTCTTGATGTTACTCGGACTATTCTCATTCAGAGTCATGCCCCACATTCATTTTGGGGTGAAGCGGTTCTTACAACATGTTATTGGTGAATCGTATGACATAATCTGTCTTGGGTGAGAAAATTCCTTTCTCTATAGCTTTCCCTGAGGAGTTATTCTCACTCACTCCTCGTGTGTCGGCTTTGTTACATTTGTTCGCCAGTTGATTCCAGGTCTTGACAAGCTCTCTCCTAGAGCTGTCAAATGTGTGTTTGTTGGGTACTCCATGACCCAGAAGGAATACCGTTGTTATGATCCTTTGCGCATGAAATACTATATCAATGCTGATGTCACCTTTTTTGAGTCTGTGATGTACTTCTCTCCTACATGTGACTGGTTGGCTTCATCAGACTCAGATGAATTGGATTACATGCCACCTCCTCCTACGACCTACTCTCCACCTCCTCTTGTGCTAGTGGTACCACCACCACCACCTCCCCCTCCACCCCCTTCTACCACCCAATCGAATATGCCAACTATTTCCACCATTACCTAAATTCTACACCCGTCGGACTGCTTTTGCTCATGGCCATCGCCCATCATCCAGTATGCCCCAGGTTTGTTTTGATAACATGATTTCTAATGATGGGTCTGGAGATATATTTGTACATGACTCTTTACAGGAGGATGGCGAACAGATGGAGGTTACCAATGACCTGGATATTCCTATTGCAGTTCGCAAGCAGAAGCGGTCTTGTGCTTCTTATCCTCTTACTTCTCATGTTTCCTTTCATCGTTTAACAAGGAACTTTCAGAGATTTGCAGCATATTTATCTGCCGTGGAAATTCCACAGAATTATCATGAGACATTGAAGGATAGCTGCTGACGTCTAGCTATAGAGGAAGAGATGGTTGCATTGCAGTCCCGTGGTACATGGAGTTTGGTGTCTGCTCCTCCTGGGGCGTCTGTAGTCAGTTGTAAATGGGTGTTTACGGTTAAACATCATGCGGATAGCAGCCTTGATCGTTACACGGCAAGGTTAGTGGCACGTGGCTTTGCTCAGACATACGACGTGGATTACTTGGACACTTTTTCTCTAGTGGCTCGTCACTCTACACTATGCATTTTACTTTCAGTAGTAGTGGTACGTTATTGGACTTTATTTCAGTTGGATGTTAAAAATGCATTTCTGTATGGAGATCTACAGGAAGAAGTTTACATGCAGCAGTTTCCGGAATTTGCTGCTGAGGGGGAGTGTCAGCAGGTCTGTAGACTCCACAAGGCGATATATGGTCTTAAGCAAAGTCCAAGGGCGTGGTTTCAGAAGCTCGGATTTGATTGAGAAACATGGGTTCAAGAGGTCTAATGCAGACCATTCGCTTTTTGTACAGAGGACACCTAGAGGTACTGTTGTCATAATGATCTATGTTGATGATATTCTTGTTATAAGAGATGATATGCAGAGGATAGAGATGGCAAAAGAGTTTTTAGGCCGTGAGTTTGTTACTAAGGATCTTGGCACTCTAAGATATTTCTTAGGGTTGCAATGTGATAATCAAGCTGCCTTATTCATTGCGAACAACCCTGCATTCCATAAGAGAACGAAACATATTATGGTAGAATGCCATTATACGAGAGATATGATTCAGAAGGGCTTGATTTCTACTTCTCATGTTAGTTCAGGAGAGAAAATAACAGATATTTTTACCAAGGCATTACCCAGGGGCCATTTCAAAAGTGTCCGTCCAAGCTGAGCATGATTGACATCTATGTTCCATCTTGAGGTGGAGTGTAGAGATATTTCTATGTTCCTATGTACCTTTTCAGCTATTTTATTTCCTCATGTCTATCTTATGTAATTTACCCATAGGTCTCTCCTCTATATATAAGAGAGCCTAGGATTCCTGGAATAAACATCTCTATTATTTTTCTTCCAACAGTAACAAACAAGAGATCTTTTATTTCAATTAAAGAAGTTTTCATTATAAACCCAGCTTTAGACTTATTATAAAGGGATATTTACACCCATAACCCTGAGTAATCTCGTAATTACCCCAGAAACCCTGCGCAAGCACGAATTACACCCAGAACCTCGAATAATGTTTAACCCTTACATTACATAACCCTGAGTCAACTTCCATCCATTTAAGCCGTTAACTTTAACAGGTTCCATCCATTAATGACAATTTTACCCCTATAACAAAATCACATTCTCAAAAAATACCCCTGTCACCCCCTGCATCCCCGTGATGATAATTCTGGGCCTGTCCGAGACCCCATCAATGTTTCCCGCAGTCGCTTGTCATCCAAGTTCCTCCACGAAGACCCGCAAGAAGAAACTAGCAAAAGAAGACCCCCAAGCCGCAAATATCCCCAGCAAACGAAAGCAAAATCACGGCAGTCCCCATGGCATCGACTCCCCACCCACCACCGATCAGTCCACACAGATCCACCGCCACCGGCAACACTCAGAAAGCGATCTCCCACCACTCTCCAACAACAGCGATCCCCCATCCCCACTTTCATCCTCTCCGCTGCCACTCCCCACCGCGCGCCACCACAATGAAGCAGCAACAGCAGCGGCCGCCACCACCGCGCGACCGCGCGCAACTCCTCCGCCGCGCGGCCCTTCGAAAGGCCTGGACTTCTCCACCTGGGCTTCCCAGAACCTCAACAAGCTCCTCCCCCTCTCCCTCCTCCTCCTCCTCTCCCTCGCATTCCTCCTCCTCCGCTCCTCCCCTTCCTCTCCCATTTGCCTCACCCCCCGTCCCCTCTCCCACTCCCGCTCCAATCACCCCTCCCCCATTCCCCGCCCCCGCGTCCACTTCGAACTCGTCCCCGCATTTCCCCTCCCCTCCGGCCCCACCTCCTCCTTCCGCTCCCCCAATTGGATCGTCCTTTCCGTCGCCTCTACCCCTCCCGACGACCCCGTCCTCCTCTGCCTCTCCCGCACCAAAGGCTGGCAGCTCCTAGTCCTCGGCGATGCCGACACCCCTTCCGACTGGTCCCTCCGCGGTGCCATCTTCCTCTCCCTCGATGAGCAGGCACAGCTCGGCTACCGCATCGTCGACCACCTTCCCTACCACTCCCACCTCCGCAAGTCCGTCGGCTACCTCTTCGCCATCCAGCATGGCGCTGTCCGCATTTTTGATGCAAATCCCCGTGCGGACATCATCAATGGCGACCTCAACCATGCTGGATGAGGGGGTGCCGGTCTTGCAGGCAGTCGGGGTGCCGGGGCGGGGTTGCGGGGGGGAGGGGGAATCCTACAGGGGTTGCAGGGAGGGGGGTGACGGAAGTAACGGGAGGGGGGTGGCGTGCACCTGCTTACCTCGATCTCACGGCGGCGTCGGTGAAGGGGCGGGGGCTGGAGGAGGAAGAAGGAAGGGGGAGGTGGTTGACAGGAGTGGGGCGGGTGGGAGGAAGAAGAAGGGAGAGGGGGATGCGCTGGAGGAGGAAGAAGGTAGGGGGGGGGTTTTTTATTTTTTATTTTTGATTAACATGAGCAGTTAGACTTAGGATTGGTTAGATTAACTCATTACTCGGGTTGAGTCAATGATCAAAACTAACGGAGGGTTACGTGTGTAAAACGGAACACTTATTCAAGGTCTTGGATGTAATTCGTGATTACCGAAGGTTTATGGGGTAATTACGAGATTACTCAGGGTTATGGGTGTAAATATCCCTATTATTAATCACAAAATCCCAAGAAGCCTGGAAAAATCATCAACATCAACTAAATAGAGCATGTGCCCTTGGGGATGAGGGATATGTCTGGGACTCTAAATATCAAAATGCTACAACCTGAATAAAGAAGTATTGCTACGACTATGATGACTGGAAAAACTGGTATAATGTTGCTTCCCTAGCCGACAAGCTTCACTTTGAAAATTGGACCAAGATGGCATCTGAGAGAGGACTCTACACAGCTTCCGTAGAGGAAGATGGCCGAATTGAAAATACCACATGTACGAGGAAATTAGTCCAATAAAGATGGACGATCTGGCAGCATATGGGTACAATACTAATCTGTAGGGACCTCCTTGCTTATGGCCACATCCAATTACCCTGCTTTTGAGTAGTGTTCAGGAAAGCGATCGAGTAAACCACATACTCGACCACATACTCATACTCGGTCGCTTTTCTAATAAATATTTTTTTATTTAATCTAAACCCGAATAACCCCACCCGCATAATAACATAAAACTGCATACTCCTCGCATAAAACCGCATATTCTCCTGCATAAAACCGCATACTCCCTGCATACTCTCCCGACTGAGGACATTAACATATATTAATTTTTTATTTATAATTTTTAATAATAAAATTACGAAACCGCATAAAATCGCATATTCTCCGCATACTCTCCCGCATACCGCATACTCTCTATGCAATGACCCCTCCGGCTGAATACCACATACCGCCTTCTTGAACATCACTCGTGAGTATACCTTGAAGTAGGCCCTAACCATAAATAAATATATGGTGCCGATCCTCTTCATTGTGTGTGATGTTCAAAGGTTTGAATGTATGCTTTCTCTCGAAAACTGGTTAATAAGGATGCAATTCCGAGTTGTCTTGATGAGAGGTGCGAATAAAATAAATTTTATCCATGAACGGAAGTGATTATGATTTACAAGATAGATCATAGAAGAATTTTCTCATGATAAGTCCATATCGCCATGTGATGTAATTTCCAAATTTGGTCATTGTATCGGAGTACCACTTTTCGAGCATAAGCATAAATGGGATTAAGTACGACATTGGGTTATGTATGTATCGAATGAGTCCTATACCTCTTGCATAGTGTTTAGCATCCCTTTAACGAGACATGCATATATATGATCAATGGATCTAGGGAAGTGTGAGATCACAAATGAAAGGTCAAATGAGCCTACACTTGATAAATATAAATGTGTATATGGATTAATGAAACATGTAGAAGTATTGAGAACTTAATTAGGGTGCACATACCTCAAATGCATGCATATGGATGCAACCCAACCCTAAGGTACTGAGTACCCTGGAGTCATAGCATGAGACCCAACATGGGTCACGACCCTAGACTATCCATGATAAGAGATGATGAGTAAAAAATGGCACAACAATCAGATCCTTGGTAATATGATTAATGGACAATAAATTTATGGAAAATTCAGGTGCGTGTAATACATTTTGCAAATGCATGGAAGGCATTAGTTGAATCTATGCCTATCATTTGATAGGAGAATGTCTTCCATCGGTGGTGAGTACAGATCGACTTGGAGGAATGGTGTTGTAGGATGTCAATTGTTCTCTATCACCATAGAGATGATGGCATGCTCATAGTCTATGATCCATTCTGAATTATCGACACTGTGACATGTGGTAAGAGCATAATTAGTACTTGAGGTGCTCGTGGAGGCATCAATATCGGCCGAGGATGGAGAAGTACTTGTAGTACTGGCTGAACAACTCGTGATCTCCCTCAACGGAAGTAGTAGTGGGCTCTAACTATTCAACAATATGAGTAGATGCATGGGACCGTGTTTCTGGTAGCATGTGTCCTTAGATCGTCCTATGCGATTGCAATATGTGCACTAAGGGAGAGGACAACCACTTCCTCTATCATGGACACCACGTCCTCGTAATTGAATCGAACCTCCTCTGCTACGAGATGCTACTATAGAAGAGGAGGTTTGAGTAGTAGACCCAGGAAGCACTATAATTCTGCTCAGCTGGTTGTAGCCTCCTCCATGGGAGGGATAGAAGCACCCATAAGAAGCTTGCTGCAGACTGCGTCATTATGGAAATCAAGAGTCGCAAGAAAAACAACTACCGTTGTAGTGTTCCTGTAGATCATCTATTTTTCAGGACTAGTGCTCAGGGGCTTGTAGCTATGAATCTTCTTGACTATGCCTCTCAGGCATGGCTAGAATGAGGGCCTACTTCGTAGTGAATGCCATACTAGAGTTGAATCTTCCTCTCGTTCTTTGCCTGGGAATATGTAGGGGCAAGAATATTCCACATCGCCTTTGTTGTAGATTGATGTAGAATATCGTTAGCAATCTCCATTGTAAGAATGCCAGAAAGCCAACACATGCCCGTGCATTATTCTGCTTCACTGAAGCATTTGCTCCAATCTTATCGGTCGGCTCGTGTTGCGTCATGAATGTACTCTTTGTCGTTGCTCTTCATAATGCTTATGAATTGCATTGCCCATATTTCGTAGTTGGTTCCATCCATCTTGCTATTAGACATGGGTGCCTTCAAATGCCCCAGAAGTTGGAGATGGATGTGTATCAACTGTGTCTTCTGCCATGACGAACAAAGGAGGCCGCATAGGAAATGACCGGGTGATAGAACGATTTGATTTTGTCTATACGATCATGTAGGGAATATGTTCTGTGTGCAGACTTAGAGCACGACCTTTCTCATCGACCTTGTAGGAAGACTTGATTTATATGGTAGAAGTTGATTCGGATTGCCCCAAATCAGTGCAAAAAGAGAGTCGCATGTGACTCGGGGAGGCATGCTGGGCAAGGGAGCACCGGTGGTGACTAGCACGTGTTGGTGCTCTTCGCAAGAGGCGCACATAGGTGCTAGAATACTGCCAGGGCTTCCGAGGGGTGCTGGGCACTACTACGAGTTCCTGCGGCGGTGTGGGGACCTACATGGCAGGGTGCGGCGCATTTCTCGTGGTGGGTGGTGTGGGTCGCACTCGATCCAAGGAAGGAGGTAGTCCGACGGATGTGGATTAGTGTATAAGAAGATACTTGAGCTTTGGTCCTGGACCATCACATCGACATCATGCAGAAAGAAATGAATGAGATGTTTATTCAGAGGTCATATGGCTCCTTTTAATAGAGGAGAAATCCTAGAGGGTGAACAACATAAGGAAAAATTACATAAAAAGGTATTAACATGTATGTGACGTAAATACTATTTCTTATAACATTAATCACTAGAGCCATCTACATCCACCCGTGATCAGAAGTTGGATTACTTTATATCCTAGTTGAGACATATCATAGGCATCGTATCATCCATACGTGCTTTAAGTTGGATACTGCAGCTCCTATCAGCTCATTAGGTGGACTCCATTTATGTGTTGTTTGTGGTTATACTGGCACAGATTGGTTAGTTGATTTCAAAGTGCCCCATCATCGATGTATACATAGAGGACAATTCAAGATCCTCAGACCTGTTCCGTCATGTTGATCAGTGGTCCTTCCAGATTGAGCCATTCCTGACGTCAGGGTCTGGGGAGGTTTACTTGTTCCCTATGATGAACTTGCAGTGGTTCTCTTTGCTCCTTATTTTTCTACTTATGTCTATCTATTAACTGGATAATTAAGGAACTTGACTGTTATGCCTTCTTCAATCATTTCTCCGTTGTGTTTAGAATGTTGATAAGGGTGACGGGGTATAGACATAAACATGGTAAAATTTATATATATTGTGAATAGCAGAAACAAACATGCACAAACCCGATCAATCAAGTATACACACAGATTTACAAGATTCACCGTAAGTGGGCTACGTCCTTGGGTGGCAGCAAGACCACTGTCTGGTAGAGTATGGTATATGGTTCGACAAGGAGGTACACGAGAGTCACGGTTCTTCAACTGGGTTCAGCAGAATTGATGGTTAAGAGGCAAGGCATATGAACAATATCGTAACGCATTCCCCATTTGCTGGCTGTTCCTCTCCGTTGGGGCTTCTTCTGTTTGTTCTTTTTTGCGGCATTTGCACTTTGGTCACCTACTTTACTCAGAAGTCCTTCACAACTGTTCCATCAATCTAGTTTTCAGTGAGTCCTGTCACTAGAAAAAACACATCTATTTTTTAGGATGTAGTGACATGCACGGTGGTTGGTCGTGGCTAACAGTAGAGGCCTAACAGTAATCCGTTTCTTTCCCTAGCTCATTACAATATAAGCTTTGACCAATGTATAACTATTTCGGTGTTACTCCAGTTTCTTAGTTATGCGAGTCATAACTAAGACATTGAAGATGCTTCAGTTACTTAGGATGCTTCCTGATGCATCAGTTACTATAACCAAAATGAAGATTACATGTATTCATTTTCTTATTTTCTTGCAGCCATATGATTGTCTTGCATTAGTGCCTGTTATAGAAGGTGCTGGTGGTGTAATCACAGACTGGACAGGGCACGAGGTTCAGTGGGAGGCATCTTCACATTCACATGCACCAAGTATATATCTTATTTTCACTTTGACGTTGCACCGTTCTGCTTCTGGGATTGTTGTCTGCTTCCTTATTTATTTTCAATATTGTCCAACTTATTTGCCATGCTCTGGTAAGGTTTTAACGTGGTGGCATCTGGAGATCAGCAGCTCCATTTGAAAGCATTAGAGCTACTGCAGTGGAAATGACTTGCTATTGATAAGTTGCATATCAACCAACTATATGCCACCCTTCTTCGTGTCTATCACGGTGATTCGTCACTGGAGAATAAATGGAAACACTAGATTTCGGAGGTGGCTTACTAAATCGGCATTTGAATTTATTTTTTCAGTCACGGGTACAAATTGAGCTCTAACATGGATTTTGTGGATGCTAATGTCTTATGTGCACTTTGGTGTTAGAAGTTACAATGTAACAAACTCTTCTATCTCCAACCCAGAAGTTATTGTTTCAAATTAAGAGTTGATGTTGCTTGTGATATTGTGCCATTATTTGATATTAATCAGTGGAAATTTTACGTTACCTTTTCTTACACATCCTAATATATCGTCGTGTGATAATTGGTAGTGACAGTATGTGCAATTTTTCGGATAGGTTTCGTCATGTATACACAACTTTATCGATAGGATGTTCATGTGGTTAGGGTTGTGAAAAGTCTCAGAGGAGATGGCATATATCCTGCTGATGGAGTTGATACTTGATAGCCACGTCGTGAAGCATAGTCGTCAGTGGTTGTTTCATGACTAGCCCTCACCAGAGTTTGGCGTCCCATTGTATGGTCTACTCTTGACATCCCTTCCAAGACTATTAGATATCTATAGATAAGACAAGGTTGATTTTGAACGAAGCCCCTACCAGGGACAGGTTACAACGCTTTGGAATTTGCTCGTCTTCTTCATGCCTCTTCTGTGACCATGCTCTGGAGTCACGGGGCCATCTTTTTTGGGACTGTGATTACTGCTTTGATATCTGGGATAAAGTCTGCCTTGCACTCTTGCTCCCTGCCCCTTCCCGCTCTGATTCTCTCCTCTGCTCCACCTCCCAGGCCAGGAGGTTTTGGGAGCTTGACAAGTTGCGAGGAGGAAGATTAAGAATTGCTATTGCTGTAGCTGTTTGACGAATCTGGAGGGATCGAAATTCTAGGACATCTGTAAATTCCACTACGGGCGACCAGCTTTCTTCGCTAATTATTGAGGACGTCCGAATTCTGCTAGCCTGACTGTCTACATCTCCCTCTCAACTGTGGAACTAACTGGAGGCTAGTCTCCACTAGACGCATGCCGGCCTGTTCAACTTCTGGGAAATCAAATTTTTGTGGCATATGATGTATTTTTTTGTAAGCCGTAGCTGGCGCTTTTGAGCACTTCTGTACAGGACTTCTTACTTCCTTTGAAATAAAAGCTTACTTACCTTCAAAAAAAGGTGCGCCATTAGAGGGGGATGTTGGTTGAAGATGAACATAGCTAATTCCAGCCATTCCTTCACTGTCGTGGTTTTGCACGTGCTTAGAAATATCTAGTAAATAGGCAATCCTCTCTACTCGAGCTAATGATAGAGGCAATACGCAGAAAATATAGTACACATACGTACCTTTCTTAGTTTTGATGATAACAATTTTAATATATTGAAAAAATATTTATGTTTCATACCAGAAGTAGTGCATTTAGTTTTGATGTTGAGTTGAATGCTAATGGCTTAAAGGACTTCATTCGCATAGTTAAGTTAGAGCTAGTATCAATGAAAAAGATAATACAAGGATTTTGAAGTTTAAGGAGACCAAAGATGTTTCATTTTGTTGCAAACCTGCAATAGTTAGGATTCCTGTAGAATTAAGGTTATTAAGCTAAAACGAATTATACCATGTCTGTAGACGCTTTTTATTATATATAATTGGATTCTAAAACATATAATATAATTTAGAATAGTACAATACCTAGGGGCTTTCAAAATATGCAGGTCAAGATTACCCGACCTGACCCGCACATTTTGACCTTAAAACACATGGGTACCCGTTGGAAAATATCGGGTCAGGAACTCAGTATACCATGACACATGACATTTAAAAACTCATTTGGAAAAATGGGTATCCAGTGATACCTAGTTAAAAGATCCCACTACTAATGTAGAACGGTGTGCTCAATTTGACCCAACTTGAGAAAGCCCTGCTTGGGGGCGTCAAATTTTCTTGGACCATGGGACAGGTCAAGGACTACCATGTAAAAGATCATGTCACATACCGATCATATTGACCCGTGAAGAAGAAGACTATATGAAGTTTTAGAAAGTGATCTTTGGATGATCGGTAAATCACATGATTGCTCATGCTTTCTTAGAGATCTCATTATTTAAATGTTGTCTATCTTTGACCATTATTTTTTATTAATCTATAAGTCACTTTTTATAATTGATCACTTATTTGAATTTTAAATTTTGTTGCTAACCTTTTTATCGATCATGTCCTTTTATTGGATCGATCATATCAGCATTGATCGATCATTCAACATTTAAAAGTTATTATTTTTCGCTCCCGATGGTTACATGGTTGAAATCCTATTAAAAGAGATCCCTACCTCCTCATTTCAACACAACTCATTCAAGTATTCTTCTTTCTCTCTCTCTCTCTCTCTCTCTCTCTCTCTTTAATTCTTGAGTGCTCATATCATCAAAAGAAAAAATTTCTAAGCTGAAAGCTAGTCCCGATACGTAGCAAGGTCCTTAAGCTCTGAGTGTTCAGTCAGAGATTTTCTTGAAGCTACTTAGAAAAAATTTGGTGACATTTTTCAATTATATGGCTTTCACTTGTGTTAGAGATATCTCTATTTGAATCTAGTATTTGCATATCTTGTTGATATATTATCTCTGATGATTATTGATTAACATTCTTTATTAATTTATTGTTTTATTTAATTGGCATAGATATATATTTTATCTTGTTCAGACTAAAGTTCTTATGCAGATACTCTTGGAGTTCTCTCTGCAGGAAGCTCGAGATGAAGCCTCAAGTGATGTTGCAACTAGTTTAGTTGTAGTGGTAACTTTGGTGTTTGATCCAAAGTAGTGATTTTGCTGTGTGATCCAAGGTTGCAAGCTTTACGCTTATAATCGGTTGAGATATATGTCTAAATATTTCAAGTTTTAGTGAAAAGTTGGTTGACTTGGCTAACCGGAAATCTTAAGTGAGGAAGGCACGGGTTGTGGTTATCACCCGCTTGGATTTTTGAGTTATTGGATCACGGCCCCACTAGAGAAGTGTGAATAGTATTCGAGACAGTTTTAAAAACTTTGCAGAATAATCAACAAGCACAAAAATAATAGACCAAGCAATCAAATCAGCACACTTGCACGGTATTTTAGCGCGGATTTCCACTTGGGTAAAAACCACAACCTAAATCTTCCTGAGTAGGGATTTCCCAATTAGCCAAGCTAATCACCTGCTTCAGTAAAGTCCGAGATATTTATGCAGATATCTCAACCGATCACAAAGCCGACACTTCACAATCTTGGAAGATCAATACCACAGATCAGATATTGTAGCATAAGCAGAAGAACAAACCAGCTTTGGACTATCTTCACATCTATGAGCTTCTCTGCACACTTCAGGATCAGACACCTAAAGTCCTACAGAACGATGTTAAACAAGAGATTTTATAGTAATATATTACAGAAAGTATTATCTTCACATATATCAAGAAAGTGATTCTCCAATGAGAAACAAATGATATCTTGAGATAAATCAGCAATACATAATTGCACTAATAAATTACGTATAATAACATAATAATTATATCACAGATTTCACATGCAGATCATCAATATCAAACAAGTAATACCACACTGAGAAGAGGCTACCAAAAGAAGTCTGACGGATATCAAATGAACTTGAAGAACGCCTAGTGATTCGTTGAAATGAACAACTTGCTTTACAGTTTTTCAATCAAGATATTCTTCTCGAACGATCAAATGAATCAATGAACATGAGAAAGAATATCGAGTAAATCACTCAGAGAGAGCTTCTTGCTTTTCTAGAAAAAGTAAGAGTAATTGCTCGAATGTTGTATGTTCTAACAATGGGTATGGGGTCTCTTATATAAGGTCTCAAGAAAAATGATCGTTGGAACATGAAATTAAAGATGATTTCTTGATATGATTGATCTTGATAAATGATCAATCAACTAGCAATTGTAAGTGGCTTGGCAAAGATATTGACAGTATGGCTTGGTAAAGATATCCCTACGGGTGCGTTTGGTTGTCGGGTTACCTCAAGGTAAACTAGGGTAAGGTAACCCGTTTTTATATTTTGGTGTTTGGATAGAGGGTTTTGTGTTGAGTAGGTTTGTTGTGATGTTATTGTATTGGAGTTTGGAAAAGTGAGTAGTTATTGTGACGTGATTGTATTGAGATTTGGAAAAGAGAGCAGAAGTTGAGTAGTTTATAATTTTTAGATGATATGATGATATAATATATTATTTTTTGATGGAATAGATAAAAGAGAAATGATTTATATAATGTGTTTAAAAATAGAGGAATAGTAGACCCCACAAGTGAGAGAAGGGTGGGTTTTGGATGATAAACCCCCCAAAGGGAGGGTTAATCCTCAATCCAAACATGGCCTAAGAGAACCAAAAGAGAAGGATAAAAAATACCATCCTTGGGCTTTTAACGCAATTGTGAAAACTCTAGGTCAAATTAGGGCATAGAGGTCCATTATGCTAACTTATAATTACCTCTCTCAAAAGTGCATTTGGTTTCTTTAAAAACAGTGTCTTTGGGAATTGACCTGATAAAAATATTGACAGTATGCTCTAAACTGAAGAAGGAACACCTCAAGCTCAAAGCCCTCTTTCCTTTAAAAAAATGAAAAAGGAACACAAGAGCCACATGCTTATTGCCCACATCTCTGGTATAGTGGAAATCTAGGTCTACGTGCTTGTTCTCCCATTAAAGGAGGATCGATAATCATTGAGAGATTATTTATATTTTCTTATTTTGTGTATTCTTTTTTTTCGATCTCTATTATGTAATTTGTCCAACATGTTTCTCCTCTTATATAAGAGAACTCTAGGGCCTCATAATCTATCAAGTTGTTATATTATCTCCACATGGTATCAGAGGTGATCCTAGAACGAAGTTCTCATACCTCGTGTCCTAACCCCACCTGCCACCCCTTCCCCTCGACACTGTTGCCACATACCGCAAGCACCGTCGCCGCGTGTCGCACGTCATCTTCTCAGAGACGCCTCGCGCCATCCGCATGGCATTGGCACTATCTTGCACCGTCGGGTATTTTCCAATACGACCCGTGATTCCCAACGCCGTTGTACATCCTCCACTGGCATTGCAATGTAACACTTGATAATGCATAATTACACCAAGAACTCCGAATAATGCTTCTCTTACATGGCACAACCATGTGTTAACTTCCATCCATTTCTATGTTAACTATGATGGGATTCGCCAAATATTTGAATAATCCACCCTTTAAGTTCACCTAATTTACAATTGATGCCACTGCTCCTTCTCTTCTCTCTTCCACACATTGTCACGATCTATGGTGTCGCCATCCTCCTCCTGTGATGTCTGATACCGACGATGCTCGCCCATTGTGTCCTGCTCCTCTTGTGATGTCGGGTGCCCACGAAGCTTGAGCCTCTCTTCCCTTGCTCTGAAAAATACACCTTCGCGATGGACGTCAGGGGGGCAGAGGAGGCTTGAAGGGGTGGAGGAGGTCAAGCAAACCTCTCCCATCGAGATGGTGAAAGGGTTTGATAGGTTCCATTCCCCAACCTCTTCTCTTCCTTTTTTCTTTATCATTAAGAAATAAAGAGACAGAGAGAGAACATGCTGGACGTCTTCCATGAGAGTTGTTGTGAAAAAAACTCCCACTCTCTCTCCTTTTTTCAAATCCTAATTGAAAGAGAATTGTTGTCAACTAATTATCAAAAAAATACAATTATTTCATGACAATTACTAAACAGAATCCTCCAAGGACTTGAATCAAATTCATCAACCCATAATTAATGTAAATCCAATTCACATTTATCAATGTTCAACTTAAATCCATCTCATATTAACATTGATTGTGGGAATCCAATGAAGGCGAGGGATTAGGCCTCAGCATCATGGAAGCGTGAAGATCTGATCATATCGAACTATGTTGACTAATCATACTAGTCGATAGTGCGATGGAAATTAAAAAATTCAATGAAACTACATGGCGTGGGAAAAATTCCCAATTTATTTCATTAAGATCACAATGAGTAATAGGGTTACTTCTTGAAGCGTGATCGTGATCTACAAGTCTCTAAGAGAAGAGACCTCTTGTCTCAAGTCTGATCTGATGTAGAGAGCAATTGTGGGCGCATGATGAGACGTGTGATTCTCAAAATACAAAGAGGCGGTCTGAGAAAAGAATCTCCTAATTTCGTCGTACGAAATCCACCACCTTCTTCGAGAACATGAGGCACCGAAGAAGACGAACAATCACGAGCAATCAGTCCGACGGCACAACGAAGATCGTGGTCTCCATAAACCCTTGGCAGGGACATCCACTAGGGTTTGGGAGAGAGAGATGGGACATATGATTTATGAGAGAGTTGTTGTAGTTGTTGCAACAATTGTATTAATAAAGAAGTCCAGGGTTAGCCTTTCTTTTATAATAAATTGGATAGATATGATGCATTCTTGTTAATAATCAATGGTTGAGATTACTTTGCAATATCCAAGATTACATGTAATCTTTAAGAATACAAGTTGGAGGGCACTAACTATTGCAACCTTCCCGTTATAGAGTGGAGGGCTATCATAGTGGAAGCCACTATGGTTGTCCACTCCATATTAGGAGAAAGAGTTTACTCCTTTTCCTAATATGTTGTGTAAACTTTATTAGCATCAAATTTAAACATGTTGCATATTATCTAATTGAATTGTACCAAAATAATTTTGAAGTGTATGTAACAATTACAAATAGACCATTAATATTTATGAATCAAGTTCAACCATCCAAAACTAAATGTAAATCACATATACATTTAAGTATATAATGGGAATCCAATTCACATTAATAATAAAATTATGAATCATATTCATAATTAATTCTCTCTATGATATTTTGGATCTTATCCACATCATCAATAATTATAGGTAATAGTATCCACATTAATCTCATATATAATAATTAAATCCAAATTAATTATCTAAGATTTCTCATATTAGGATTATTCTCATATTAAGATCCATACCATTCAAAATTATTCGATTGGATTTGATAACTTAATCTCAATATTTTATTGACATTGATCCAATCAAATCGATTAACCAACTCTTTGAACTAAGATTGTGATTCCAAGATTTAGGTTTCTAAGTAGAGTCACTGAAATACATTTATATTTCATCACTCCCTCAGAATGGGAACATCATGGTATACAATCGTTAAAATCACATCACCCTTAAGTATTCAAATTATCCATACTTCCTACATACTGGAAGACCATGATTACCCTAAGTTCAAATTGTTATTTGACTATATTTTTTGAAGTTTATCAACAACTTTCTCAATCGATCATTGGTTGACAGTAATGATCATATGCTTTCCAAAAGCACATATCATACTTCCAAATTCTTATCTTGCTTCGTAAATAAGGCGACCATCAATGGAATTTGATTTACTCACATTATCTAATGAGTGAGCTCTTGTCTTCTAGTTCAGTGAATATATATGATTTTTTCAAGAGATCATACATCCCATATGTCTTAATATACACACCAACTCACCGGTTAATAAACCTTATTAGTTCATCAGCCTGTTAATCTATCAAATATACGTACTTATCTATGTCTATTTTTTGTCAGAGGATGTGTGCCTATCTCATGACAGCGTACGACACATGTCTTGAGCTATCGCGATCTCGTCAGGTTAACAGTTTAATTTAAAGGCAAAATTTGGACTTTTGGTCAACGATTGACCTTTTTGTCAACAAGTGACCTTCTGGTTGACAATTGGACCTTATTGATCAATATTTTGACTTTTAGTCAACACCTTGACTTGCCTTATCTAATACCTTTGAATCTTTATTCATATGCGGAGGACTTGCATCAACAGGTCAGTCGAATATCAAATTTTAGAGAAAGATTACCATCTCTCTCTCAGACTTAATATGCTCTCTTGATATTCACTTGACGAGGCGGTTGTATTCTCAATCTAATTCTTTAGATCTATAACCCTATCTACGACTTCTCTCCCATTTTTCTTTGAGAAACTTAAGTGTGACAACGTACACCTTACTGCATTCATCAATGTTCTGTTCTTTCTTTCATCTACACCATTTTGTTATGGTGTATAAGGCATTGTACTTTACCTACAAATGCATGATAGAATGCAATATTCCTTAAACTCCTTTGCGATATGTTTTGTAAGCCTATCAATCATGAGAGTCTTATTTAGATTTTCCAACTTTGTTTCCACTTTTGTCATGTATCTCTTGAATATTTCAAAAGCCTATTCCTTTCTTCATAAGATATATACATAGGAGAATTTTGAGTAATCATCAATGGATGTTATAAAGTATTTCTTATTTCTGTGTGTATTAACACTCAATTATTCACATATGTACTAATGGATCGAGCTCAAATTCATTCATTGACCTTTTCTTGAGAAGGATTTTTCTCGTCAATTTATCAATCAAACAATGCTTATAGGGTAATTTTCTTGCACATGTAGTTTTAGTCATTTGATCAATTTCGGGTTTCTTGAATGTCCTAATCTCATATACCATACGTCGTAGTTAGAGAAATAGCACGTGAAATATTTTGAAACACATTCTTTTATTCACTTGAATTTATTACCTGAAGACTAAATAGGTCATGCTCGGATATAAATATTCCATGGAATATACCTTCTTATTATTTTCAATATAAACACACTTATTATAAAAACAAACTTTAAAGTCCTTGAGCATAACTGAAATAGATTTGATATTTCGACGTAACCCTAGAGCATATAGTACATCCTAATACCATGATATTATCGTCCATGTCAAGCCTATATGTCCGTCCAAGTAGATATTGTTCCCCATAACGATATTCTGTTATCGTTTCTTCAGGTCCTTCAATCTAGTAGACCCTCCATCTTGGCAAGTTACTTCAGAGTTAATCCACCATAAGTAACTATCCGTGACTGTAGAGTTCCCCTCCACGACAATCGTGAATTCCATTTCTTTTATTACCAAGTGATTTAAAACTTTCTAACTTCATTTATTGGGGTAATTGTATTGAAACTATCATGTATGCCTCAACCGTAACAAGAACCACATGGGTATTTCATACTTTTTTCCATTAAAGTTTGTATTCATAGGGTTGTAATCTTTTCCTTTCATGCATCATATTTGCTTATCTTCCTCAACCTTAAAGATCTCGTTTTTTTTTATTTTTATTTCAAGAAATCTTTCTCTATTTCTGATTGTACAGGTAAGCCTGTCATACTCTTAACGATACCATTTATCTTCAAAATGCGGAAACCATGGTGAAAAATGGCAAGATGTTTCCTAGAATGGTTATTATCTACACATCCACAATACCACATTCAACCGCTGTTATATTTTTGACCATCACAACCGTATTATTCATGTGCTCTAGCACACTTTCATATTTCTATATCCTACGTAACCGCATTCAAGTTCATATAAGGAGTCATAGGTTTTGAAAACTCTTAATCATATTCAACCCCATACATGTCAGCATGAAAATTCTATCCAAACTATTAGTTTTCTCCCTCTATTAATGGGACCTCCTCCATTGTTGCATTCTCAGATAATGTAGGACTAGGTTTGTCTATTATGAAAGCATGATATCATGTAACAAACCAAAATAGATCTTTCTACTTCACAATTTATAATTAGTACTACTAAGATATTAGATTTTCCAACCTTAGAGGCAAATATTTTTCTTATCATTTTGGTTCTAATCAAATACATATAGTTTGGATATAAGATTATATAAATAACAAAGTAACGACATGAGAAAAAGATAAAAGGGGGAATCTTTTGGAGGCGGGTCTAAGGTTTCAAAGAAAATGGCAACATCAGACACTTTAATCGAGCGATCGACAGTGACGATCCATGCTTCGATGATAGGGTGCAGTGTAGAGGAGTGGCATGGCAACGGCTACATTGGAATGTAGTGCTAACCAAGAGCTATGATACCATTTTGATGGAGGTATGCTAAACCTAGGTCTCTAGGTAGAACGAGAGATAGATTTGGGTTTGGGAAGGGGCTCCCAATGAGCAAGATCCGGATGGAGCTATCCATTTTCCACTCTCAATGGGAGATTTATATAGAGCAGGAGCCTTCACTGGTCCACAATTTCCCCGTACCCGGCGGATAGTGTCTCCCTTGATACCCGAGCTCAAGAAACCATCGAACCTGCGCAACGTCCAATGATGGTTCTAAACGACAATCTCATCTCTCTAAAACCGCATGAACAGTTTTGATTCAAGCGGATAAAAACAAGCATGAGTTCTCAAAGATCTTTATATGTTGATACCTACATAAAATAGCTATAGACTTCATTAGGTTAATGATCTGAATCCTGCATAAACATCAGGCTCGCAGATGACAATATCCCTTCTTCAGCATAATTTTTTTTATCAAAATAAAGGGTTGATGAGCAAATATCAAGAAAAAAATGTTAATATTTGGAATTCTTGGAGAAGAAATTTCGCACAGTCAACTGTCCACTTTACTTTATCCATCTACTAATCATGTGATGAGCAAATGCAATTATATTATCATTCTTTTTCATCTACTAATCCCATAAAGAGCAAATGCAATTCTTACTTGCACATGCCATTACTTCTCCCTATGATAGATTTCCAAAAGCATTTTTTTTACCATCTTCAAAAAAACATAACATCTCCATCAATGATAACACCTCACAATCCCTCATCTGCCTATCTTTCACTTCTAGTCGACCACCTCCATGGCAATTTTGAAGTATGCCCCCTCTACTTCATCCCCTTCTTGCAAACCAGCAAACCAGAGCATTGCGAACACCCTGGGCCCGCTCCAATCTACCATCTGACGATCAACATGGTCCCGATGCCCCTCTTCCACATGGCGCAAGGCCTATCCTCCTATCAAAGTTGTATCTTCATAAGCGTTGTCTTCTTCCATGCTCCCCCTGCCCCCCTTAAACCACTTCACGTCACATCTCCAATCGCTATCTCCATTCCACCTCTCCAAACGAGGCGACAGCCCACCATGTAGGGCATTCGATAGTTGTATGCCTCTCTTCGCTCAAACTACACATCCTTGGCATTGCCTCTCCCTAACACCATAACCATGGCACCACTGTCCAGCATGTCAATGGCCACGGCTTCATCCATGCACCCATCGGCGTCACTCACTCTCCATTGAAGGCCCCATCATGCCATCCACCTTTTCCACCATAGAATTGACGCACACAACTATCATTGGTTCAGCATTTATTTCCTGAATATGAATGTCGAAGCAACCACATGGGAGCTTCAAAAATCATGACATTTGTAAATCTCAAAATGGACATATCAATTAAACATCAAAGGCAAACTGGAATAAAGTAAGTCCCAGAACACAGTAAGCTACGATGAATAAAAATCTGACGAGATAAGCAGGCAAGCTGGGAAAGTTGCTACTTTGTTAGTCGACTTGAAAAAATAAAAGCTGGCAGAAAAGAATCTAATAATCGAACTAATATACGTCACGTCTTGGGATAAAAGAATCACTGCATCACCTCGGTCTACACCCGATGCAGAATGAGTATTGAATACATCTCAAAAGAGGAAAAGGACAATTCCGTTCCGCAAGTGCAAAAATAGCATTGCATGCCAAGCTCCTGCAGCTATTATTCACGATATCATCTTTTTTATATTAAATCAAGTTAACAAAACCAAAACAAGTAGCATGACATTAACCAGCCATGAACAATGTTATCATTCGCCATCTCATCGTTCTAAAACGTGAGAGCCTGATGAAACTGCAGAGTGGCAAGATCATGGAATGGTTCGCTGGTACAGAGGAAGAGCACCCAATGCCGCACGCTCTGCTTGTTCTTTCTTCACCTGTGTCAGAGTGCAGAATGTTACCCTTTGTAGCGTCAACAAAAATCATAGGTTACTGAACAGTTTACCTCAGCAATAGAGGGGTTAGGTTTCAATAGAAATAAGCTTGGGAGTGGGCTAGGGAAAACTATGGTTGTTGGTTGCTTTGAGTTCACTTCGGATATGACCCTAGGGAAGATCTTATTCGAGGCTAGCTTTTGCTAGCCTTCTTCCCTTTCCATCTGATATCGGCTATGATTGTGACTCCCAACTATCTTTTTTTTTTCATTTTCTTATATATGAAGGAGATAAAGGTGTAGATTACGTGGATTGGATAGCATGTTATCACAGTAAATTTGAGTTGCAAAAAGAAATCCCATACATAGACTGTTTGTATGATTACAAGTTGAAGACAAATAGGATGTGAATTCAAGAATAGTTTCATAAAGGAGCTCCGAGAAAATCTCAGAGTTTATTTAGGCAAATATTTAGATTAAGGCATGGCTAATAACTTCACAGCTTACAGGCATCTATGAAAGCCGATGTAAATAGATGATAAATGAGAAGAAGAAAAATCGATTTTGTAATGGTTTATGAAATCAACAAGACAATGAGAAGAGGACATCCCACCACCTACGGTTTAACATACTCATAAATTAATTACGTTGCTCAGGGAACACTAGACAGAATATGATGCAGATATTGTAAGGCCGTCACAAGGTAGATATTAACGATCTGACATCAATTAACAATTTTAATGTGCAGATGAAAAGGTAAAACAGAATACGCATGTGGAACCATCAGCTCTAAATGGAGGAATTATAAAAGAAGAATGATATCTCAAAGTGCTACAGAATATTAATTGTGTCATAAAATAATCAAAGGTATTCAGCCAGGCAAGAAAATATATGATAAAATTATGAAAAGTTGGCAGAATCTCCTTGTGCATACATAAAACAGAATGAACCACGATACAAAATTACAAAACAACAATATGAAGCTTCATGATAATAATAACTTTAAATGAACGATAAAAATGTGCCAACATTTTTTTTGGAAGTATAATAAAATTATGAGCCAGCAATTTGATGTTCTAGCAGAGGATAATAAACGAACTTTACACATGTGGGTTTGCATGAGTATCGCAGGTAATGCAAACCACTTTACTTTTATTCTGAAAAGTTATATAACTGAGGCGAGATTCCTTTGATGTATTTGATGGAAACTTCCAAAGCAAAAAGTTTGAGACCAGTTTCATTAAGTTGGAGAATCTTAATATACCTTTCCAGGGATGTACTAAGCTGGATTTTTTTGAAGAAAAAAGGGATCTCAGTTTCGTGTACCAACACTAGGTGCTAAACTTGTATAAGATCATATTCGTGCTAACTTGCATAATATGATATAGAATTGTCTTATTTTGTAATGGTATCAAATACCAATTTGCACCTAAGACTGGTTTTTAGGCATGCATTTTCACCCCGGGTATGAACCATACTAGTTTTTTTAGTAAAATGAACCGCACTAGTTTCTATAAATGATCAACGTGCAGCTCTTTTTTTACATTGCTCATGGATATGTTAACCGCGCACATATGAGAAGATTATCTTGGTGTTAAATTAGATCTACATATTTCATGAGGGATGAGAGAAAATATAGAAACAGAATTATTACTGAAGCATCTTTTCGTTCTCTAGAGCGGAGGAAAAACCAGACTGCACGAAATGCTCCAGAGTCCAAGCCATCCATGTGTCTGCCTAGCTCCGGTAAGAATGGATGATAGATAAATAGCCTCTTCAAGAAAAAATGATCGATAGTAGATTGCCCCTGCTATAAAGGGTAGTTTTTTCAGTGGCAGTGAAAAGTCAACTGGGCTCAGAAACCAAGATTTGATTTAGGACGGCTAGCGGGCAGGCAGTTGCCTCTGCACCCACCTATGATTCTTTTGTCCTCTTGCTTGCTCACTGGTTGGTTAGTGTAGTTAAGGTTCTTTGTCTAAGAGGGGTGGAGGCCTCTTAGGCCGTGGAGACCTATGATTCTTGTGTCTCTTGCTCGCTCGGAGCGGGATCAAATACGGACCACCGGTTAGTTAGGGTAGTTAAGGTACTTCTTTGTCTAAGAGGCTGTGGAGGCGGTGATCTGAAAGCTACAAGGGTCATCATTCCCCTTCCCGCTCTCTTCTTTGCTAAGGACATGGGATTCTTCTGACCAATTATTTGTTTATAGTTTTGTATTAGCATGGGAACTATCTCTAACAGGGGAAGGGCAGTGAGCTAAAGGAACATAAAGTCTGGGTGAAGTTGGGTCAAGGGTCACCTCGCATGCTCACCTATTTTATCTTTTCCTTTCATCCGTCCTGAATCCAATTGCTGACACCTGCCCATCGTCAAATCAAAGCATATTAAAAGTCAATCATTTTTCATAATTACATTGTCCTCTCCCCAGATAGGGAAGATATGATAGAGTACGTCACCTAGGATTAGATGGAAATTCCTCTTTCTCGAATCCATCTAAACAGACTTTTTCTGAGACATTGGAGTTGTAACTCTATAAGAGATCGGAAGTGGATGAACTTCCAATTTTCATAGAGCTAAGAAAGTGCATGTAGAATGCAAATTTAATAAAGTGGTGCAGGTTGGACTTGGCCGAATCCAAAAAGAATTTTTTTTAATTAAAGTCACTTTAGAGAAATTAATAAATAAATGAATAAATTGTCGACTTCGTTTGGACAAAAATCTCTACCTGCAGATTAAGAAATCACTACTCTAAGACAAATGGGCAATACCATATATTAGAAACTGTCATGAAAGATCACTGCCCAAGCCCGCCCCACCGACATACATGGCTCCATGGAAACAATGCTTCCTCGTTAAATGTAGGCATGAAATGTATATCACCCACCATTTCATTATTGTAATAAGAGAGTAAAAGTTTTTTTGCACGGAATTATTCATAGTAAAAAAGGGATACCTTCCCTGAGGTTCCAATATGTCAGAGAACGTGAACTTAAATAACAATTACTTTAAGCAATGGAAAATCGACATCAATACATCAACTAAAAAACAAAATATATACCACTGTTCACTTACTAGTTAAGCTCTAAAAACTAGTTTTGACGGACATCTTAATTGGTAAGGTATATCACGAAAACAATGTTTGATATCTATTAAATCTATTCGCATATTCGAATATGATAAATTAATAAGATTAACATACATGCAAAATACATTCAAAGGCACTCTTCCAGGGAGGAGGAAGTAACCGAGTAAGCTCTTTTCTCGTTATAAAAATAGCACTGGAAAAAAGAGTTAAAAATCGGTATACGATAAAAAGAGGACGAATAAGAGCATTCCATTGAGAATGTTTTTTGGCGTAAGTATATAAAGCCACCTATACACTAAGGACTAAAAAGTAATGATGAAAATGGTCGGAGATGGATACGGCTTTGTTACCATATTCTTATCGATTTTAAATTATGAATACGAATGTGGTTATGTTTGATGGATACGAGGAATGTGTTACATCTAAAAACGGATATTGATGTATATCAAATACAAATAGGTTACGAGCAATAGTATAGATACTTTATAGAATAACTTAAATACACGTTACAGGATGACTTGCATGTAAAACAAATATAGTAGATATATTATTTATAACAATTATATCAAATGCATTGGAAGAAGCTATAAAATTTTGTTACACTATTATAGCAATTTATTTATATCTTAAATTGGTTATATGTAAATACAGATATTAAAAATCAACGTGATATTCATTATCCAATTCGGTATCTGGATGTGAATGTCAAATTCTGTATAGCAGTAACTTGATACTGGATTAACCATATTCATTTTTATCACTACTAAAAAAGTGTTCGAAATAACCTCATGAGAGAGAATCACTAAGAACCTCTTTTGAGGATTTCAGCTTTGGCGAGGACAAGGTACTAAGTTAGGTGACATTGATGAAGGAGTGAATAGAAACACCTTTGACCTCTTTTGACGTAATCGTGCTGCAGTAATGGAGGTTTTGGAGGAGGTGGCCGACGTGGTGTAGAGGGTGGTGATGCTTCCTCTGAGATCTCACATTCAACCTGTCCCAGTGGGGACTTGTTCAGGGCCACAGTTGAACGAGTCTTCTGCGAGGAAGATCATTGATGACAGCCCACGATCCTTGGCTCTCGACACCACGGAAGGCAGGAGATGGGTTAACGTGATTCTGGGCAGACATTTTGCCTAAGATCCAATTTTGATAGGCAATCCAATTCCGATGTGTGTGTGTGTGATCCCTCTAGGGATGAAGAATGTCTTCTTGTCAATGTGTCAAGCCACCATGAGGACTTGTTTGGTTGCTGGTGTACACCGGGGTACACCGGCATATACCCTTCGCTCCAACCCTCCCAACCTAGGTTCGGATTACTTCTATTGACCCTACAATTTCTTTGGTATAATACTTTTTAACTATGTTCAAATAAAATTATTAACATAAAAAAACATATTATAATCATTAAAAAGGTTAATATAACCCATAATCAATGTCACATCACATCACCTTATCATTCCAACCCTCCCAACCCTCCAAACAGCTATTATTCACAGGGGGATACCCCAACCCAACCTAACCCAGTTACCAAATAGGCCCTTAGTGTAGACCGAGGTTCTCCGATGTGGCGACATGTGGTGTATATCGGTGTATCTTTCATGTGATGAGAGTTCCTTTCCTTTCTAAGTATTTAGTAGCATCCCAGCATTCGACACTCAAACTCCTTAGCGAGGTCGTGGAGGCCTTTTTGAACTGCATCAGAAGACATGGTGCTGGAATTTCATACTTTCGCCCATGGATCGAATATCCCAATATATCCTTGATATATCGACAATAAATAAACCATGTTGGCAAGTCAAATCCATATCGGCAAGTCAGGAATATCGATATTACCCTGGATATCAAATCGACCGATACCAAGCGATATATCCATGAGATTTCATCCAATATCATCGATGTTGATGAAACTTTAAGTATTTAGTGCACTTTCCATCATTTTGAGGTATATCATCAGTATCATGTCGATATCGATGCTCTGTCATCGATATCAACTATGTTAGTTGACTTTACTAGCTTGTTTTATAAGGAAACAAGCTTGAAGAGTAATTTTTTATTCTCCAAGCTTTAAAAGAGAATTTGTTGAGACTTTTTAACCACTCTCTATATTAACACATTTGGAAACAAATCTAATATGAATAAATAACCAAATTTATAATGTGTAACATAGTTCAAAACATCACGATATATCGATGATACATCGGTATCGCTAGAGGAAGGTTTTCAATATTTAGGTGTATATCGAATCCCAGGATATCACCCAATATCTCACGAGACATCGGTGAAATATCATCAATTCATCTCATGTCGATCAAAATTTTAAAATTTTGGTACAAATTTTCCTTTTATCATTCGATATCAAACAATACCATCAATACGGTGTTGATGTTTCTCAATATCACTCAATTTTATTTTTTGGCATTTTTGTTTGGGATTTTGCTTCTACTTCTATTCCTGGTATTTTAAACACATTATGATTTATATAATTCTTCGTGTTGGCACTTAAAGAGGGGGGTTCGCCTCCTTTTACGATGGAGATGAAAATTCTAGAGCCAATCAAGAAATATATGCATACATAAATGGTATTATGTTCATTAGCTTATTTGTATGTTAAAGAATATAGCCTGGCATTTTGTTTATATATAATAGAGTAATTTACAAGGAGGTCCCCAAACTTCCTACTTGGTAACAATGCGGTCCCCAAACTTACAATTGTAATAATTTAGATCCTAAACATTATTTATGGTAACAAAGTTTTCCCGAGTATATTCTCCAGCGTGAAATGCACTAGATGTCATTAGGATTTGACACACCAAGATGAAAATGTCGCCCCCCCCCAATTCCTAAACCCCCTTTTTAATTCCACTGCTCCCTTCTCTAACCCCGTCCTCCACCACGGCTATGATCTGTTCTCCAACAGCAGAGGAACCAATACTTCACATCCTCGTGCAACGGTCAAATGCTTGTACTATTGCTCCCTATCAAATAGGTGCACAAGAATCGCAGTTGCATTCTCCTTATTCCTCGAAGAGACACCGGTGATCAGTTCCATGAGAATGAGAATAGCTTCTGCAATTGAAATGTAGGAGTATGAAGGTGGATGAAAACCCAATAAAAATAAAGATATAGAGGTTCGAGACAACCTCCAATTCCCAAACCCAAATCCCAAAACAAAGTCATCCAAAAACCTCGAACTCCTCTCCACTCCTTTCAAACCCCGAGCTCATCATGTCACATCTCCCCCTTTTCTCCACGTGATCTAACGACGATGGTGATCCCATCCAATGGCATCGCATCTGAAGCTGCAGCAAACGATGTTCCAACCACCACCATCCCCAACCTCAAAACCACGCAAGGTGTGCCATCAGATCTGTTGCCTTTATTTTGTCCACATCATCTATCCAGATTATGCGTAGTGACCATCAGATTGATCGATTATTTGTTACAGTGCCGACAGATGAATAAGATTGACCACATTGCATTCTGTAAGAACAACAGCATCCTCCGCATTGGGAACAATGCAAAGTCATGTTCCACGATCTATTGCAGCAAATGCCTCAACAAGAATATGGAGAATAGATGAGGAGGTGTCCAAGGCTCTAGATTGGCAGTGCCCCCAAAAATAGTCGACACAGGAGGAGCCGTGCAAGTAAAAGGAAGTTTAGAGAATGGAAAGGTAGGGGGCATTTTTGTCCAGCTATGCAAAATCATAACGGTGTCCAATGCACTTCACGGTGAGGAATAGACTCGGGACCACATTGTTGACATAAACAATGTTCGGGACCCAAATCGTTATAACTGAAAGTTCGATGACTCCATTGTTACCAAGTAGGAAGTTTGGGGACCTCCTTGTAACTTACTCTATATAATATGCTATATGATGCAAGGTTTATGTGCTAAATCCACCTCCTTGATGTTACTAAGTTATTCATTGAATTTCATTGTTTCCTTTCTAAAATCTCTTAACAATCAACTGGCAAAGACGATAGCAATATGTCTGATATAATGTATATTGAGCAGTTAATTACACCTCATTCTTGCATTTAAGTGTATATGTGTATGTTATTTATTATTTAAGAACTAGTGCAATCTTAATTTGCGGAAAATTTGCTTTTTGTGTCATTTCTGAGATTTCCATCAATATCTTCCATATATCCCTTAGATATACCTTTTCGGTCTGACCGCTACGATATCGATATTTTGAGCCTTGTTTCCATCACTAATTATAATCTCTTTTCAAGCTTTACATCGAGGAAGCCTACATCCCGCCTGTTCTGGAGCCCTTCACTCACCAAAATATAACAGAGCGGGAATCAAGACTTGAGCTAGCACAACCCTTCATCTTCTCTAATAAAGGGGTAGTCTAAGAAGGAAGGATGTGGCGACAACATCTTTAGCATTAATGTCGGACAAGAGATTCTCGTAAAATGGATTCTCAAAATTTTAATCGAGGGTGTTTCACCTCCCTGAAGCGACATCAACATCTTCAGCGTTATTTTTTGAGGAAAAAGATGGTGGTGTCATGTAGGCACACAATCATATATCACAATATGTATAAAAAGGAGTTACAAAGATCAAAAGGTCTTTAAATTTTTTACATGCTCTATAACATTTTCCATATAAATTCTCTCTCCACAGATGATATTAAGCCACATGGATCAAAAATAACTGTCATCCAAACCTTGGGATGACCACTTGTATTTCCCAACTTATCCATAAAGTCCCAAAAACCAACATAATAAGCAGTTGGCTCCAACTTGACCTGCAATGCCACCCACACCTCCTTTGCAATAGAGCAGAGATAGAAGAGGTGTTTGACATCTTCATTCGTTGAAAGATACCTTTGGCATGTACCGCCAGTTCCAGGGAAAAATCAAGCTCTCCAATCAACGATCAACAAGCAATTCCTTCGTAACAACCAAACAAAAAACTTCGCACTCAGAGGGACCTCCCACCTCCACATATTAGTAAACTTGTCTGAAGCGCTTGCTAGACTAAAGACCATCATCCAATCGAAGGCCATGTAGGCCTTCTGAACAATAAAATGCCCATCGGCCCAAGACCAACGGTCCTTAACATCATGAACCTCTTACACACGGGCAGTACCTCTAGAAGATAAAAAAACTCTGCAAAGCGTGGGTGAAAATGCTCAAAATGACCAAAGGAGTCAGCTCCCAGTAACAATCCCTTATGGAGGCCCCAGCAAAAGCTGCCATAGCAAACAAATAGAGAAAGCAAGCACGCAACGACCCCTGGAAAGTTCTATCATCAGTCCAGAATCGAAAGCCAAGACTGTCTGTGGAAGAGTTGGTTGCAAGAGCAGAACCATCTGTGGAAGCACCGCAGAAATTCCCCTCCAAAAGTTGGAAGGCCTAGGGATAGCAGCAATATGTGAATAGAGGTCAAACGAAACATCGTAATTGACTACAACATCCAACAGAGAAGATCGGAGTCCCCTACCCAAACTCTAGTCACCCGCTTCGCTAAAAGAGAATAGTTTATCACCTCCAAGCTTCGGAAGACATCGGAAATCGATTGCAACGTCCAACAGAGCATATCAGAGCCTCATCCACAAACTCTAATCAATCATTTCACCAAAAGAGAATTGCTTATCACCTCCAAACTTCGAATCCCTGACCCACCATCCTCCTCCCTAAGCACCAGTCTTCCACCCCACCAACGACAACCCTTGAGACTCCCTAGAGGTGGATCAAATAACATATGTGCATTAACGCATCCAATTTCACGTTCACCCCAACATGTAAGAGGCATGTATATAAGAACACATGTATAGTTGAGAGTATCACTTCAACAGGACCAGGTGTTCACCTCTAGACGGGCATGCGATACACCAGCCTGCCAGCTTCTTCTTCATCCTCTCAATAACAGGAGTCCAGTCCATATGTCATAGCTTACCACCCACCAATGGAAGACTAGGATACATGATGGATAGGTGCCCCCTCGTCGTCTACAAAGTCGCCTCACAAATAGTCATTGCCTCCTTATTCATCTCGAAAGGAACAAAAGCAAACTTCACGTAATTGATCTAGAGGCCGAAGATCAACCCAAACAGCTTAAGAACAGTTAGCATCCCTTCCGTAGATGTTGCACGCCCTTCCGCAAAAAATATGATATCATCGGCATATTGAAGCACAGAGATAGAAATCTTCCCTGGTCTGAAGCTCGACAAAACAACCACCCCCTGCCTTCAACACCATACCCACCAAAGCATTCGCAACCACTACAAATAGCAAGGGAGCTAACGGGCACCTCCACCTCACTCTGTGTTGCGGCTAGAAAAAACCACCCTCTTACTTCCCATTCAGTAAGACTGTGTGAGAAGATATTGGCATACATCTCTTCATCCAGGCAATCTATCCACTTGAAAAGCCCCTACGATTAAGGGACACCTAAATGAACCTCCAATCCATGCAATCAGAGCCTTTGAGAAATCCACCTTCCACACGAACTCCTTTGTCTTCTTCTCTGCCACTCTGACACAATCTTAGAAGCCAAGACAACACCATCCATCATGTGATGACCGAGGATATGAGTCTAATGAGTTGTGTCAATAATAGTGCTAAGAACCTCCCACAACCGATTGGCAAGAACATTTGCCACAATGAGACAAACTAGTATTTGATTAAGCCATAGGACGTAAGTCATCCACCTGCCTCACCACATCCTTCTTAGGAAAAAGGAAGAACAAAGACCTGATCAGACGCTTAAAGCCACCATTGATAAAATGAATCTCTTCCACCACTTCCAAAGTCTCCTGTCCCACCAAGTCCAGGACTCCTTGAAAAATAAAACCGAGAAACAATTTGGTCTCAAAGAGTCATTTGCATTCAAATTAAAAGTGGCACACTTAACCTCCAAGAGCAAGAAAAGTCGCAACAACTACTCAAACTGCAGATCAATCGGAAGTAGGATATCTATTCTTGACCATCTAGCACCATTGTAAGGACCATGCTTGATGAGCTCAAGGTAGTGACGCACCGCAGCCTCACCAATAGGACGGCTACCTACCAACTCCTCTGCACCCATGTCAATTAAGTAGATCAAATTGTGCCTTCTACACCCACTTGCCACCGCATTGAAAAACATCGTGTTAGCATCGTCGCCCTTCGCCAACCTTTGCTTCGAACTCTACTTCCGCTCAATCTCCCTCTTGTCTTCTTCGAGTAGGATACAGTTCCGCTCGCATCTCGTTGCCTTCTCGTTCTCCTGCATGTCCCTGGTATATTCCAGTCGGTCAAGGCACACCACCTCCGCCTATGTTGAATCCCTCTGTTGGCCTAAAAGGAGATCACACTTCCTACCGAATGGAATCTACACGCAATGCTCTAAGCTTATATATCATTCCCCTAGAAGCCGAACAGATCACTTCCTGCTCCTGCCAACACCTAGTGACCCTTTCCCGAAAACTCGCCTCTTGCATCTAGGAATGCTCAAAGAGAAATAGACTACTAAGACATGCGTGACCTTGACAATGCCATCACAATGCCCAACAATAAAGTCTACCGAGCCAATAAAATGGACTAGGCAAAACCGAGAGGAGGTGCTCCTCCAAGTATATCTCATATCCATGGCATCAAACACATCCAACTCCAAGTCCCCAACTAAAGTAGCAAAAATAGGAGAGCTGGCATCCTAAACACCCATTATTACGACGATCTGAAGTAAGAATAGTGACGTTGAAATCTCCACGAATTAGCCAAGCCATGTCCAGGAAACGAGCACACACCATCGGAAGCTCATCCGCATATCAACCGACACATGAGCCCCCGTAGGACCGTAAACAGCCAAAATCGGCAACAACATGGCATCAGACACCCTCTGGCGCATCACAGATAAGACCCTGATGTCACACACGGAGTCCATCTCTACCACATTACCATTCCAGCCAACCACAACGCCACTTGAAGCACCGATAAACGACAACGCATAGTAATTAGAAAATCGAAACCATGCCACCTCATGCCACAAAAATTGATCCCAAGCATGTCTCCTATAAGCAAAAAATATCCACCTTAAAAGCATACCAACAACCCTCCTCTTGTTCGTAAAGATGTCAATCATGGCCTCAAATTTCAGCGAATTTCGGTCGAATTTCTGTCAAATATCGATATCCAGTTGAAATCGAAATTCGACCGAAATGACCGAAATGACCGAAATATGGGGGTCCTAGCACAAAAAATGACCGAAATGACCGAAATTTCGGTCGAAATTCCACCGAAATTCCATCGAAATTCGGTTTTGGACGGGACCGAAATGGTGACCGAAACCGACATTTAGGGCCTTGATGTCAATATGTGTCTACCCATAGGGTACCCGAACCTGAATCCGCCCCATTTAAGAACCTGAAACCCGTCCCAATTATTATTGGATGAGTTTGGGTTATAACTTTAGTACCGATGTGGGTATGGGTTTGAGTTTGGAATTTCCTCGCAGATATTCGAACTCGAACCCGCCCCAAACCCGATATATACATATACATATACATATATTTTACATATATACACACACATATGTATATATCACAGAACATTTGATTGGCTAAGATTACGGTACTCATGGATAAGGAAATGATGGTTGTAGTAGAAAATGTTAAAAAAATAAGAATCATATAAAGAAAGAATATGAAAAGGAAACATGTATTTTAACTTCGAATATAAAATAAGAAAGGATGGTGCTTAATTGCCAATATAGTTCATGGTTCACGTTGGTGGGTGGTGAGATAAAATTTAAAAAAAAATGTTGAGATGAATTTTGAGTACAGACTGTGAAAGGGAAAGTTGGAAACCGAACGGTTATCGCAGTAATGCACATCGTAAACTTGCAGTCCCTCGACTCATATTTCAACGAATCAACGCAAGTTGCGACTTCTCTTCTCCGAATAGCCGGTCTGAAGTGCTCTTTGCATGTCCTGAGTCCCAATGGCCATGTCCTGTGCGTTGCCAACCTCTGTGTGCATTGTACACCGTCATGCAACCATGTCAACCTTACTTGTATACGCTTTGTTCTCATGTGCAATATCGGCGTTGCATGCCTCCAACGACCTAACCTACTTCTTGTCCCCTTCATTTCTCTACATCTAGGGTAAGCATCTCATTGATCTTATCTTGTTAAATGAGATTGCAGTGGATACATAGATGCATTTAGGATTACAACTTTCTTAAAATTTAAAAATTGAGTATGTTTGTTTATGTGTATTTTATAACATTTGTATTTGGTTATGCACTTAAATGTTTACATGCATTGCAAATATTTTCATTTTATTGTATAGATTGTTGGCTTGATTGATATGGAGATGCCTATGCAACCTGAAAATGATGGTGGATCACCATTAAAAGAGTTAAATGAGACACCTCTTTGCAATGATTTTATTAGATCGTCTACGGTTACAAGGCAAAGGAAACATACATCTGAAGTACGGAATCATTTTGCTATGATAGAGATGAACGGGGTTAAAAACCTATTGTAAGACACGATTAGGGGGTAGATCGAAAAATGAGACATCATTTACACAATTATCTTGCCAGTTGTCCTAAAAGAAAAAACAATGTCCTAAAAGAAAAAACAAGGATATTAGACAAAAACTTCTTGTTGCAAATCAAAAGAAGCCAAACAATGTTATTAACAACTATTATTTTAATCAAGAGAAATCAAGGAAAGATCTTGCCGAAATGATCATCATGCACAAATATCCATTGAATATCGTCGAACATGTAGGATTTTAAAATATACTGCAAGTCTTCAATCACTTTTCAAACCTCTCTCTTGAAATACAATTGGTAGTGATATACTCAAGATATATACGGAGAAAAAGGATAATGTGATACATTCATTCAGAATAATAAAAGTCGGATTGCAATTACTTCAGATATGTGGACATCTAGTAACCAAAAGCGTGGATATATAGTTATTACATGTCACTTTATTGATGACTCATGGACACTGCGGAAAAAAATTGGAGGTAATTACTAATTATTTAATTTCTTAAAATATTCTTTTTGTCGTGTCTATTTTAGATTGTGATTAATTTTTATAAGGTTTTATTGTAAATTTGTTTATGTTCCATGTCCGCATACGTGTCCTAATGGAATCTTTATTGGATTTCGATATCGACAAAAATCTATATTGCATTACACTTGATAAATGTCCCACAAATGATGCATTAGTCAATATTTCATTGGAAAAAAATTCCACAAGCTCTCTTATATTATGTGGTAAATTATTCCATATATGATGTTGTGTGCATATCCTTAATTTGATTGTACAGGATGGTTTAGAAACTATTACAGATGAAATGGAGAAAATCAGAGATAGTGATGTATTTTTTATAGCTACCCAAAAAGAGAGGAGAAGTTTGAGCAAGGGTTAAAGTATTTACAAATTGCATGCACCGAAAAGTTATCATTGGATTGTAAAATGGTAAAACTAGATGGAATTCCACATTTTTTATGCTTCAGACTACAATTGTATATAAGGACGTATTTCATAGATTAAAATAACGTGAAACTATATACAAATGTTTACCTAGAGAAGAAGAATGGGACATGGCAAAGGTAGTATGCAGCAAATAGAAGATCTTTCATAATGTGACAGAGCTATTTTCTGAAACAAAAAAATCACTAAAATTTGCGAGATAAAGGTTGCATTACGACAGTGGCTCATCGATCCAAGAGATGCGATTAAAACAATGGCTCAAAGGGTGATGGACAAACTAAATAAATATTGGGGAATTGTTTGCGGTGTTATGGCATTTGGAATTGTATTTGACCCTCGATACAAGATGAAACTATTGGAAATTTAGAATGGTATTTTCCTTTAATTTATGGGACTGGATCTTCTAATGAATTATCAAGAATTTGTATAATGTGAATTTGTATAATGTGTTATGATTTGGATTGAGAATACCAATACCATAAAGGAACAAGTAAAGATAACGACGAGAATGACTTAGATCATCTCTCTAATTTCGGCAAGTTTGTTAGCAGTGAAACAACCACTATAAATGTGAGGTCAAGTACGATGGAAGACTAATGGTATTAAGTTTCCAATTTTGCAATCCATTGCTAGAGACTTTTTTACAATTCATGTATCTACGGTTGCTTCTAAGTCCGCTTTTGGTGCAAGCGGAAGAGTTTTAAGCGTGGTTCCAAATTCTGTGATTCGCCAAAATTTTGATATCGATGGGTCTAATATCTCAAAACTCGTATGTATATCGATTTTCTCGGATTTCGGGCGAGATGGACTGAAATCTCTGCGAGATATCGCCACATCTCGATATCTCGCCCGAGATGAGGAATCTACTTTATTAAAATACCCACGTGAGCGAAATAAGATCGAATTTTCGGTCGAGTTGGGTGCTTTGAGTTTCATTCTGTTGTTGTGCACTTGTGAGGGATGTTTCTTCTTCATTTTTTCTTCTTTTTGAGGTAAGACCAAATCTTCTTTCATTTGGTGATACAAGAGTAAATTTTTTAAAGGCTTTGTTCCTCTCATGTTGCTATTGCATATTGTGGTATTTTTGTGGGTAGATTTTTGAGTATTTTTTTAGATTTATGGAATACAAATTTGGGGCTTTTGTGTTTTCATGTGGAATCATGATGAGTTTTGAATGTATAAATTTGAAAGTCATGTTTAAAATGTGACTTCCTTGGTCCAAACACCACCGAGGATCTCGAGCTTCTCTTTCTCTCCCAACGACATCACTTCACTCTTTTTCCCAACCCGATCTGCACTAACCCATAGGTCAGAGGTCCTTTTCATTTCATATGAGTCATTGCCGCAATATGCCTTAATTACTTTTTTATGCATATTCAACACCTCTAATGTTCTATGTGATAAGAAAATCTCTATAAAAATCAAAGGAATGTTTTACAAAGCAGCCATAAGATCTGCTATGCTCTATGGATCTGAATGTTGGCCTGTGAACCACAGACATGTGCAGAGAATATCAGTTGCTGAAATGAAAATGCTAAAGTAGATGTGTGGACATACACGTAAAGATCGGATTTGGAATAATGCAATCAGAAGAAAAGTAGGTGTAGCACCGATCAAGGATAAGATGTGAAAAAATCGCTTAAGGTGGTTTGGTCATTTGCAAAGGAAATCGGATGATGCATTAGTTAGGAGATTCGAGTGTTGGGATGTTGAGCCGACTAAGAGAGGGCGAGGAAGGCTCAAGAAGTGTTGGAATGAGACTATCCGAAGGGATCTTAGTTTTTGGGATCTAAAGCATGAGAATGACCCAAAAGAGATCTAAATGGAGGCAAAGAATCCATGTAGCTAGCCCTACTTGAATGTGGTAAAGGCTTTGTTGTTGTTGTTATTCAACACCTCCACATCATATGAGGTGTTGTCAACAACCCTCAAACTCATTTTAATCTTTTCCGATGTTGTCAACAACCCTTAAACCCATCTTAATCTTTTCCTTCATATTGAGAAATTAGAATCCAACTCTCTATTCTCCCATCTTTTACTTCTTATTGGCCGATTCTCATATGCTTGTCTTACACTTCTAAGACAATTTGTCTCCAATACTTCAACTTCAACGTACCTGAATGTTTGGTTGAACCACATATCTACTCCTCCTTTCTCTTCAAACATTTTCATTCCTCCTTCCATTTTTTTCCTGCAGCAAACCACTTACATGTAAAATTCAAATCTTCAAAAAGCAAATTGTCATGCATTTCTCTTCCCTTTCTTATTATTGCAACCGGTCCTTATCGAAAAGAGAGCATCTCTCTTATTTATTGTTCGTTTACTTCTCCATCTTCATCGACAACCCCTCAGATCAACTGTTACATAAGACCGACTAGGCCGACTAGTCGGCCAAACTATGCGACTTGGATGGGTACCTGACTCGAATAGGCAAAGTCGGGCTACAATCGGGTAGACCCAATTACTCGTCTGAGTTATCGGTGTAGTCAGTCGAGTAATCGACCGCCTTTTGCATCAAAGTTTCGGGCATCCTAAAACCCGATAACCCGAATAAATCAAAATGAAAGTGTTTGTCGAACAGAAACTCTCCATCGTATTTTCCTCTCATGCGCTCCCAACCCCCGCAGCTAGGGTGGAGCATTGGGCTCGACCCGGCCCAACTCGGGAAAGCCTGACCCGAGCCCGCCAAAATTCACCGCGCCTTGGACCGGGTCACGGGCACGGCCCGGTTTTTTGGGAAAGTTTAGAGCCCGAGCCCAGCCCAAGGCCCACGAGGTCGGGTCCGGGCTGGCCCAGCCCAATGCTTGACCCTACCTGCAGCCCTAGAGTTGCATCGTACATATCCAAATGGGCATATACATCGGCTATTCCATTTAATGCATTGACGACGAAAAACTTCTTGCAAATGGTGGAGACGATTGGGAAGTACGGGCCTGGACTAAAGCCTCCCACGAGGTATGAGCTTAGTGGTCCACTTTTGAAGAAGGCAGTGACGGAGAGATGTGGGTTCGACGAAGAGATCACAAGTCTCCAAATCCATGGAGACTGTAGCAATGGAAGGGTTATCACGTCAGATGACCATCAAGGATACATTCTCCAAGGATCATAGTGATAGAGTTACATCGTACATATCCAAATGGGCATATACATCGACGATTCCGTTTAATGCATTAACAACGAAAAACTTCTTGCAGATGGTAGAGGCGATTGGGAAGTACGGGCTTGAGCCTCCCACGAGGTATGAGCTTAGTGGTCCGCTTCTGAAGAAGGCAGTGACGGAGATTCATGATTGTTTCCAATGTCATCGTGATACGTGGACGTCAGCGGAGTGCTCTTTGACGACTGATGCGTGGACGGACAAGCGAGGAAGGAGCATCATCAATTTTTGTATCAATTGCACTTTGGAGACTTCGTTTTGAAGTCCATAGATGCCTCAGATGAGGCTCACACTGCGGAATACATCTGCAAGTTGGTGGACTAGTACTTGAATGAAGTGGGAGTGGACAAAGTGGTTCAGATTGTGGCGGATAATGCATCTGCCAATGTAGCAACAAGAAGATTGTTGGTCACCAAAAAATATCCATAGATTTGGTAGACTCTGTGTGCCGCGTGCTCCATTGATCTTACTTTGGAGGAGATAAGTAGAGAGACAAAGGTGAAGAGTGCAATCACAAAGGCGAAGAGGCTTACGGTGTTCATCTACTCTTACACCAAAACTATAAGCTTTATGTGCAAGTTCACCAGCAAGAGGGACATAGCAAAGCCCGGTCAAACAAGATTTGTGACCACTTTTCTCGCTCATGAGAGCCTAAATGAGAAGAAAGCCAAGCTGAGATTGATGTTTTCCTCAGAAGAGTGGAGGAACTGCAAGTGGTATAAGACCAAGAAGGGGAAAGCAGCGAAATCCATTGTATTTAGCCCTACGTACTGGAACCATACAGCACATGCTATCAGAGTTTTCACTCCACTGGTCCGTTTATTGTGTGCCTGATGCAAATCGACGCCTAGCCATGGACTTTCCCTACGGAGGGCTTGAAGAGGCCAAGCAGGAAATAATTGCAGCATTCAATGGCGTGGAGTCATCTTATAATTTTTTTGTGGATGTCGTTACCTCCATGACTAAAAGGAGACTTGATACTACATTGCATCTAGTAGCTTATTACTTGAACCCATTTTTCTTATACACTGAGTCTCATGGTGATCCAGATGTTGTGGTGAGGAGAGGGTTTAAGGAGTGCATGGAAAAATTTTATCCAGATTTGGATAAACAAGATGCAATTACCAAGGACGAACTTCCGGCAAATAGACTTGGTCATGGAGATTTTGGCAAGCCTTTAGCTATGAGACAGAGGATGAATCGAATCAAAATATGGTTTTAAGCCAATGCTTCCATGTAGATTTCACCTTCATGTTCAAATTTTCTTTTCAAAGGTTTATTAGCTCTTGACAACTAGAATCTAGCCACAATACTTGAAGCAAAAGATTTTTGTAAGCTAACTTCTCCTTCTTTCGTAAACTCAACAACATACTCACCATCTTCAAAAATACCCTCCTTGTTGGTAAATACCGCCAAGTGTCAGAGGGGAATGGTAACCCCTCCTGCAACCGCATAAGATAGAACCTTGGAATCATTATTATCCTTGGTCACGTGACCCTCCAATTCATTAGCCAACTTCTTCAACTCTGACTTTATCCCAAAAAGCATGAGATAGCTTAGGAAAATGATGTTCATCAAGGACCCATCATCCCCTCTTTAGCAATTTGTCAGATAGCTTTTATGCATCAAGATCTACAGTCCATATTATCTCTTCCAATTTCCATTCAAAAAAACCCATTGTCAATCATCAACCCTCGTTTCCCCTTCTTCACTAGACCACCCCCCCCACACACACACTCACTGAGGAGAAAGAATGCCATATTGTGTGTTGCTCCCCCAACAACCTGGGATACACCCTCAATCCTATCGCAAGTGAAGACCAACCTTGACTCAGCACAATCGCCACCACAAAACCAACCTTGGTGCCTTGTTCAGTACTAAGACAACCAGACCTCAACGACGGCAGGTGAGCATGAGCGTGCCCCATCGGCAGCAGTCACGTCAACGGAATAGCATGCCAGGAGTTCTCAGCACATGCACAGCAAGCACCATTGCCACCGAGCTCCTCATCATAGCAAGATTGAGACATTCCACTTCATGAACAAGCCTCAGAATAAAACACAGGCTCCCCAAAAGGTACCCAGAATCCCAGACCTCAAACAAGCCACAAGAGAAAGTCTGAAGCCGAACAAAAGAAACACTAGCAGTGGATCTATCACCAAAACATGAAGAAATCCCTCAAGATAGAGCTTGAAATGGAGATCTTGAGAAGTATAGACCAAATTTGAAGACTGATGATCTGAAAACCCAAAGAACCAAAACTATTTGTAGACTTTTGAATCAAAGATGGGCTTCGCTATCCATCGCTTTTGGAATCCCCCAGGTGACTTAAGTTGATAGATTTAAGTTGATAGATTGAGGAACTTGAATTAGTGATGAAAGATTGAGATATAATCATTTTTTAATATAATATCTATTCCCTATACTAAAGTTGTGTTTTCACCCAACTTCTATCAGACCACGACACATGGCCTTCCCATAAGCCCACATTCTTACTCCCTTTCTATCGCCTATTGTGTTTGGCAACAAGGCTTCTCCCTCCTAATTTTTGCTCTATTCTCAGATCACATGGCTTCCTCTGACAATTCTTTGCACTATGTGGAGCATGTGGTTGGGCCTTTGCATGCTCTCTCTGTACAGAAGTCCTCCCCCATCTTTCTTTACGAGATGCGTGGCTATGTCCTCTCTCTCTATAGTCACCCAACGCATGCTTCGCGTGCCTTACAAGACTTTGCCTCCTATAATCATGCAAAGAAACCCCTAATCTCTTAGCATATTTTTACTATCCCGCTTTCTTCTTCTACCATCCCCAGGATCCATCTCTTTGATCTTCTCCACTATAGGGTGGCTCCCACTCTCTCTTCTAGTGTAATGGGAGGGCGTCTACGCCTCCATTCAGTACCTCTTCTTATGCCAACCAACGAAGTTGTGATGACCCTCCCAACGTCACTGCCCCCGCGGCTCCCCAACTAATCAACCACTACCGTGGTGGTGGTATAAAGGGACAGACATCGTCGTCCCCCATGAAAAAAAGATTATTTAGGTGGATGTGGCCGCATGTCATTAGCTACAAATTACATCCCTCCCCCTCAACGGTCCTTTCCCCATTGATTTCCTCGATTGCCTTCTCAGCACCACCATTTTCCTCAACATCGACCTAGCCTCCTGCAAGGTCCTTGATGTTGCATCGTGCTCAGCATTGCCTTCGATCGACGACCTCCTCACCATCTCCCTCGACTACTTGGTGACTAGATCCCTAAGCTTGACTGCCTCCGATGCAACCCAGCAGGGTTCGTCGATGCATGTTGCTCTGCTAAGATGCAAAAGTTGCACAGGCTGATGATGCCTCTGTTGGCGAGATCACCATCGATGGGGAACTTGCCATGTAGAAGGTCACTGAGATCACTTGCATCATTGCTAAGGGTGCAAGAAATTTCGACCACAACCTCTGCCACGTCATCAACATCTAGTTGCCTTGAGGTGATAAATTTATCCCAAACTCTAATTACTCGCATCAAATGGACTTGATCGATGAAGATTCGTTGTACATATATCTTCAAAAAAAGATTCGTTGTAAATAATATGATTTCTCAACCAGAACCTAATTTTTATCAAAATGATTTAAATGGACTCGTCATTGAATATTCGTTGTATATAACATAAGTTTTCAATTGGAACTTACTTTCTTTATCAAAAGATTCAACGAATATGATTTGAAATAGCAAATTTGAACCAGGATTCTCAATACTTCAACAAGATTACTCATATGAGATTCAAGAGAGAATATTATTTTTCCAACACAAACCTAATTTTTTTATTCAGATCGCTTTAATAGCTCAGATTGCATACATTTCGATAGCAAAGCCCCAATTTTCTACCGTAGCAACCAGGATCAGTCGTGGTAAAGAGAAAGGGCGAATGTGTGCATTGTGTTGGATCCGTTGAAGCTATTTTGCGAGTATAATTGTATTCGACAGAAAATAGTCTTGGATTGGGATGTTTGTATCTTTCTTTTACAGAGGTTGTTTTCCATTTTGATGATGTAAAATCAGTTCATTTTTTTAAGTAAGCTGACGCAGTCTTCTTTTGGTGGTGTTCTTTTTCATTAGGGCATAGATTTGTGCACAACAGCTAAGTCTCATTCTTTTGCAAGATTTATCATGTTCCTTTGTAGTTTTTAATTGTCTTTATTAATCGTCAAGTATTGGAGAAGCTGCAATTAGAGTCTGTTGTAACTAAAGTTCTGCAAGATTTACTGATCGCACCAAAAGAATGGAGTCGACATACCAGGATACTTCGCATGGTTTCTATTGGACAACATTGAATGGAGGAATGATGTCACGATGAGTTTTGAGACACACAATGTAGATTTTAGTACCAAAAGAAGAAGCCTAAAATGTCTACACCGTGGTATAGAACCTTTTTATGAAACAAAATGATGCAGCACAAAATTAAAATATAGGTCTTGATATTTTTATCCGTTAATTTTATTTACGTTTATTCGATTGTCGCATTCTTATTTAAATAAAGAGATCACCTGTGATCTCAATTTAGTTAGTTAGAGTCAATTAGAGATTTGATTTTATTTCAAATCAATTAGTTAGTCAGTTAGAGTCAAATTAAGATAAGTAGTTTTGAGTTTGAATTCAAATTTCTATTTTTGTAATCTCATCCCTCCTATATAAAGGGATGATAGGCTATTGTTTTTGGGGAGTTCAGATTATATTGAAATTGGAGATTTATCTCTTTTATCTCTCTCTCATTATTCTCTCTTTCAACGTGTTCTTCACGATTCCTTTCCAAAACCCCGCGTAGCCGACGCGTTTTCTCCTTCTCCCTCTCTTCTCTAAATTTCTTCTACCAAAAACTATATTTTCCACCGTTGGACTTTTTCGACTGCATCACTTGGTATCAGAGCATGGAAACCGAATCGTTCCTACGATTCGACGATCCTGCTGCATATTGGCGTTTGAAGTTTGATCTCAGCCGCCTATCTCATGGTTCGCACTCGCATTCACGTTCAAAGAAGTTCCAGCAACGACTTATATCATGTGTCAAGGTGCAAGCATGGTTAGACACGCAAATCGAGGAAGAATCGCTCATGAATGGCAAAAATCAGAACACTATACCTGCTGTTCAATCCGATTTCGACATAGAAAATGAAGGTATGTTCAGTCCCAATGAAGGTTTATTTGATACAATATTAACACAAGACGAAAAGGAAGACTTGGGGCCCATTTTTGATGAAGATCCTTTGGGAGTAGAAGATGAATTTGTCGACTCCAGTGAGGTTGTTGTTGTCCAGAAACAACAAAATGAACAAAAAAGGCCCATATTTGATGAAGGCCTTATAGAAGAAGCATGGGAAATCGTCGATATGCTTGTTGTCCAGGAATATTCAGACCTACAGTCGTTGGAAAGACCAATTCCAGTGCCACCCACGACTCCCTCCTGGGTCCCTACTGCAGCCCTCGCACCTCCGGCACCCCCAATCTCCCAGTTGCAGCCCCCTGCCGTCCAAACTGCCACATTGCCTCTCCTGCAACCCATCTCCGTCACCCCGGCAACTCTCCCAGCCCCAACGCCCCCTTGGGCAGTCCTCGCACCCCCAGCTACAGCAGAAGATATTGAAACGCCCCCTCGGGCAGCCCTATCACCGCAGATACACCGTCTTCGCCGCCCGATCTCGAGCTACAGCAGCCGCTGCGCACGCACCAGGCACAGTCATCACCACGCATGCAAGCGGGGGTCGTCACACCTCATTCATCGGTGTCGCCTGAGGTTCCCCTTTCCAACCCGCCGCCTATCAACCTCGTACTCCAGCAGCCGTTTCGCGTGTTTTGGGTACGGTCAACACCACGCACGCGATTTAGGACCAACGCACCACCTTCCTCGGCGCTGCCCCAGGCCTCCCTGGCCATTGCGTTGTCGTAGCTCACGGCCTCCCGATCCAGACCACCGCCGCCGCCACCTTTTATCCTGGAGGCATGAAACCCTAACGGGAGTTGGGGAGCTCCCTCCTGCTGAATCCCCTAAAATAAGAGATGAGATAATTTGGACAAATTACAAGCAAGTCCCTCCTCACAAGAGTTTTTACTTAAAGGGCCAAGTGAAGGTTAAGCTACGTTATAGAGGCATTTTAAGTGACGGGGTAGAACATTTGCATCCATACCCCTCAGTGGAAAGAAACTACAAACGTAACATGGAAAAGGAGCAAAATTGAGGAATTTTGCTCAACCAATCCAGATGGGATTCTCCACCGTCAGAAAGAAGATAAAGTAATTCGTCAGGAGACGAATTTTTCAAGCGGAGAAGAATTGATGCAGCACAAAATTAAAATATAGGTCTTGATATTTTTATCCGTTAATTTTATTTACGTTTATTTGATTGTCGCATTCTTATTTAAATAAAGAGATCACATGTGATCTCAATTTAGTTAGTTAGAGTCAATTAGAGATTTGATTTTATTTCAAATCAATTAGTTAGTCAGTTAGAGTCAAATTAAGATAAGTAGTTTTGAGTTTGAATTCAAATTTCTATTTTTGTAATCTCATCCCTCCTATATAAAGGGATGATAGGCTATTGTTTTTGGGGAGTTCAGATTATATTGAAATTGGAGATTTATCTCTTTTATCTCTCTCTCATTATTCTCTCTTTCAACGTGTTCTTCACGATTCCTTTCCAAAACCCCGCGTAACCGACGCGTTTTCTCCTTCTCCCTCTCTTCTCTAAATTTCTTCTACCAAAAACTATATTTTCCACCGTTGAAGTAAAAATTGAGATTGTTATCTCTATCCCCTCCCCTTCTCTCTCTCCCTCCACGCGATCTCCGCGGTTCTCTTCCTCCAACCCCTCGTTACCGACGAGTTCTTCTTCTCAACCCTTCTCCTTCTTCTACCAAAAATCCACCAAAAAATTATTTTATCATCAACGTCGACGCCGGAAGCCATTTACATCATTTGGTATCAGAGCATGGCTACCGAATCGTTCCTACGATTCAACGATCCTGTCAATCATTGGCGCTTGAAGTTCGATCTGAGCCGTCTATCTCATGATCCGTATTCACGCTCGTGTTCGAGGAAGTTCAAGCATCGCCTCCTATCAAGTCTCAAAGTACAAGAGTGGCTGGACACGCAAATCGATGAAGATTCATCCGTCAACGGCAAAAATCAGATCGCTGCAGCTCCTGTTCAACCCGATTTAGAGGCAAAAAATGAAGGTATTTTCATTCTAGATGAAGATTTATTTGATACAACTCATGTGCAACCAAACAATGAAGAAAAGGGGTCAATATTCGATGAAGATCTCACGGAAGAAGAGTTCGAAACGCTCGATTTCTTCTCAACCGAAGTTGCTGTCCAGATCGTTTTAGAAGGAAAAATCAATGAATCGGCTACTGTCCAGCACTTTTCAGAACCAAATCCGTCGCCGGAATCGACCCCGCTGCCTCCGCCAACCATCCCGGCGCCACCCCAGCCTTCCCAGGTACCTCTCCTGCCCTCCCCGACCCGCGCGGCCGTCAGCCCCACCCCGCTGACAGCCCCAGACCCTCCCACGGCGCAACTCCCGGCCACAGCGCCGCCATCTTCCCCGCCGCCCCTCCTCCTCCTGCTACCCCGCGCGCACCAGCCCTCTCCCCATGGCCTCCCCAGCCTCACCGCCCTTCCCACACCTCCCCGTCCACCCCTACTGCGCCCCCTTTTCCACCTCGACCAACCACACCCAAGCGCCCCGCCCTCCGCCTGCGCCTCCGCACATCGCCAACCCTCCCTCGGGTTCGCCATCTCCCCAGCAGCCACCTTTCCCTCGCCAAACCTCCCCCCCTCCGCCAGCCGCCCACCATCCTCCCCTCGCACCTACCATCGCCCCACACCCCCTCTTTCCCGCCATCCCGCCTCTTCGGCGATCAAGCCTCGCGATCCCTGCTTCCCTACGACGCTCCCACCACCTCGCACCCCTTCCCTCGCCCCCATCTACGCCGTCGGCACGCCCAGAGCCGCCATGCCCCTCCCACCAGCCGACTGAAAGTCTTGTGCCGCCTCCCCGCGCATAAAACGAAGACCCAAACCCTAACTGCGGACCCGAAGGACACGGGATGTCCATCCCACGAATTGTGGGGATGGAGATTTAGTGGGAAAAATTGCAAAATAAACTCCCATAAATCTCATATTCCGATCTCAGTCCCTAACAGGGATTTTAGTTGGGGTGAGATATTTTGGAACATTTTCAGGCCGTCCCCTCCTCACAAGGCAATTTACCAAAAGGCCCAATTGCAAATCAGACTATATTGTGGCCATCTTTTGGATGAAGGGGAAGAACAATTGCAGTCATACCCCTTGGTGGAAAAGAACTACAAACGTAATGTTGAAAAGAATGCAAATTGGATCAACCAATTAAGATTCTCCATCGACGAGCCGAAGATCAATCAATTCGTCAGGAGCCGAATATTTAAAGCGGTGGAGAGTTGATGCAGCGTGACCCCAAATTATAGGGTCATATTTATTTAGTTAGTTAATCGTCAATTTTATTTACGTTTTTAGGTTGTCAAAGTTGACTAATTAAATAATTGAGATCGCATGTGATCTCAACGTTTATTTCGTAGATTTTAATTGTAATTTTGGTCAATTGAATAAATTAGAGTCTAATTAGGGTAATTAGAGGTCAATTAGAATTTGTTAGAGTCCAATTAGGCAAGTCGGTTGTCAATTTAATTTAGTTTACTATTTTTGTAAACCCCTCTCTCCTATATAAAGAGAGGGTAGGCCATTGATTTAGGCAGTCAATTATGAAGTAAAAATTGAGATTGTTATCTCTATCCCCTCCCCTTCTCTCTCTCCCTCCACGCGATCTCCGCGGTTCTCTTCCTCCAACCCCTCGTTACCGGCGAGTTCTTCTTCTCAACCCTTCTCCTTCTTCTACCAAAAATCCACCAAAAAATTATTTTATCATCAACGTCGACGCCGGAAGCCATTTACATCACAAAAGGTAGCAGGAATATAAGATTGAGAAAAGAATTATCACTAGCATCTAGAGAATATTATATTAAATTATTCGGTGTCACGAAATGATTGCAGCTATTTTTCATGTCATTGCTAAGAACTGTCATTAACTGAGGATCTACAGTTATACAAGAGGAATACATATAAATAATGAGATAAGAAATCATGGTATTGACATTGTTGAAATTTATCGCATTCCTTAGCAAGGCTAACCTGTTAAACAACCATGGCAATTGTATATAAATAAAATTCAACCGCAATAAAATGCAGGTACTGTTCCCTAGTTAACTCTAATATTAAGTTTCAGTGAATGCATGTAAGGTTGGGGATGAATATATCCTAGGAACTTGGAACCAACTCAATGACTAAATTGATGCAATCCCAAATGAATAGAAGGGAGAATGGGATAGAGAAGCAAAATAAGAAATAGGGAAAGACAGGGGAAAGTGTGATTGTGTGAGGTTTTAAAGGTGTGTAAATGCAAACTTGAGAAGTGGGGCACATCAGGCCTTGTAACACAAAAAAAGGGCCAGAAAATGGATTAAGTCAGGGTTACTCAAGATTTCATTATATTCGCTATATTAAACATGGTACAATACATTAAAAGCATATTGGCGAGCCATATACAACATTTCCAAAAAAAACAATGAATTAAACATCTTAGAACACATAATTACTTTAATATAGTAAATGTCTTTAATTTGCAAATGTACTTAAGCCAAAAAAGAAACTGGACTTTAACAAAAGAGACGATGACAATATTTGATCCTTCTAAAATACCAAGTTGTGTCATACTTAACCAGAGCTACAAAAAATCTTCAATAAGTAGAAAGACATGGGTTGCATTAGGTAGTCGACAACCAGCATAAAAAATAGTCGAACCTTTCAACATGGATTTGAGCAAGAATCTATCTAGTCGACCCTACTTATTGTGGGAGAAGGCTTTGGTTTTTTTTAAGTAGAAAGACATGGAAAACAAATTTCTTCCACATATGTAATGTAATATTGCAAAAGATGTTTAGTTTCGTAAAAAAAATGGTACAGAGAGCAGCTATAAGATATAAAATTGACATAATGCATGAATCACGATGTCAAATAACCACAAGTGATGGGTGTTTTAAATTCACTTACAAGAGCCAACATATCTTGAAGATAATGCCTAAATGGTGTCTGCTTGGCCTGTAAAGGACATATAACACACGAACAATTAGAAAATCCAAATGGCATCTACTAGAGCGCAAAGATGAAAATACAATAAAATCACTTCCATTACAATAACTACAAAATAGTATATGTTTTCAAATAACCAAATAAAACAACAGACAACACTCACTGTCACTGTAAATCATCCAGTTTGTCATAGTATGAGAACTGTAGGTTCAAGTCAAATTATGTTATCCACATTTTTTCTGTAAGGAAAGAAAACTCTCTATCTCACTTTACATTCACACACAGAACAAACAATCTGTTTTTTCCTTCCTCGATCTTCTGAAATGCAAAAACTAAATACATATTTTAACTTTTAACCATTACAACTCAACCAACCCCACAGTTTAAGACAATGCATATGAACCCACTGTCACCCAGTTTGTCATAGTATGAGAACTGTATTTTCAAGGCTATTTTTTAGGAACGGTTCAAGGCAAATTATGTTACCCACATTTTTCTACGATGAGAGAAAACTCTCTCTGTAGTAACCATTGAAATGATAAGGGAATGGGGCTGGGTCCATTGCCATATCAACATAAGTTGTGATCTTACACCTTTACCCCCTGGTAGTTCTACAAGTTGCACTGACTGTGAAGCAGATTACAAAAAAATCAGCTACATCCCACCACTATATTTGTTCTTGTGTCATGAGTGAATATAACTAGCAACCACATGACCACCAAAGAAAGAATCACATCCTTCAAATATATAAGCATATTCGATTTCTAGCTGAAGAAGACCTAAAGGCTAAAATCATCACCATGTACACACAGAACAAATCATTTAGCGCTTCTTTTCTCTGTCTTTAACCATAAAAACTACACGCATTTAAACCGTGGCATGCTAAATGACTTCCATTCTAGACAAAGTACCACCCCATTTTCAGCAATAACATCCCTTTGGGTTCAGAATCGCCCTCGAAAAATCCATGCAACTTCTCTGAGATAGTCACCAGATCCTCTGGATAACAATGTTTTCATTCAATACGAAATGGCATATCAACAAGTAGAAAGGAAAAGACAGCTACTACCCTATGTGCAGTATAAAAGTTTTCTAAATTCAATAATTAACCCTAACACCCAATGCAAGCCAATATTCGTGACCAATGTGACCATTAAGTCGCCCTATCAATAGGAAACTCACAAGGTGGCAGAACATGTAGCAATTCACATATATACACGTTATTTTAGAATCTAGCTCAGTGGGAGACATCACATAACTAATCATCCGGTTCTCTCCTCCTCGCTTCTATTAACTACAGAATCTTATACCCGATCACATTTACTTTTAGATCCTCACAGCCAAAAAATGGGAAAAGTTACCAAAAAAATCTAAAAATAAAAGGGGCTACTTTCTCCCACTGCAGTCCTTTTCGCGTCACATATCATTGTCATTGGCAATAACCTGATCAAAATGAAGGGAAATATAGGATGAACCTGCAGATCCGGAGGGAGGTACTCGTGCTTCATGGAGAGATCCATGGCGCGCTTGAGCCTCTGGTTCCTGGCGTCGACGATCTCGCGGGGGAGCCTGTCGAGCGCCTCCTTGATGTCTAAATCATACATGGGATCGTACAAATCGTCGTATCTCAGACCTGGAAGGCGCATGCATCAAAAATTCAAGTGAGTGATTCCGGAAACCCTCGAAATGGTAGAGAAGAACAATAAAAAATGATGGGAAACTATGACCGTATTTGCTGAGGCGGGCGTGGAGGCTCTTGCGGTGCACGGCGGCGAGCCAGTTCTTCCTAGGATCCACGAGCCACCGCGTGAAGGAGGATATCAGTGACGCCATTAGGGCTTCGATCGGGGAGTTCGCTCTTTCGTTTCTCCAAAACGAGAGGTTGTGCCCTAAGCGGATGGATCGAGAGAGAGAGAGAGAGAGAGAGACGCCAATTATATAATATTTTAATTTTATTGTAGAGATGTCTATATTGTCATATTCCCCCCCAAAATTTTATATTTACATTCTAAACCCCTTTAGTTTGTATCCACCCCTTTAGTGTGTGTTATCTTTTGCATGGATGAAACCGTCACTTTATTTTTTTTCTCTGTGTGTAGTTTTTTACCTTCCAGGTCTGTTAGGGTGGTCGGTTATAACACGAGTATATGTTCACTTGGTTGAATATTGACACCATCGATATCGTACCACGTTTATGTTGGGATCGAGGAGTATGCAACATAGTGCACGTAACATCCATAAGCTGACCTCTTTATTATGTTATTTGTTTGTTGGTCAAACATCCCACCATGTCAATCTAAAACAGGTCAATTTCAACAATTCTAATACTGTTAAAATTTGATAATCTTGATGGATGGAATAGAAGTCTCGTATAAAGTTGAATTTGGAATCACACCAGTAATGTATAGTAATCTAAACCATCTAAGGTTTCATTTCAAAAAGATCCAAAAAGGGAGGTGAGAGGGGGAGGGATGCACATGTATGTCATGTGCACCCTGGTGCATACTCTCCAACCTTCCCTTCCCCCTCCCCCCCCCCCCCAATAAACACACAAAAAGGGGGGAAATTCAGATAAGTTGGTCTTTCCTATATAAAAAAGCTCTAATTTCATCTATTTGATCTTGATCAACGATTGTTGCTAAAACCAACTTTATCCATCAAAACCATCTCTGAAACAGCCTTGACACTTCTATTTTTGGAACACGCTAACTGTAAAATAATATCTCCTTAATCTCGAATTTGGTTGTATCATTCCATTTTAAAAGAAATTTCAATTGAGTTGTTCATATTCCATGTTTGTTGCTCTCTCATTCCTTTCACAAAGAAACTAGGGCTTTTCATGCTGCCAACATCATGATCTCCTTCCTCCATGGGGTTGCCTCATTATGGGGCTTTCTTCCCGCATCAGGTTGCCGCCATTATGAATTCCTTCTTCCATCGGTCATTGACGTGAGGCATCCTTCCAACATCCAACTGGTGCAATCGCAAGCCACTATTATATCATGCCACCATTGTCACAGAGCTTCGAATTGTCGCCATCGTATGTAAGGATGAGCATTGGGCTGGGCCGGCCCGACCTAGGCCTAAAGGAATATTGGGCCGAGCTTGGGCCCAATATTTAGGCCCAAAAATTTTTTGGGCCGGGCTCGGGCTTGGCTCAGCCCAGCCCGACCCGGCCCAAGGTCCCGACCCGAAGAGGGCCCGAATCCTTTCTCACATCCTACATGCACGAAAATTCCCATCTATTTCATGTGCACTATCTTCTTGTATCATGTCTTCATATGATGTTTATAAATCAAGAAAGTCAAGCGTGTGACATGAGTTGATGATCAATGTATTTCAATTAAGAATTAATTTTCCTTAATTAGTATTTGGTTTAGTTTCTTTTGATTATTCTTGAATTTGTTAGTATTTATTTTTTTCAATCGGAACATTTTCTATTATTGTACATTTATCCAATATGGGTCTTATGCCTATTTTTTAACATATAGGATCTGGTGCACCTATTATTGTTAACTATGTAAGTTTGGTTCCCTCTTTCAATTTCTATAAATGAGGGACATTCATGGTATCTATCATTGAGTGCACATGTGTAAAATGAGAAATCTTCGGATTTGGTAGAATTGAATTTTAATTATTTCATAAGTATTATGGTACATGTTTTAATCAATTTTGGCTTGTGTAACTTGAGTTGGGATTAACTTGAAATAAAAGAGCCAAAGTTAATAATATTTAATTGGGAGATGGGCCGGGCTTGGGCTTGGGCCGAACAAAAAAAATTGCGGGCCTAAACCCGGCCCAAGGCCCGGATTTTTTAAGCGGGCTTGGGCCTGGGCCCTTCAAAGCTCGGCCCAGCCCGGCCCATGCTCATCCCTAATCGTATGCCCTTCGTCCATAGGTTCTTGTCGACGTCTCCTTCAAACATCTGGGTACCGCCCTAGCATAACGATTGTCCATCAAGGTGTCACGTTGCTTCCTAAAACGATATTGCGAATATTGAATATGGAATGGATAATGAACATATATAATACAAAAAGGATAATATTTTAGGAAGAAACCCCTACAAGATAGTAACTTGAATTTGACCATTACACTATTTATAAATACTACACTGTGATTTACAAAAACTTCTTTTGACTTGCATTATTTGATGGAGTCGAGTTTAATTGTACCAACAATGATTCCACGTTAACTTTTCTATCTCCAAGTCCTATACGAAAAAAATACCCACATGTAATAACTTATTTTGCCACGCATCATACAATAAAGTTTGTGAGTTAAAGCTAAACAGTTGTAAAGTGTTCTAGTTTAATTTTGTTTTTATAACTCCAATTAGTTTTGTTTTAACAGTCAAAGTAATGAACATGTTAGGAAAAATGCATGTGCGTGTGTGTGCTTGTGTATGGGTGTGTGCGTGTGTGCGTGTGTGTAGGGTAAAATGGGCTGCCTCCTAGGGGGAGCTAACTTAGCTCCTCCCGTCCCATTTTTTTCATTTTTTATTTTTTTATTTTTTTGAAAATTTTTTCCGTGAGTATTCATCAGTATATCTATGACATAAAATTTCGTGTGAAACAGAGACTCCTACGGCCTTCATCCAGACAGTCATTTCTTAACGGTCCCAGGATTTTTTAAATCGACTTTGTCTAGATGGATGTCGCAGGAGTCTCTGTTTCTCATGAAATTTGAATGACATAATATAGGGATATAATAATGAATTTACATAATTTTTATTTTCAAAAAAAATAAAAAAAATATGCGAAAAATAGGACGTGGGAGCTAAGTTAGCTCCCGCTAGGGGGCATATACATTTTACCCATATATATAGGGTAAAATGGGGCTGCCCCCTAGGGGGAGCTAACTTAGATCCCCCGCCCCATTTTCTCCATTTTTTATTTTTTTTTTTTTGAAATTTTTTCCCATGAATATTCATCACTATATCCCTATATTATGGCATAAAAATTTCGTGTGAAACAGAGACTCTTACGGCCTTCATACAGACAGTCATTTTTTAATGATCCCAGGATTTTTTAAATCGACCATGTCTGGATGGAGGTCGTAGGAGTCTCTGTTTCTCATGAAATTTGAATGACATAATATAGGGATATAATAATGAATTTACGTAATTTTTATTTTCAAAAAAAAAATAAAAAAAATATGTGAAAAATAGGACGGGGAGAGCTAAGTTAGCTCCCCCTAGGGGGCATACACATTTTACCCATATATATATATATATATATATGGATCCTTTTAGTGAGGTCTCGTCACTTTTGCAGTGAACCATGAATAAGATCCATTCGATCTCGATCCAATGGTGCATTGTTAAAAAATATATTTCAGTTATTTTATTCAAATTTATATTAGATTTCACTTGATAACATCAATTATCATTTTAGGCTCGATTGTATTTTTTTGCATTAATTCATTTATTTGTCGATTTTTGTAAATATTCTCAACACAATGTAATTCAAATATTTGTAAACGTGAATCAGATTATGTAGGATTTAGATTTGGTTTTTGTAAAATTCAAACCATACATTTTTTACATTCCCATTCAATAGTTTTTTTGTAAATTTATTATTTAAGTTATAAATTTTGTATTGTCCTTTACAAAATTCCATAACTATTTGTAGCTTCTTCGAGCTACATTGTAAAATTCGAGATCCCTTTATAAGTCTTTGTGGATAACAATGTATGGATCTTTGTAATTGTTTCACATTCCTTTGCATTTGTAAAAATTTGTGATTGATTTGTATTATTTGTGTGAAGTTCTGTAACAAAAAAGAAGGCTATTAGAAATTGATAACATGTAAAAAATGATTTGAGAGTGTAAAAAATAATCTGAGATTTGTGAAAGCCATTCTAAGATTTGTAGAAAAATTGATATTTGTAAAAAAATTATGCAATGCAAGCTCTATGTATGTGTACGTGCGTGCGCGCGCGGGGGTGCGTATGCATGTGCGCGTGCCCGTTCATGTGTGTGTGTGTGTGTGACTGCCACGATGGTTATCCGCATATCTATATGGTGTTATAACTAATTCCTCAACAAAAATTCCTTTTGATATTTTATTATATTTTTTCGGAAGTCGATATGATTAGGTCATGGCATAGAACTAGTTTTAGGTTTTGAAGGAAGATGGACACGTACTCATCTATGATCAATCGATGAATTGATGTGAAGGAAAGCATGAGAGCGATCAAGTTGCAATTTAGGCTTTTAAAAGTCAATGTGTGGAATGTAGATTATGATTCCACAAAGTTCAATAGGAGTGGTTTAAGACCTATTTATTGGAATGATTTGTGGGGTTGCTTTTTTGATATCCTGTACAAGGAGTCGATCTTGGACTCTCGAGTCACTGAACTATTAGGACTAATTTCTATCCATATTTTCAATAATATACAAATTGTAGGAAAACTAAAATATTCTAAAAGCCTCCATCAAGGGCAACGCTTCTTTGTATAGTATTCACCTTAGCATCTAAGTATAATAGGTTCTCTCTCTCTAAGGGGTTCTCATGCATAACCCCGAACGACATAAGAAAATCAAATTTAACAAGAAGAAAATACCGTTGCATGATCATCACAACTCATTTTCTTCCCGACCGATTTAGATAGGATTGATGCTTGCTTGCTTGAACACGCCTCCTCTCCCAAACCTGATATCTACTTAATTAGTCATTCCCATATTAGTACTTGATGAATCTTTAACCAACTTAATTAAGATATATTGCAATACGGTCGATTGTCAATTCAACAGATGCTCCATGAACAAGTCTTAGTGAAGAGATCGAGGCTTAATTTATTCCAGGGGCGAACTCAAGGACACGATAGTTAGTTGATATAATTTTAATTTAAATACCTAGGTTAAGTTTATAAAGTGATATTTAGGTCAATGATTACAAATAGAATGAATGCATGATTCTTTTTACGATTTGTATATGCAAGTTAATATAGGTAGCTAAAAATCACAAAATAATATAATTAATGTGCAACACAATCTACTTAACACTGAATATGCTCCTGAATCACTAAATCAATATCCATCCTTAATCATTGATTTAATTAGCTCCAATGATGATATAAAGTAATTATTGGATAATCTAATAAAGATATGAGTTTATTGAATAAATCAGGGATAATGAATGGCATTACATCACATTAAGGTACAAAATAAACATTTAAACTAGATCATAAATACCCTTATATTTCTCTTATTTTTCATGCATTATATAAGAATCAATTCAGAGCATTAAACAAAATCACATAAAAGATCAGGGACAAAGCTTTTAAACAAACTAATTTCATCAAATTTGGAATTAAGATATGCGAGATACTAAGCTAACAATACAAGGGCAGAAGTGCAAAGGAAACTTAATTATAAAAATATAAAATACGTCACAAAAAAGTCCACAAGGAATTGAAATGCAATTAAAATAAGCCAGCATGCCTTATTTGCAAAATCACCCCGCATGGGGTATCTTTGTGAAAACTAATGGCCGGTGGGGTATGGGTGAAATTCCTCCAGAAGAACGTGCGTGTGCATCTTTAGGCTCGAGGGGAGGGGGAGACTTGGGTGATGTGTCGTCTTTTGGTGATTCAGACTTAGCTTGTATCCACCCAAGCCTGTAGGTGTGGTGATGAGGTTCGGACTCGATCTAGACCGTCTGATTTTAGGCAATCAAATGATTTATGTACTTCGTGGATTAAGTTCTTCCTCTGTGAAGCGACTGACTTTAATGTATCTCCGGCAAGAGATATCGGGCTCCTCTTTGGTCCTCGTAGTAATATGAAGTTTAAGAAACCTTCATAAATGCCCGAGAAAGATGGTGAGGCTCCAAATAGGAAGTTGCATAACTTGAAAGTTCTCCTCTATGCACGCTCGTCGAAGATAAAGGAGATGATCATAGACGCTTCAAAATCTTGATCAATAAAGCATATCAGGTCCTACAAAAAGGTTAGATGGCTATAGTCGAGGTTAAATTGGGGTTCTGAGTTCGATTGAGGGTTTAAATGCATGAGAATAGTAGAACTCTAAATTGAGGGTTTAAATGCATGAGAATAGTAGAACTCTAAATTGGGTTCATCTTATGAGCAAAGGAGATGAAAATAGATAGATGGGTGAGAGGTTACAGAGAAGGGAATGCCATTGTCGATCATGCACATTGTGGATGTTTGAAGTATGGTGAAGGTGTGGAAGTGATCCGATGAGTGAAACGAGATGTGTGCTTTCATGATAATAATCAAGAAATCATAAAAAGACCAAAATATCAGAGGATTGGGTATACTTGGGAGGAAGAAGAAGACGATCGGAGAGTGAAACACCTGCCTGGGTTCATATCTTCTGGGACTCCTAGTTATCTCTTGATGAGCGCAGCTACAGCTCAAAGCTCAAGCAACAAGGATCCTCGCTGTAATGAAGGTTTGATCCTTCAGATATCGCTGGAGAATACAACGGTCTTCGTACCAGCAAATTTATCTCCTTTTGTTATAAAGGACGTTGAGGTTGCTCGAAAGCTTCTCTCGCAAAGGGCAGGGCAAATTGGAATTTAGTCAGAGACTCGTTTTTATTCAGTGAAGGGGTGGCTCCGGGTGGTTGAATGGAGGTGGTTTCAACCACCTCGAGTTACCTTACGCGAGGCAGAGGCTGAAGAAAGAAGATATGGCGTGAAGGAAGAACACGCTATCATTTGGCACTAGACTCATAAGAGGGAAACACATCGGCCGACATGGAGAAATGAGAGAAGTTGGCACGGCAAAAGGTCGTGACCGTTCGCAAGGCCAACTGCTTAAGGTAGACGAAGGACCATGGCCATCGGATCTTGAGATCAGACGACCCTAATCACGGTGCGATCGAGGTTGATCCAATCTATCTAATCAAGTGATTAGGCAACCTCAAATATAGGAGGGTGTGGATGGATCCAGAGCATATAATCCAACATGTCAGACAATGCAAGATGAAGGCGGAGAGCTGGGAAGGGTCGCGCACGTGGCTCCTCCAGAGGGAGCCACGTAGCCCAATTAAAATTTAATAAAAAATAAAAATACTTATAAAATGGATAGAAAATAGCCAGAGACTTTAAAAATAAACAATATTCAACATGAATATTGTTTATTATTTCAAGACCTACAACTTTCATTACAACTCAAGGTTAACATACATCATATTCACATATTTATTACTTTTATAAGTATTTTTAATAAATAAAATTCTCCTTTTATTTCTTTATTATTATTATTATTTTGTTATTTTTGAATAATGAATAATGTACAATATATTATATACAATATTAAACTAATTTTTAAGGGAAAATTTAATAATGAAAAGACGTAAAATAGAGGGGACCATAATTATATATATTATATTTATTTATGTACACTAATTAACCTTGTTTCTTTACAATGTTAAATGCTAAATCAAGTCAATTAATTGTTAAGTTAACTAGTCAATTCAAGGTAGAGGGATAATTAGTAGAATAAAAGATGATGAATCTGAGATCCATCACCCCCTATGCTTAAACTTTGTTCGTCCTCAGGCAAATAAAAAAGGAGAAATTAGTTGAATCCACGTTTGTGCGTGCAAAATACAAGACTGGGCATGCAGTACGCGAGTTTTATGTGACCCTTATACCATGAGTTTACCCAAGTCTTATTCTAAAGGATTTCAACTTCCCTAGTTACCAGACTCTCAATATACATATTAAGGAGTGTGACGGTTAGTGTGGACTACATATATACAAGTGTACCTCGAGGTTCCAGTCTAAAAGATTTTCCTTAGGACCCAACCCTCAAATCTATTGGATAAAGTCTCACTTCATTCCGCCGTCTCTTTTGTTGTCAGACTGAAAATGTTAGATGGAAAGTCCAAGTATGAATGATATATGTTTGTGTCATTTCTTTTCTCCTCACACAGGAACGATGATCTCTCGAGTGCCTTGTTTAACACACACACGTATTTTTTGTGTTAATCAGTATGTCTGTCAAGAATTCTGAGTCAAGTGCATTTGTTTTCTTGGAATACACCAGGGTGTGTCCCTTTTGAGCATCCATCATACTTTCAACAACAAAATGTGCATCGCTAACAATGTTGAGCCCTTTTATCATGCTTGTCCGATTCATAAGGCTTAATTAATTTCATCCAAGTGGACATTTTGAAAAGGTCAGGAGCGCTCACCATTAGCATAAGCTATTTGAATGTTTCTTGAAATGTATGAGTTTTATTTTGTATATTTTTCTTTCTTTCCTGTTTAGCTAGATCCACTTCTTTTACCAAGTTAGTGTATATTGATCAACATTTTAATGGTTTTATCACAAACTAGCACTTAGGTTTTGAATCAAGATTGTATATGAATCTTGTTCTCATACATGCTAAAGTGCTAACACTCAAGTATCATGGAGCAATGTGCCATCTTTGAGCATCAATAAATCAAGTTCAAACTCAAGCCTCTCATCCTAGTTCCTCGGGCGAAACATCGACTCATCACCATGTCTATGCAATCGTGCATGTGCAGTGCTGATAATATTCTTTTGAGAATAGATATTCTACATGTAATATAACATTTATACCTTTCAAACTATGGAACTTAAGTTATTAGCTCTTAAGACTCTAATGAATAGGAATGGTTAAAGTCTGAGTCAAGTGTCACTCTAAACCAAGTATCTTGAACTACACAAGTCTTGTGTGCTATGAAATTGTCAAGGATACAATCATTTATTAGTTAGATAGTTGGTTTTTTTGCAGGTTTTTTTTCAAATAATTTGTAGGTATACACAAAAACATTGTGTCAAAATAATTTGTACCCTTTTGCAAATAATATGCAAAATACTTTTACAACACAGTATCACATTTGTATAAAGATTTTAAAATATTTTACAAATCATTTACAAATTTAGTTTCAAATCCCCATACCCTTAGCCCATGATAATATGATAATATTTTAAAGTATGTGCTATGGGTAAATTATATATGAATTATATATGCACACCCCACATCCTTAGCTTGTGCTATATCTTTATGACACAAAGTAATATTAAGAACCTAGCTCGTACTAAGCATAAGGAAGAATAAAAGTACAACTTTGAAACATGTATGACCCCCTCTATACTCAGGCTTTTAATAATCTAAGTGTAGGTTGAGAATACAAAAGAATAAGGTACAAAAGAATAAAAGGAACATGAAGAATATGCAGCTAGAGGCCCGGTCCCCCTATACTTAGACTGAAAGTAGCCTAAGTATAAAGAATGAATGGAAAATCGTATAGAGGAGGAATGGAAAAGAGAACGAACCAAGGGAGTGAGGGAAGAAACAAATGGGATATGCATAACATGGATTCAATTCTCCCATACGTAGGCTTTAAATAGCCTAAGTAAGGAGTAAATATCTAAAGAAGAGGGAATAGAAACTCACAGAAAGAATAAAACAAAATCAAGTGTAGAAGTTAGTGTTAGAAAGAAATAATGTGTAAATCTTCAAAGGTGTTGAATCTGCTATGATCTGAATCTTTCTGTTGCGGCTTCATGTACAGTAGTCTGAACTGTCATCATGATAATTACTCTACCAAAAGTCAATCTGCTCACCTTGGACTAATCGTTCATTTGATTCAAGATATGTCCATTCACCAAGAATAAACACGCATCATCTATAAAATCAGATATCTCTGCACTCCCATTATTGTGAACTACCTTCGCTATATAGGGACATGCCCATTTGGATTTTCCCATGAAAGATCTTTATCTTCACGTTAAATGACCATACTTTTTTGTCCAGAGACAAAGTTATTGCACACAATGTGCTCATCATGTCACTTCTTAACTCTGTCCTTATAAATCAAAATGTTGTCATATGCTCAAGTTCGGATCTCTACGAGTTTATTCAGATTCAAGTCATAACAAAGTTTCCCTGGATGACAACTCCAATTTAACTTTTTGATTGCCCATTTAGACTTGTGCACTAATTCAACGTGAAAATGGCATGGCATGCTATAGATCATCCTAAAAGGTGGAGTTCCAAGCCATGTCTTACAGGTCGTCTCGTAGGCCCACCGAACTTGGTTCAATAGATAGGACCAATTCTTCCTATCAAAACGAACTAACTTTTGAAGAATACTCTTCACTTATCTGTTTGAAACTTCTATCATACCATTCGATTGTGGGTGGTAAGGACTAGTAACTATATGCTCAAATCCATAGTCCATAGCTAAAATTATCATCTCTCTATTCACAAAATGGATACCCCCATCTGAAATAAGTATCTTGGAGGTCCCAAACCTGACAATAATGTGGTCCTTTACAATCTTATAGACAATCTTGTTATCTACTATTCGAGTTGGGATAGCCTCCACCACCTTGATAGATAATCGATCGCCAACAAGATGTGCTCATGTCCATTGCTATTGGGAATGTGACCCATAAAAACAATGCCTCATGCATCAAAAACATCACTGAATATTACAAGATGCATGAGCATTTCGTCTCTAGATCCAACTGTCCCTCTCATTCTCTGACAGATAGGGCACGACCTTACAAAATCAAATGCATCTCAAAACAAGGTCGGCCAGTAGAATCCGCATTGGAGCACCTTGTGTATGGTTCGCTTTCTTGAGTGGTGTCCTCCTGCCTCTAAGGTATGACAATGAGTGTGGGCACTCTGATATTCCTCATGAGGAATATACCTTCCCTAACACAATCTGGTCCTTCAAAGAGAAGGAACAAATCCTCCCAATGGTATCTCCTCGCATCCGACGTCACTCAGTCAATATTGTTCATATTTCAACATTGGGAAACTTTCTTGGAGACAAGGTAGTTCACCATGTTGGTATACCAAAGGAGGGAGCCAATAACACAGATTCACACATCCGAGAAAGTATCTCTAATTGACTCAGTCTCGATGGAATCTTTATGCTCAATCCGGGATAAGTGTTCATCTACAACATTCCCGACTCTAGGTTCATCTTTAATCTCCTAATCAAATTCATGAAGTAATAAAACTCCACATAAGAAGATGAGCCTTCACGTCCTTCTTTTTCATTAAATATCGAATAGTTGTGTGATAGTTTGTTGAGCTGGGAATTTTCGCAAGGATCTTAAAATTATCCTGATTGAAAAGCGAAGATAGAGGGTCGCTGAGGCGACCGCTCACGAATCCCCAATTCAGACAACAAGTACTCACAACATACAAATAATCAATGAATGACAAAAAATGTGAAGTACACTTTATTTTACTCTACAATCAAAGGTGTATAATGTGTACACATGTAGAGGTCGAACCACTAAGAGCAAACAAGGTAGTCTAATGATTATGTACACAAGTGTCCTTTTAGTCTTCTTGTGTGGGTTTTTGGTTTTTAAATTTTTATTTGATTTTTATTTTTATTTTTAATATATATTATTTTTCAAGTTCTTAGTTTTAGTTTATTTTTATTTTAAATATTATATAATATTATATATAAGAGTATATGAATAAGGGACCCTACTTTATGGAGTAGGTAACTTACCTACTCCACTTTCTTCTTTTCATTTTTTTTATTTTTTTTGAAAAATACTTCCATGGATTTTCATAATTATATCTCTCTAATATGTCATTCTAATTTTGTTAGAAATAGAGACTCCTACGGCCTCCATCCAGAACATGAAAAATATAGCAAATCTGTGACCGTTAAAAAACGACTGTCTCGATGGAGGCCATAGGAGTCTCTGTCTGACGAAATTTGAATGACATATTAGAGGGATATAGCTATGAAAATCCATGAAAGCATTTTTTCAATTTTTTTTTGAAAAATAAGAAAATGGAATAGGTAAGTTACCTACTCCATGGAGTAGGATCCCTTTATCATGGGTATTCAAAATTATGTGGGCTGGAGGCATATATGAATATTGCCCCTTAAAGGCGTGGATCATGCAGCTGTGGATCTTCAACTTGACACAAGGCATGACGAGATGGCACGATGTCGGTTTGAGGACTGACGTCTGGGATTAGATATGGCATTGTGGCTTTATCGGACGGCTCGGAGGGCATTAACAAGAACATGGAAGAACTCATCCTTGAAGATCCTTCCTCCCGTCGAATCTCCATCTGCAGGCATTGGATGGAGCTGTTGAAATGGGGGAATCGCTCTAGAGGGTGGTCCGCAGCTGTGGGGATCCTCATAATAGTCTGAGGCCCTAAGATCAAGGCCCAGAGCTCTGGTGAAACCTAGAGCACCTGTAGGGGCAGTGAACGATCGATTTGGCCCTTACAAGGCCCTGTTCAGCTCGAAACCTGCACATAGAAAACCACGGGTCGAGGGCAAACTGCCTCAACCTGATTAGGCGTGGAATGGAAGCAGAATGGGCAGAGGCATGGAGGTCCGACAAAGGCGATGGATTTGGACATCGATCTCCAGATTGATGGTCGATCTAGGTGTTCAGATGGATCAATTAGATGGAGAAGCGAAGGGTCTAAGTGAGGCGGTGATTAGATGGGTCAGAACATAGTATACACGACGTGACAGAGGTGGACGGAGCTCTAGAGCTTCAACGGAGCTAATTAACCGAATCTAAGCTAAACAACAACTAAAATTGAAACTAAAATGTTGAATTGAAAGGCAGTAACTAAATCTAACTAGGAATGTAAAGGGCTTAGCTCGAACTTGTCTTGCACGCCAAGGAGCAGGACGACGCTGGAGCACTGTCGTGGGTCACCTCCTCTCCTCCTTCTGCTTCTCCAGCATTGCAAGGGATCGACTGATGTCACTAGATGTCATGCTTGGCCGAGGGTAGATGGTTTTATGGCTTGAAAGGGGACCAAATAATCAATGGGTGGAAATGGGATTTTATTTATAAACAATGGTTAGGGCCAACTCGCGGACGAAATGGAGGCTGATTCGAAGAAAATTGATGGGATCTAAAGATCCTACATGAATCACAAAGATCCCATCTGCAATTTTTGTTCAAGGCTCAAGGTGATTTGATCATTATGTCATTAGGGGAAATGGAGAAAAGTTGAGTGCTTGAGGCAGATGTTAGAGCAGAGAAGGCGGCGGGGCAGTTGACTTCAATCAACAAACGACACGATCTGGTTGGTCCATGAGGTCCAAGCAGATAGATGCAAGGCAAAAATACCTTGTAAAATGAATGATAATTAGTATTTACAAGTATAATTATAGGTATATTAACCTATGTTTTGAATATTTTATTTTCATTTTGTATTTTAAATTTTATTATTTTATACACTTGATTTATATATTTATAAATTATTTAGATATATAAAGAATATATTTTTATTGCATTTTTCTGATGTTATTTGTACATTTAAATAAATATATGTATTTATTATACATGTAAAAGTATATGTAGTTCATCTATATATTTTATACACTTATTCATTTTAGTTTATTTTTAATGATTTTATTGCATTCTAAATATGTACATATACTATAAATAATATTTACAAAATTATAAAAATATGAAATTATGAAAAATATAAAGAATACCTTTGCATATTAAAATTAAATTAAATGAAACCATCTTCATCAAATAGATAACAAAATATTATATACAATTTGTTTTTGGTACAAAATGTCACGGGCGGGTACTAATATTGCGGACTGATGCATTCCAGTTGAAAAACCAGAAGTGGCGAAACCTTGGGTAAAAATCACACTCAACCATAGTGCATTCTTTCGATGAAAGACCTGACTGCCTGCTGACTCAACTGATCACTGGACCAGGGACTTATAGAATTGGATTTGTAGTTTTATTTTATCATTTTTTTATTATTTTAATAAAAGTATAAAAAAAGTGAGAAAGTTTTGTTTGTGTAAAAGCATAATATGTCTACACTATTATAATAGAATCGAAATGTAAGTGGAATTAAAAGTGATTTTGATGCATTTTGAGTTTTTTCGGAGAAGATATGGATCTGGGAGGTTCGAGTTTTGGCTTTTTAGTCTGAGTGTAGAATGAAAAATGTATATTATTTTGGTGTGAAATTAATTTTGTATTTTTATGTATTTTTATCTACAACTTTCATGATAATAAAGAATAAAATAAATCCTAAAAATGCCTTTTTAAAGAATAAATAATTAGGGTTTTATCGTGGTTTTGATCTCTATCTCTCCCTACTTTATTCCTTGTCGGCCTAGTCATCCTGATACTTAGGTCTTGGGTTTAGGATCATGAAATACCTTTGGCATTTTATTTTATTTTCTTTCTTTCCTTTATTCTTTTATTCTGGCTTTAAACAATGTATTTTATGCAATATTTATATAATAAATAATAAATGTTAATTTAAGCAAAATAATGATATTTACATGCATTTAGATAAGGAGTGAAGGCTAAAATGAAAGAATAAAAGCGATGAAATGGAGATTCATCACCATTGTAAATTATCACCTTAGATCGCAACATATATGATCTGAACTTTTCTAGTAACCGTATAGTTCTTCTGTGCAGGATCTAAAACTTTGCTTGCATAATGCAAAGCAAACAATATCGCATCTCATCTATGACCTAACACAACTTCTTTTGCAAAAATACAAAGCATCAATCAAGATCTCAAAGGGAAGAGACCGGTCAGGTGCTTGTAAGACAAGCAAGTCAGCGATCTTTCTTTTCAAGAGCCCAAAAGCCTCGAGACACCTGTGATCTACAATGAACTCTATGCTTTTCCCAAGAGCTCAGTCAATGGTCGGTCAGTCTCTGAAAAATCATGAATAAATCTTCTATACAGTCCAACACACTCTAAAAATGAACGGATTGACTTGACTTTGGTTGGTGGATCAAGTTTCCTAATCGCATCCACCTTGGCAGGGTCAACCTTTGTTCCCTTTTTGGAGATAACCGATGAAACTCAATTTCATCATCTTTATTTTCTATTATTAACCCCCTTGCTTAAAAATGTGTCAATAAATCCCGGTTATTGTCTTGTAATTATCAGAGTCCCTAATAAATTAAAAACCACAAAAAAATGGCAAAACAAAAGTCTGTGGTATTTTTAGCCTTAAAAATACCCTCAAAAATATTTCGGGCCTTTGTTTGATCTCATCTCAAGTTTTGATCAACATGAAACTTGTAGATCTCGTCAAGATCTACAACTTTCATGTTTTGAGTTTTCTCAAATCCGACCATCTAGGCCTTCATACATCAACTGGAAGATTAGAATAATCTGATTGGGCCACGTGGCCCAATCTGGGTGAGCCACGTGGTCGCTTCTCCTTGTCTTATCCGCCCTTGCTCCGAGCCGTTGGATCTGCTCCTGATCCAACGATCCAGTCCTCTCCACGACCCGCTCGATCCCTAGCCATCAGATCATCCCCGCCTTCAAATCCGCACCGCTCGTTCGCGCCGGAAGCTGAGCACGCCACGTGGTGCATTGAGATCCGCTTGATCACGCCCGCGATCCTCTCATCCAAGCCGCTCAATCCGCTCTCGGATCCTAACCGCTCGATCAGCCCTAACTCCTCATCCAAACCGTCCGTTAGAGCCGCTCCCTTAGCCTGTCACGTGGCAGCTTCAGCGCCTAATTGTCAGCCGTTGGATTTCCAGATCCAACGGCCGACAGTCGTCGTCTACCTCGGTCAATCCACTCGCCCACGTCCTCCATCGCGCAAAACCCTCTCCCCCTTCCCATTATCGACGACTCCTCCGACCACCTCTTCCTTCGCTAACCATCGCACGACCTTCCCCACTCTTCCCTCTACCTCGCGCATCACCCCACTAACTCCGACATCCTCTCCACTTACCCCATCTTCGCCTCAAAACCCACGTCGACCACCACCATCACCGGCCTTCACTTCTTCAAATACACCGCTCCCCCCTCCATTTCCCGCTGTCCATCTTTACGCGGGGAGGGGCCCAGCCCTCCTCCGCCTCCCTGTGACAGGGGGAGGCGAGAGGATCGAGCGAAGACGACCCGCTCCCCCGGTGAGACCCTCTGCCACTCACGGCGGAGCTGCGGCGCCTCCAGGCCCGCTCGAGCTGCATCGACCAGCTGCCGATGTCCAGCGACGACCCGGGCATCCACCGTGATGCTCAGCCCAAGCTCCCGTCCACCATATCTGACCAGGTAAGCCCCTCTTTCTCTCTTTGCATTTTTCTTCGTCTTTTACGTATTTAATTAGGCTTCGTCAATCGTTTTCTCCCTCCATTAATACCTTCAAAAGCTCTGCAACACTTCCCCCTTCCACGCGCCCATCTCCGACGTCCTCCTTCTCTTCCCCAGAACCCCGTCACCCTCCGACCATCTCCTCCGCCCTCGCGGCGGAGGAGCTCCGAGCTCACACCTTCTCCGCCCCTATGAGCTTCCACTCCACCTCACGCACGCACTTTTTAGGCTTCGGCTATGTGCCTAATGCTGCAGGTCTTCGAGAGCTTCAATGGCTGGAGCTCGATCGGAGCAGACTTCCTCGACCTCGCAGTTCCCATCCGAGCTCCGACGAGTGACGCCAGAGGGTCCTGGGCCTTCCCCGAGCTACCCGCTTCATCGACGACTTGTCCTTTAGCTCGGGGGGAGTCCACCGTAGCCGGGAGCGAGCGGCGGAGGAGGAGCTCCTTCGCCGGAGCTCCAAACTCGCCGCCAGCTACGGACGGAGGAGAAGGAACAGCGGCCGTTGGATGATCCTTTCTCGGCGATCATCCAACGGCCCAGCGGAGGCCACGCCACCGATTCCATCAACCGTTGGATCCACACGATCCAACGGTTCTTATGTCGCCACGTCGACACTCCAGGATCGCACAGCAGCCGCCCGATCGTCACGATCGGATGGACTCCAGCCGGCCACGCGTCAGAGCCAGAGCATCCCCGAGCTTAGCGTCCGAGCCTCCAGGTTTGGATGCTCCCGAGCCTCCACAAGCCTGCATCGAGCCTCGAACCTCCCGAGCCTAGACAAAGCTGACTCCGAGCCTCTGCCGAGCCTGATCTGACTTCCGAGCCTAGATCGCACGTGCCTGGCACGTGCGTATCTGGGCAATTTGCAGAGACGCCCCACCATCTTCTCCAATTTGCAGATAGGTCCATGGAGCATGTGCAGTCCACGTGCATTTGGGTAATTTGCAATTATGCCCTCGCGGGTTTTAATAATTGCAAAAATACCCCTGTGCGTGTGGGTATTTTACAGGAAAGGCCTCGTACTTTTCATATTTACATTTTAGTCCCTCCCAGGGACCTATTTGTAGTTATCTTTTTATGTTTTATTGCACTTATGCCCCTGGCTTCTTTTATGCATATCTTGAGCTACGTATATCCGATTGAGTTGATTTCAGTTTCATTTCGAATCTCTCCTTGCTCTCTTTATTATGGCATGCTCTAATTTTAGATCTGACACTATGACCAGTAGTGAATTATTTCATTAGCTAAGTGTCCTAATTTCCTTTATTCTCATGCCAATTCGCTATATAAATGAGAATTGCTTCATGATCTGATTCTGTTTGACTCGTATATCTTATGTCTTAAGTAATGATCATTTTGGGCATATTTGCATTGCATTTCTCTGCATTTAATTGCATGATAAAAAAATTTATAAAAAAATGCATGTTTATTTATAATGCTTTGCCTTGTTGTGTTGTGTCTGCATGAATTGATCTGTATGCCTCTAACTCAACACTTAGCTAAATAAATGGAAATCCGGATAATTAGAGAAAGGCTCGTGTCCCTGAGTTCGACCTTGGTATCTTACCAAGTAAAAATAAATTTCCCGATCATCTCATTTTGATCCATCATTGACATATATTCAAATGAGATGATCTTTTGATGAGCCCGAATCGGCCCGACTACGATGATGATTCTGAGTGCTAAAAACACACTCTTAAAGGCCCGATTTTGCGGTTCGTCAATGACGCGCCCCAACACGATACCCTCATGAACCATGAAATGACTCTTTTCTCAAGAGAGCACCTGATTTACCTTTACACATCATTGAAGAACTCGGTCTAATTGATCAATATATGTATCAAAAGAATCTCCATGGAGCGAGAAGTTATCCATAAGGACTTTTAGCAAATCTCCTACCATCTCTACATATACTACAATCATGCACTGTTGAAAAGTGCTTGGGGCATTGCGGAGCCCAAATGTCATGTGCTTGAATGCATATGTGTAGAATGGACATGTGAATGTGGATTTTTCCTGATCTTCAGGAGGTATGACCACTTGATTATAGCCAGAGTACCCGTCAAGAAAATAGAAAAACTCTTTCCTTACTAATCTCTCCAAAATCCGATCAATAGATGGTAAGGGAAAGTGATCTTTCTTGATCGTAGATCCAGGGCATCTGTAATCGACAGAGACACATCATGATGTAGGTAATCATGCACAATCTCTACACCCTCCTCATTATTGACTATCTGAATTCCCTACTTTTTTGAGACAACATGTAACAGGGCCACCCATTTGGAGTCGAAGATGGGGTAAAAAACATACCCCACACCATTTCTCAATTTCTCTATTCATAACTTTCCTTAGATTCGGATTCAGTCCTATGTAAAATTCACGGGGAAGGTCTGGCGTTGTCCTCAATATAGATATGGTGTGAACAGAAAGCATGGTTAATTACCATGAGATCCGATACAGTTCAACATATTAATTTGCGATTCTTTTGTAAGACTTTTAGCAACATAGACATGTTCTATAGTCAGCTTGGAACTAATGATAATAGGGAATCTATTCGTGTTTTTCCCATAGGAATCAATGGTTTCAACTTTTATAAAGTTGTATCATCAAGTAAATCAAGCTACATCATATCTTAATCTGGTTCTGTGCTGCATAAAAGTAGGTCCAGCTGTGTTGTGCTTACCACTAACTATGATGTGTCGTGAGTCGGATAGCCAAAGATATGCGGTAATTCGATCAAAGTCGTGTCTGACTCATCATCCTCAACCCTTGATTGTTCTATGAAAGATGGAATCGACAAATTCAACTACCTCCTCGTCCTACGAGAAATTGATTTCAATGATGAAAGTAGATTTTATACCTGATGGGGATTTACCTTTCTCAATGGTTTTTATGTATTCTGAGTAGTTACGCTTCCAGTGCCCTGACTTTTTACAGTGATGATAAACATCGATCTTCTTCAATGTTATCAGTGTAGAAGTATGAGAGGATGGGTCAACAGTTTGACTCTTGTTCTTTTTCTTCTGGATCAGACCCTTTCGACTGCCGTGCTTCCGATTGCACTTCCGCTTGACATGTGCAACCAATGTATTGCTAGCAGGATTCTCTTTCTCCATGACATCTTCTGTAGATTTAAATGAAGCAATGCGTTCAACATTAGTTAACTCAACTTGTTTATGTGGCAAGATACCACAAAGTTGGCGAAAGACTTGAGCAAAGATAGCTGAATGAAGTTCGACCGCATGTCTGCATCCATCTGTGCCTCGAGGGTATCCAATTCAGAGAGATAACCAAATATTTTGATCACATGCTCTTGAATTGAAGTCCCTTCTTGCACCTTGCATCGAATAAGTTCTTTCATGATATTTTAACGTCGAGTGTGGTTTATGTCATTAAACATATCTTTCAGATTCATCATTATATCCAAATAACCTTCCATTTCAACATGTTGTTTCTGCAGTACATTGGACAAAGATCCCAGTATATAAGACCCTGCTAATGAATGATCTTCACCATAATTTTCATTGTATTTAAGTTCCTCTAATGGTAGAGGGTTTGTATGCTTGTTCTTGGTGAGAACATAGTCGATGCTCTCTGTAGTAAGAAAAAAGCTCCAAGTTTCGGGCCCAGTCCGAATAATTGGATCGGGTCAATTGGTTTACCTTAAGAAGCCTGTTTAGCACGTTTACGGATTTCGTATCTAAGATCAAGAATGCAATTACTAGAACATATAAATAATTATATATTTAAATTTAATTTTTTTGATTAAAGGTTTTTAAATTAAAATAGTATTACCTTTTAAACATTGAAAGTCCATTCTCTTATGAAACTTTCAAAGTAAGAAATATACTTACTATTATCTCTCTATCAAGATATGTGATTTCCCTTTTATCTTTACACCCCAATAATACGAGAAAATGTAACTTAGATAAAAGGAAGCGGGAACTCATTCCACCTTGCAAATCTAACTTGTATTTCTCATTTCGGTCTTTAACACCCAGGCCCACCACCCTTAAGGTGATGTTGATCAAACGATAATTGAATTAACCATCAACAGGAATAGAACTCACTATGTACAGTCCAACATCATCTCAATTTTATGAGGAATAATATCAAGGTCACTTTGCATACGACCTTACTATTTTGAGAAGCAAAGTGCCCGATCCATGTGCGCTTGTACGTCGGAGCTATGACTTCGCACAAATGTCTCCATCATAGAATCAATAGCGATGGAACCCTTCACCTTGATGGGAGACCATGGATGTCATTTACATGATCCTCTATATCCCATTCAAAATTTTAATTAATCATTACGAATCATATTCTTATGATTATTCTTCCAAGGTAATTACAACTCTATTTATAATAGACCATTTATTTTAATTGGATCTAATTCATTTAAGCATATTAAATCAATTATCAATCCAATAAATTAACAAACAATTAGGGTTTGCTTGATATTTCTATATGACATTAGCTCTCACAAGTATGTATTATTCTTGATTGTAGTTATCAGAGTACAACTTAACTTACTCATATTACCCTTTCCTCAAAATGAAGCTGGACAGACACTCGAGTTATGCTTTGAGAGAGCATTTCCTTGACATGCAACACGCTAGTTAAGGAACCAAGCCAGCATACTCGGTCTAGACACCTTCACCATTCTAATTCAAAAATAATATAAATTGAATCAATGTACTTGCAATTTTGTCGATCATTCCTTTGATGGATAGTATGATACTATATAGTACTCATTCAGAAATATTAAGCATCTTAAAATATTTTTGAGATCCTAAATTTCTAGTCATATCGAATAAACATGTTGGGTTTTGTATGTAAAATTTGACCTACAACTATTGTAGGTTAAATTAGATTTTGTTATGAAACATTCATTCAATGATAATTGATATTTTATTTAAATATTTCCATAAATATGTGAAGCAACGATTAATGATGGTACAATAATAATTTCCTTGATTGACATTGAATGATAAACAATAAAAATTTCTTGTGATGATCCAATCATCTTCCGACCCATCTCCACTAAATATGGATATCTAGGGCAGATGGAGTCGGAATCGTGTGCAATACATTCGAATGATTTACTTGTTTAATTCTCTACTTAATTAATGTTCATGACTCGAAAACAATAAACAAAAAATAATTTGTTACAAGTACTTTATTACATGCAAAAATAATTTTATTGCAGGAACTTTTCGAATCTAAAACAATGCACCTTTGTTGTCAAACTTTGGAACTATTTTGGGAACATATTCAGGCATTCTAAATACATTTAAGTACCTAAAGTTTCATTTAAACAATGCACAAATAGTAGTTTTTCATTTTAGCAAAAAATGATTCGAAACAAGCATCTTATGCATAACCAATGAGTCCTCGCACAACGGATATACAAAATCTTGTTCCCCTAAGGTTTGGATCAGATTAAAGACCTTTGACCAAGGTTCCAATATCACTTGAAGGCTAGGTTTTAGACCTTAACGCATCACAGAAGCATGAAGATCGCATCATATGCGATAAAAAATAGGTAGTCATACTAGTTGTAAGGGGCAACTGATTTAAAAATTTTTAATAAAATGAAACCACATGATATGTGAACCTTTCTTATACCGTTTCATAAATATCACAAAAGAATAAAAGGATTACCTATTGGAGCATGTTTGCGATCGCGTGTCTTTAAATGAAGAGACCTCCTGTTTCACGCCCGATCAAACACATGATGCACTTGCGGGCGCGTGGATGAGATGCGTGCTTCCCGCAATAAGACTTGACGATCCAAGCACAAATCCTCCCGATTTCGTCTCACAAAATCCATAGTCTTCCTCACGAGCACGGAGCACCAAAGAAGGTAGAGATCCACGAGCAACCAATCTGACAGTACAATGGCAGTGCAACCACGAGAAGCTCTCAACAACTTCAAGTGGACAGCCACAAGTGTTGAGAGAGAGAGAGAGGAGATTTTGGACGTGTATGAGGTCTCTCCAATCATCATCTAATGCAATATTATTACATTAAATCTTTATTCATAGAATCATTTGTCTACAAAATATCACCAAATAATTAGTAAACAATTGCAAACAAGCCACTAGTTAAATATGAATCATATTCATCTATCCAGTATTAAATGTAAATCATATTTATAATTAATTGACAACGTGAATCAAATTCATATTTTATTGTATAATGTGAATCCTTTTCACATCAACTTATAAATTACAAATGATATTTATACTTAAATATCTCCTATGATATTATGAATCATATTCATAATATTTATGATTATTATTGATAGTGATATCCACATTAGTCATATCCTTGATAATTAAATCTCATTTAATTATCTTAGACGACTCTTCTCATGTGTCCAAATAATCTGAATCATATTCACATTATTTATTATAATTAAATCATATTTAATTGTCATTTTTTCCAATGCTCAGATATATCATCAACAATAGAACTATTCTTGAATTCTTTCAAGAATAATGTGCTTTCTCCATGGATACTTGGAGATAAGACACGATGATTGTACATTCCATGTATAGTGACTTGTATATGGAGATCTTATCGCACATCCAGATCTAGGTGACCTCTCAAAGACGTCAGATTAAATTAAACCGTAAATCTAATCTTCTCATTGCATCTGAATCATATTCAGATCAATGTCTAATATTTGGACTAAGATCATATTACTAATATATTAAGAGGAGTCGCTATAATCCAAACATGTTTCATCACTCCCTCGGAATGGAAGTATCATGGTTATACAATCATTTATGATCACATCACCCTCGAGTATTCCTAATACCCATACATCCTGCATACTAGAAGTCCTAGATTAAACTCGAAGTTTTAGATTACATCTGAATTGTCTTCTTCAGGGTTTTATCATTAAGTTTCTCATTCGATCATTGAGAGTTGGTACCGATCACATGCTTTTCAAAAGTATATTATACTCACAAATTCTGTCATGCTTCCAAAGCAAGACAACCATGCATGGAATTTGGTTGGTCCCAATATCTCATGAGTGAGCTCATGTCTTTCGGTTCAGTAGTGAAATTGTATGATCCCTTTAAGAGTTCGTATTACCCATATGCCCGTGTACGCATAGCAGCTCGCCGGTGTATAGACCTTGATTAGGTCATCAACCTAATGGTATGCCTAATGTACACACTTAGACATATAATAATACACATGTATCCAGTCAGAGGATGCTTGCATATATCATGACAACAGACGACATTGGTCTTGGTTATCTCGATCTCGTTAAATCAACTTTTTTACTTAACTTATCGGACACTTCCGAATCTCTATTCCTATGTAGAGGACCTGCATCAAGAGATCGGTCAGACATCAACCTTTACAGAAGAATTGTCATCTCCTTCTTAGGCTAGAGATCCTTTTTTAACAATCATTTGATGGTGCTTGATGAGCCATCAATCTAACTCTTCAGATATCATCCAAACATCAACCTCTATGACTCAACCATTGAATCAACAAATGTATGATTAATAAGATGGCCATGGTACATAACCCTAATTGTACACAAAGATCTTATTAGTGTATTCATTCATCTAATCTCAGATAAGGAGTGAAATAAATTAATAACTTTTATTGATATTCAAAATATTACAATAACAATAATTGTAGAAATGGTTCGCCCAAGGCTCGCATGGCTAACACTATCGACTCGGGGGGATGGGGGTATCACTCGCAATCATCATAGGAGAAATTAACAATAAACAATCACCTCCTCAAGAATCTCGCTTATACATCGGGATGTTAGGAAATCTTGGGCTCAGTGAGCTCGACTCAGATGCTCGATAAGGACTCGTGAACTTGGCTTGAAAAGGTTTTGAGTCCGAGTTGGATAAATGACTTATTAGGTTTATCGAGTTGAGTTTGAGTGGAAGTGTTCTCAACTCGATAACCCGTTTTAATTTTTTATTAGTTATTATATATTTTTATAGCTCATACGAATGCAAATATGATTGTGAATAATGAATATGAGGAGGAAATGATGCATCTTCAACAAAATGTTTGGAGTTGTGTCATATGCCGATATCATGGCCAAGTCATGCCATTCAAAAGTCTATGATAATGATGGGAAACCTGCTAAATATATGATACATTCTTTTACTTTTTGCTATTGTACTTGTATTACAGGTCATATGTTTATAGTTCTTATCAAATACACATGAATAAATACATTCATGTATACTATAAAAAAAACTTAAAACATCAATTGCTTTCTTCAGAGAAAGTTCATAGACAAGGAGTATACAATCAGCCTACTACAAAAAGGCTTGTTAAGAGGCTCGTGAGCCAACTCGATCTCAACAAGCTTGAGTTTGAGTCAGCATTTCTGAGATTGAATCTTATTGAGTCTAAGTTTGAGTCTGAGCTTTAGTATTGAGTTCTCCTACCTTTACCACTACACCACTACATCCCTATCATTGTCGCGCCGGTATGCAGTGATTGGAGATCACAATGTGCAGCAACTCCTTATGCCTTTGAGATTTCCATCGTCAAGTTGACATCGATGGTAAATTGTATGTGCAACATTTCCATGTACCACTACTTGTGTCGAGCATCCTTGCACTAGAGTCCTCATGCTGTCACCTCCAAGGAATGCATGTTTAGGGTTTTACATAACAACTCAATACCAAATTTTTTTTACTGCTCCAAGCATTCCTCGTAGAAGCAAATTGATCTTCGACAATTTTTTTAAACTTGGATAAAAATGATCAAGGTAGAATTAAAATTCGAAAAATGAAAGCAAAATTGACTCGTTATGCATCATGTTAAAATATAAGATAAAGAATGATGAATAAAAAATTGAAGAACCAGCATGATTTTAAGTACCACCTTATTCCCTAAGAATGCAATAAAATTACATGAGAAAGCCATAAAAGATATATATATATATATATATATATTCTATTAAGTGATTCAAGGATTAGAACGTGTGGTGTTCTTCGTATACCTCCACACCGATACACAATGTAAGTCTAAATAAAGAGCAATGTTACTGGTATCTCCAAAATCGAAATATCCATCTAATAAAATCTTCAAATACTCTAATTTAACTGCATGAGCATGGCATTATTCAGTTTTAATTAAAGACAAGATTAAGGAAGTACTGATTATCAAAAGTGAAAAAACAGGGAGTTCGAGATTTATTGTTTTCAGAAAAAAACAATAACAAGTCATTTTGAAGGGATTGTAGTGGACTACCAACATTTATAAAAAGGAATCTTACTACTACGTCGATGGGCAAAGTGTAATGTGAATTCTCCACGAAATTTTCGTACGAGTTTATGAATTCAGCTAAACTCAAACCGACTTCGAGAGTGGAATTCCACTCCGATCATTGCACCGACGTTCATGACTTGCGATATAAATATTTTTAACGCTCCTTCGTACGTGTCAATCTTACAGTCATCCATATCCACCTCCAAACCCTTCCTCCGAAGCCTTCCTTGCATGGATCGGCCACCGTCACACGTGTTCCGGGAACCCATATCCAACGTACTCGTGTCAATTCACATGACTTCCATGACACACTATATATCAAACCACTGCCACTACTCCGGATCTCATTCTTCCGCCAGTACAGCTCTTTCAGTAATCGTTCAAGATCCAACCCAAGGCGATCGATGTCGGGCCATACGGACGAGTACGGTAATCCGGTGTACCGTACCACAGACGACTACGGCAACGTCCTGTATACTGACCAATACGGTAATCCTCTTCCCCAACAGCCGTATGCGGGCACGGGCTACGGCACTGGGACGATGGGAACGGAAGGTTTCGGCACTGGGACGATGGTCACGGAAGGTTTCGGGACCGCGACCACGGGGACAGGAGCAGAAGGGTATGGTATGGGTTCTGCCGGTGCGGAAGGGTACGGAGGCGGCACGCAGCAGCAGCCCATGAGGCCGCAGAAGGAGCGCGTAGAAGGCCACCGGCGTTCCAGCAGCTCCAGCTCAAGCTCTGTGAGTATTCTTCCGGATCTGCCGTTGAAAACGTCTCGACCTTCTTCTTAATCATCGAAGTATAGTTTAGCAGGTTTTGACATTCGAGATGATAGGGCTTTATTAGTATTCTCTAGTTCAGTTAGCATTCTCCTTGATTTATCACATGATTATCAAAAATTAATTTCTTCATATAATATTGCAACAATCTAAACATGTATGCAGAAATATGGTTCTACGATCTGGTGCAAGTTTCATGAATTAATCACCTACTCTCTATGATGTATTACTTGAAATTGGAAATTGTCAATTCGTCGTTATGTCATCTGGCAAATCCAGAATGGGTCTATCTTAAATATAGTAGAAATGAGTTCCAGAAATCTGTGCAGAGGTTTTTGTTGTGGCCCCGATTACATTATACGCTAGTAAAAGAAACTATCTAAACATTTTAAATGGGTGGTATAAATCTACACGAGGCTTATAGGAGTGATATGTCAAATGGTAGAAGTTCCTGTCGCTGTGCGACGTAGCGATCTCAATGATATTTTGCGCGCTTGCCCTCGTTTGTAGTCGGAGGAGGACGAGCACGGAGTGCGCAGGAAGAAGGGTCTGAAGGAGAAGATCAAGGAGAAGATCCCTGGAATGGGAGGCCAAAAGAGCGAGACACAAGCGGCGCCACACGAGGGAGCGACTACCGGGTATACTGGGCAAGGGCAGCAGCATCGCCAGCCGGAGAAGGAGAAGAAGAGCGTGATGGAGAAGATCAAGGAGAAGCTGCCTGGCCACCACAAGGAGTGAACGCGTCTTCGTTGTATCATCCAACAATTACGGTGACTGTCTGATGTGTAATCAAGTTGTTATCGTCATCTTTGGTGCTTTTTCCTAGTGTTTGTGGGCTTGTACGTACGTATATGCTTATTGTCCTTATGAATAAGAACTGGTTTGCTGATTTCAGATGCAGCACAGCTCGCCGATATGTATTAATTTCGTTTGCATGTATTGCTTTTCACCTTTTCTTTGGCACAGAGACCATGCATTTTTGACGTGGGGGCCCTTCAACATATTATTCGTATAAATTTTGTGCCGTCCTTCAATTTGTTTCATTGGGATTTTTTTCAGAAGTTCTTCTGAGTATTTCTTTGCAAGTATATATGAAAGAAGTAGACAGAATTTAAAAATGAATAAATTCTCTTTTAAACCAATAAAAAAAAGGGGCTGAAATTTATTTTCAGTATCACAAGTCTCTCTAGCTATCCTCAGAGGAATGCTTGGTAATGCCAATGTCAGGTCCCCAAGTACGGGAGATATCTGTCAGTATGGGAGATATCTTTGAATGTTCACATGCATTACTCCTTTCATATCAATCACCGGGCTAATCACCGGGCTATGAGATGGATTCTGTTAGTTTTCCAACAGATGATGATAGAGGATTTTGATGGTGTGTTGCTAGATATAAAAATAATTTTTACCAAGTTCTTGTTCAAGTTAATACCCAATAAAGGTGACTCTCTTAACAAAGAAACAAAAAAAATATAGATGCTCATCTAAGCACAAGTAGCATTTATTTCCGAAAGAAATTTTGAAAACATGAAGCAGATCTTGCATGATCCCATCTTTACTCCTGACATGTCAGGAATTCCTTTAACCGGTACGCATCTTCTTATTATAAAGAGTTTGTCCTTCTACTTGCTGCTTTAACCAATTATCACTACGATAAAGATAGTTTTTTTACCAACGCCTTATTTTCCACGGTTTGTCTGTCTGAATTCGACAATGTTATGTAGTAGATCAAGGCACTTATCAAAAATCCAATATTAACATGGACAGACACGCTTCTGTAGCTGGTTCAGTTTTAAATCTATCGTTCAAACATCTTGTTTACGGCTAGCTGACTAAATGCATTAGTAGACATTAATTAGGTGTACTCAAGTTTACCTGCAACAATCTGCTAATGATTCCACAGAATCAGCAGAGATATCGAAGCTCATCCCACTGAAATGATCCATCGGTTAATCTGCTAATCAGGTGTTCTATCTTAATGTATTATTGCGTTGAAATCGTACGTAATACTCGAGATTAACGAAGAATAAAGTATGCCATCAAATAAAATTACGCTGATGATGACGGGGACGAGAGACTTAATACGGGTTTGACCTGCGCGTAAGGAACCGGGAATTTTTTTTAAATAATTATTAAAAAATTCGTAATTAATTAAATAAGCATCAAGGGAAAGAAATTAAAAAAATAGGCATCAATCGGCACCTGAGGTGCCGATTTGGGGCGCCCCCTTCAAATCGGCACCTCAGCTGCCGATTTGGGATGGGCAATTTACAAATCAATCCCTTTAACAATGTAATTTAAGTTCAGTACTGCCGGAGATTATAAATTATTATTATGTTCATTAGATATGAATAATTTAAAAATATTTTGAGGAATTATGTAAATAATTTTACAAAATATTATTCTACAATTATATTTATGTTCATTTGAGTACATTTGAGGAATTACATAAATAAATTTAATAAACTATCAATATTTTCCTTCATCACACTATTTTCGATCTATCAGTAGAGCTTCGTGGTCTCATCTTCTTCCCGATAACGTTATTGTAAAATGTTAAGTATATCTCTATTTTTTTAGTATATTGTTCATTATTGATACATACTTAGAATATTTATAATTAACATGTCAACAATATTGTAGTAAATATAAAGAAATTGAGAGTGTGAACAACATCATTTATCATTGATATATGTGAACTCAACAAGGTACAACTTGACATGAATTAATTTAAAAAAATTACAAGTATTTTATTAAATTCATAAGAGAAGAAATATGAGTTTACAAATAATAAGAAAAAAATTTACAATAACTTAAACTTTCCATATCTTCAGATATCCCTTCAGACCTCCTCCTCCACCTCCTGCACCACCTCCCTTGTCGTTTCCTTTCCCTCCATCTCCTAATTTTTTGTGGGTCTCCTCATGTGTTGTCTTCTTCTTCTTCTTCTTCTGCTTGGACATTTGTTCTGAATGTGTTGGAACGTGCCCTGGAGGATGCGGTCTAGCTGACGACCTCCGTGGCGGTTCGATTGTTTGTGATTCCTGATTCCTTGACGTTCGTACACTTGTTGAATGGCGAGGCGGCTCTGATGGAGGAGGCTCAGTAATCCTTACTCCGGGAGAAGGTCTTCGAGGCAGCTCCGGACGTTGTTGTGGTATCGTGGATATACCAAACAACTGTCTGTCAAAATCAGTTACCTCCATTTGCCGAACACTATCAAATATCTGCGACTGCAAATCTTCTGAACTGTATTGAGTAGACGATATGAGCTGAGAGGGTCCAGAGTCAAATTGACTCGAAGGTCCAACAAGTGATGGTCCTACAAGATTTAGACATTTTCATTGTTATAAGTATCACAAAATTTAAACATAACGTATTGAATTGAGTTTGTATATTCTATAATATATTTATACCTGAACCTCTAAATCCGGCTTCACCGATTTGAGACCCTCTAAATCCATACTCGATATAGCTCATATCTGAAAGATGTTAATTACATTATATGTCACATAAATTATCTAATAAGTAAGAAGAGAATGCAATGTAATAAATTAAGTACAATTTTATCTGTAGATACAAATCCTGGTGGAATTGGTGGAACTTCCTGTCCGATGTATCCCTGACTCGAAGGACCGGCAAATGATGATCCTGCAAATTGAGATTGACTAAAAGCTTCTCCATATCCTGCAAGAATTAGATATTCAACTTTTAGAAAATAATACATAAGATAAAAATTAGTTATTTAATTTAGTCATTCTATTACCTGAAGCTCCAAATCCAGTTTGGTCATATTGAGATGCGAGTCCTTGAAGACCTGATGAGTACCCTTGCCCGCCATTCCTGCAGACGTCATTCCTGAGGTGCCAAATATTGACTCCTCCATTGTCCGACCCTGGGAAAATGCCTGCTCACCGAGTCCTGCTATATTTTATGAGGAGCTGTATTTATATGTCTAAAAATCGATATATGAATAAGAATTGACTATACATAAACAAATAACTAAAACCTGAACTAGCAAACATCGGTGGTGGTTGCGTCCCCTCCCCACCATATTCCGTGTACTCCCTTCCTGTACAATTTACAACATAGAAATTTATAAATTCACGATTTTAAGATAAGAAATTAGTTTACATTTGTAAGAAAAAAATTACAAAACCTGATGCTCCCGAAGTATGATGCTCCTGTGATGGCATGAATTGTTGATGCCCATATTGGTGGAAGGGATACATCAAGGAGAACATGTTCAGTGTTTCATCGAACATGCTAATTGTATTTTCGACTGTCGTCCTCATGTCGGTAGGTAAGTCTGTTGATCGTCTAAGTTGTTCCATACTATTTCTTCCTTGTACAATCGTATCCACCTAGTCCATTTACAAATATGTTAAGAATAATTTAATTGAATCTCAATAGAATAAGTAGAGTTTTTAAACCAGACGTCTTTCCATTGGTCCGTGTGGTCGGTAAGCTACTACAGGAGGAGGAATCTGTGTTTGGATCCATCTTCTTGTTATATTCCAATACCATTGCATATAAAGATCGGTATCGGAATCCGGGTGCTCATGAACAACTGTGGCTTCCCTATCAGCCCAACGATCCACGTACTGTCGATGTATAGTAGCCCAGTTTAGGATGTCCCCACTTCGGGTTTTGTTACGTCTAGATATAGCATTTATCCTCTCCACAGAAACAGGAAGGTGCTGACGCATCCCAAATTGTCGCATCACACGATCAGGTAGATGCATCACTACAAGATCGTAACAAATAAGTGGAACACGACTCATCCATACATGTTGTCCACTTCTGCAGATAGGATGCAATTGTGATATCTCAACTTCAGCGTATGGTGTCCAAATCATCTGTAATTTAGTAAAAAAAATTAGATATTATAGTTTACAATATAATTAATATGAGTATTACAGTTTTTATACCTGATGAGGTTCTTGTGTATCGAGCTCGTTACGATAGAATGCTAATGTTGCCGTATGCACGTTCTCTTTGAAACTGCGCACTCCTATCCACTTCAACGCTAATGAACCTCCAGTTATCTGAGCACCAGCACGTATTATCGGCCGTCCAATATGTACATGCTCCCATGCCCAAACCTGTAATTAAAAATATTAGAAGATGCAAATAAAACAAATTGAGACATGTAGGGGTACTCTACATACCTGTAAAATTGAGAAAAAACCATATATCCTAGACGTGCCGATCTTTGCACCCCTATCGAGTTCTGAATACATATGCGCCAAAGCAGCAACACCCCAAGCCAGTTGAGCACATTCTTGCAGTTCACGTAAGTGTAATAGGTACCTAAAAAATTAATGAAATCTAAGAATACAACAACAATTAGTAATGTAATACAGTCAATCATTAACGCATACCTTAGTGGTACCATATCTCCGCTGCTGTCTGCAAGTACACTACATCCTATATGATAAAAGATGAGTGCTCTAACCACACGAGTCGCTTGTTGTTCGTCATCAATACCTTGCAACGGATGTTCTGTCCTAAAGAAGACGCCGCGTATCCAAGACAACTTCACCTTTCCACTCTTTATCCGAGTGGGTACTACTCCTAACAAACTCATGCACTCTGCATCCCATCCACCAGGCGGAGAATCCGGACCAGTTACAGGTAGCCCATAAACCTTTAAACCACTAATTAATCCCATATCCTGAAGAGTAATAGTAGCCTCTCCTAAGCGTAGGTGAAATGTGTGTGTCTCAGGTCTCCATCTCTCTAGTAAGCTGGTCAGTAATGATGGATCCATTTGAACTCTTCTCATGTTCACCACACATGAAAAACCAGACGCTTCTATTAATCGTTCAACTACGCTACTCTTCTGGTCAGAAATGGAGTTTAGTAACTCACTATGCTCTACAAATCGAATCTGTAAAATATATTAAATAAAAAAATGAGAAACAGTATTATCGAACTAGTAAATTTTAAAACTTATAAAAAGTACTTACCACACTAGTGGGTTGTGATGATCGATGGTCATTCTGCAAAAATCTCTTCATAAAATGTCTAATGTGAGTGACATTAAAAAAATCATATTACATTTACAATTACTATTGTCCAACATCATTAGATTACTTCATAGACAAATGATTTATCATTAAAAATAAACAATAATTATTTTGAAATATGTTTTAACTAATCATCAATTTTGCACAACTAATTACTTGTTAAATTTAATAAAAAATCTTGAATAAAATTACCTGAAAGATGCGTGTCTTCAACAAGAAATGTTATCCAAAATATAATAATATAGCGTCCTCACTGATAGAACCCTGCAAAAAACACAGAACAAAATCTACAAACAAAAATATCTTATTCTTACTTGAATAAGATTAGTCGATCGAGAGCAGCAATCGCACTTCAGAATACAGAATGAGGGAACCAGAGAGAATGAATGGGGAGAAGATGAAGAAGGAGAAGGAGAGGGGGAAATTGTGAGGAGGATGGAATGAGGGGGGGCGTTTTATATAGGAAATGGAGAGGAGGGGACCGTTGGCAAATTTCCAACGGGTATCTCCCAAATCGGCACCTGAGGTGCCGATTTGGAGGGGGCGCCCCAAATCGGCACCTCAGGTACCGATTGATGCCTATTTTTTTAATTTCTTTCCCTTGATGCTTATTTAATTAATTACGAATTTTTTAATAATTATTTAAAAAAAATTCCCTAAAGAACCTCTAGTGATGAACATGCATAATTAAGTTTGACTTTTTAAAGTCTTCTTTTCAATATTAAATGTCGAATATTTTTGTTGGGGAAGTGCGACAGATGAAAATTAAGGTGTCAATATCGGGACGGAGAAGTCATCCCTAAGCCGCAGTTTAGACATCAGTATTAGATTTGCATTTCAATATACCTCGGATTGTGAAGAAGATAGGACCAGCAGTCTGCCACTCAGGTGGTGAACGAGACGTTTGAATGATCTTAAACTATGTTTTAACGGTATTGGATAGGATTTGACGATATGATATAACGCGATTCCGCTTAGATTGTTTGACCAATTAGTTAAATTTGATCATGTGCCCATAGATCCTCCCATCGGTTCCTTCACCTTGCTGGCCATTATCTTTGAAACGCGTTGCGGTTATATATAAATACCTTGTCCTTCCAGGGAGGAGAAGCCACCAATACCTCCCTTCCAGATCCTCAACATGGCCCTCCTCCCCATCTTCTATGCCATTCTACTTCTCTTCAGCAGCAGCAGCACGACAGCGCTCGGAGGCGAACCCGATGAATACGGAACCTTCCTCGGCAATGTCACAACGCGCTTCAACGACAACGTGGAGCTTCTGCTGGCCGCCCTCGTCTCCAACTCCTCCACTTCCATGTACCACCACGTCACCGTCGGGGATGGCACATCCGACGGTGCCTACGGCCAGTACACTTGCTGGGGGGAGGACGCCTCAAGCCCCGATTGTCACTCCTGCGTCCAAGACGCCGTCGTCTTAATGCAAGGAGAGCAGCGGAGCCACCCCGATATCAGCTCCTATGTCTGGTTCGATGTCTGCTCCGTCCGTTTCTCTAACGAGAACTTCTTTGGAAACCTGAGTGCTTCATATATCTCCACAACGGGATGGTCGGGTTACAATTCGACGGCATCCGAGTATGCGATGATGATGGGGTTCCTGTCCAAGCTCGCGGGGGAAGCAGCGAGAAGGCCCTCGCCGATGTTCGCATACGGTGAGAGCATGACGATGCGTGGAGTGGTGCAGTGCACGGGTGACTTGAGCTCTGTCTTGTGCGAGAGATGTTTGACGAGTGGAGTGGAGGCGATAGGGAAGCTCTGCGATGGAATGGGAAAAGATCACACAAAATTCTATACAGAAAGCTGCAGTATCAGGTTTAATCGAACGATTGTGAACTCAACAACCGGTCCGTCTGGGTTCGCACCTTCGCCCGAGGGGGACGCGTCTCTGCCGCGGGTTAATGCGCCACCGTCGCCGTGGTCCGACGCACCGAGTCTGCTGCCCGTCCCGATAGCGTGGGGTGCTTGGGTTGGAGTCGTGAGCGTGCTCATGTTACTGTAATGGGAGATTTAACAAATAAGACCGATTGAGATTGCTGTCAAATATGGTATTAACTAGCAAATAAACCCATGCTCTGCAGTGGGACTGTGGGGTGGTATTTTTATTAATAAAATTTATCAGTAGCACATTTATTACACACAATTAATAGATCAAAAAACTTAAAACAGACTAAGATTATTTCTAATTTTTCAAAATAAAGTTTTCTCTAATTTTGAGACTTCCGACTTCCGAGACAGCTCAAAATATTAAAAGTTATTCCTTTATAGCATGAATATATTATTAACATTCAAGTAAACTCTTTAACTTCATTTTATTTGATGATTTTATGTTTGTAAAAGTTATCTACCAATACTTAAATAAAGAAGCTCGTATTATTATTCGCTATTTACCTATGTGAGCTAGTGACTAGTCATATATTATTATTATTTAACTTTATAGTCTTATAAGCTCGTATTATTATACGTTATGGATGAGTTAACTAGTCACATTAAGGATGAGATACCTTGGTGTATGTTATTCGCTGATGATGTTGTGTTGACTGATGAGAATAGAGATGGAGTAAATGAAAAGCTTGAGGTTTGGAGACATGCATTAGAGAATAAAGGATTTCGTATAAGTAGATGGGCTACGATTGAATATATGTAGTGCACTTTTGATGGAAGCAATGGTGAATGAATCGAGGTGAAGATTGGTGAGGATAACATTTAATAAAAAGATTCTTTTAGATACTTGAAGGAATCGAGATGAAGATTGGTGAGGATAACATTTAGAAGAGAGGTTCTTTTAGATACTTGAGATCTATTTTGCAACGTGATGAAGAAATTGATCGATGTTACTCATAGAATAAATACAGGTTGGCTAAAGTGGAGAGGAGCCTCTATTGTTCTATATGATAAGAAAATTCCTATGAGAATAAAAAGTTTTACAAAGCAACCGTAAGACCTACTATGCTCTATGGATTTAAATGTTGGCCAGTGAACCATATACATAGTGCAGAAAATGTCAGTTGGATAAATTGAAATGCTAAGGTGGATGTGTGGACATAAATGTAAAGATAACATTCAAAATGATGCAATCAGAAGGAAAGTGGGCGTAGCTCCGATCGAGGATAAAATGTGAGAAAATCACTTAAGGTGGTTTAGCCGTTTGCAAAGGAGGTCGGGTGATGCTTGAGATGCGAGTGTTAGGAACATGAGCTGACTAAGAGACGACGAGGAAGGCCTAAGAAGTGTTAGAATAAGATTATTCAAAAGGATCTTAATTTTCTGGATCTGAGCCCGATAATGATCCAAGAGAGAGCTGAATGGATGCAAAGAATCCATATAGCCGACCATACTTAATGTGAGAAAAGACTTTGTTGTTGTATTTACCTATGTTAACTGCAAAAAATTGACTTACAACGATCAATAGTTTGATTATTCATTGCTATATCTTTCAATGATAAATATATAACAATGAATAATATTCATTACAAAGCAACTTGTCTCTTTTTAGTAACAAATGCTATATCACTATGATAAAAGTGCCATTTTATCATCACTTAATTGTGGCCACTAGTAGTGGGAATGTGATCGTAATAGAAAATGGGAGAACTTTCCTAGAACTAGTGGTTGCATAGATAATATGCAACCACAAAATTGAGGCAGGTAATTCGACACCGCAATATGCAATCATATTGTGGTCGCACATTGTAGTCGCATAGCCAGCTAAACAGAATGCCCATTCAAAATAGAACCTCATTTCTTACTCAACGCAAGCCTCGCCTCCTCCTCATGCGTCGGACCTCCTCACCCTCCAAGCCCTAGCTCCGCCCGACCTCCTCCCTCTCTAACACCCTCTCCTCCTCCCTCCACCCCTGACCTACCCTCTCCTCCTCTCTTATCCTTCTCCTCCTCTCCCGCATCCTCATTTTCAACTCCATCTCCTCTCAACCTTCTTGCCCTTGGAGAGAATTCGTTCCTCCTCCATCTTCGTCCATCGACGAATGTCTCCACCATCTTAATCTCATGTTTATTAGGTATATTTCTTATCTTTTAATTTTTTTCATCTATTAGATTTGTTTTGTTTTGAGTAGTGATTGTATTTGAGTATGTTTGTTAATTTCAAATGCATTGTAGGTATTTATTGAAATGCCTAAGAGGTTTTATCTTACCAGATTAAACTCAATATATTTCAAAATGCGTTTTTTTACAATATGTGATATTCTCATATGTGATCTAGAATGCAAGTTGTAGGTGTGTGTATGTGCTGAAGTGTGGGTGTTAATATGTGATGTCCGTTCTTTAATCTATACATTTATTTAATGATAGGTTTGTTGTTTCTTGTATGTATTTTCTTTATGCAATGTATGTGTTTGGTGAAATGCTCAAGAGAAATAGTAGATGTTCAATACATGTATGTGCGTGTGTGCGCATGTGTGTGTTGGTGTGTGTGTGTGTGTGTGTGTGTGAATGTGTGTGTGTGTGATGGTGTGTGTGTTGGTGTGTGTATGCAAGTGTAGGTATATGCGTGGGAGTATGTGTGTATGTGGGCTGGCATGTGCATGCGTAGGTGTGTGTGAAGTATATTGAGAATCCTCAAGCGCATCACGGAAGCGTGACGATCGCATCGAATACGATCGGGCGACTAGTCGTACTAGTCGCAAGGTGCAGCGGAATTTAAAAATTTTAAATCAAACGATGAAACCACATGATCACGAGAACACTTCTCGGATCGTTTCATCAAACCACAAAGTATAAGGAATACCTTTTGGGGGTTGTGATCGCGAGATCCCAAACAAGAGATCCTCCTGTCTCAAGTCCGATCCACGAAGAACGTACTTGCGGGCACGATGATGAGACGCGTCCCTCCCGCAATCCTCGATGAAGATCCAAGCAATAGATCCCCTTATTTCGTCAAGCGAAATCCGTCGTCTTCCTCTATAGCAAGTAGCCACGAAGAAGAAGGAGATCCCCGAGTCGTCGAAGGCGAAGGCGAAAACTTCTCTCCTTTCTCAACAATGGTGGTCGGTGATAAACGCGAAATTCGATGGTCTTAAGTTCAGCACAAAGCGTGAACTCAGTCGAAGTGTCGACCAATCAAAATCCGCATTTAATCAACAATTAACCCACACTAAGATCAATAAATTAGAACTAATGCGGAGTTAAAATTTATTTTTAACTCTACATAAAAGATGTATAGGTGCAAGTATGTAGAGAGTTCGAACACAGGGAACAAACAGGGTAGTTCAAGCAAGTGCTAAAGTGTGTGTGAGTGTGTGATGTGTCTACACTAAGCAATCAAGCAAAGGAAATGTTTTTGTGGGTTTTTAGTTTTTTATTTTTTTTATTTTAATTTTTAATTTTTGTATTTTGATTTTTTAATTTTCTGATTTTTATATTTTATATTTTATATTTTTTTTATTTCTTTTTCAATATTGGAAAGTAAAGACAATATAATAGAAGGCAAGCTAAAATATTTATAAAAAGGTGCAAAAAATACTCAAAAATACAGAAATAAAATGTTTTTGGTCTTTTTAAGATTTTTTACTGTTTTTGTGATTTTTGGGGATTTTTCAAGGTGTTTTTGATATTTTTTTAAAAACTGAAATAGGGCTAAACAGTGGAAATAGGGCTGGCTGTGAGTAAAATGAGATTTAAAAATAGCAACCAGTAGCTAAAAATTTCCCCACTATTTTTCAAATAACAAGAATAAAATAAGGAGCAAACAGAAGCTGAGTTTGCAATTTTTGGAATTTTCTACTATTTTTTATATTTTTTTGAAGTTTTTGAGTGTTTTTCAATTTTTAGTGTTTTTCTTTTGAGATTTTTAATGATTTTTGGACTGACACTAAAATCGGATAAAATAGGCACTAGGTAATTTTTTTTGGAATTTTTAGAGGTGTTTTAATATTTTTTTGGTATTTTCTAAGCTAGACAGTGCACAAATAGCAAGTTTTTGATTTTTAATAAATATAAAATAAAATAAAATCAAAAACTAAATATGTGGCGTTAAAGTACACATGTCCAGGAGCTTAACCCTATTTTTGTGGAATTTTTGGAGTTAAAATGATAGGTTAAATAATTAGAGCAAACATCCAAACATTAAACAGTCCTGGCAGGGGTATATGTGCAATATATCAAACATCCAGGGGCATACATGCAATTTTCCACAAAAATATACACTGAATATTTAATTTATAGCATCAAAAAGCAATTACAAAAACCGCAGGGGCATGCAAGCAATTGACCCACCAGGGCGCGTGACTTGCACGCGCCTGGCGAGGACTGAAATGCAATTTCTCAAACCCTGGGGGCCTACTTGCAAAATATCCAAAAAGTTTACACTTTATACTAAAGTTTCAGGACTAAAACAGAATAAGTAAACAACCGAGGGTAGCCTCGCAAAATGCCCACCCCCTCACGTGAACTAGTCACGTGAGGTGACGTGGCGAGGGGGCTATTTGTAAATATGTGAAAGTTCGGGGCCTAAATGCAAAGATTACAAAATTAATAACGCTACAGATGAATGTTTGAGTTTCTATTGTAAAATACAAAAACCAGTTGGGTTTAAAGCGCAAAATACCCAACTTAGGCGCGAGCGGACGGCTGATGGCGCGGCACTTACGCCACGTGGCGCAACGAGGACGCGCGATGACGGTTCAGATTCTACGCTCTGGATTAGATCATCAGGAGTCCATCAACGGCTCGGGGCAGCGTTGATCCTACGGTAGCTGCTTCGTCTAGAGCGGGCTCACAATCCGACGGTGCAGGGTCCCTCTCCAAGAACAGGGACGAACAGGTGGTGGCCCGAGCTTCGATCTTCAAATGGGCACTCCTCCGGCCTCCTCCTTCGCCTCAGAAGCACGCCAGCGATTCCTGGAAGGTCCCTCGAGCTCGCAGCAGGGCTAAAATGGGCGGGGAAGCTCCGATGCGCCGCCGCAAGCTTGAGGAAGAACGGTGGCTCCAGGTAGCTCGATACCTTCAAAAATCGACTCCAGGTGGAGTCTCTCTGGCGCTAGGACATGCAAAAAGTGGTGAAAATGCCCAGGGCAAATTGCCTGGGCCTCGCGGAGGCGTGGGGGTGCGCGATAGATGAATGGGGGTGACGGTGGCCGGAGGTGTCTCCGGCGAGCGATCGACTTAGCGAATCGATGCACTAATGAAGTAGATAATCGGGGGATAATGGAGCTGGGAATGCAAGGGGTAAAACTATGGCGAAAAACTAAGGAATAAAGCACGACCTCAAGCCCAGATCAGGCGAGGGAAGAGGGTACCTCGACGGCAGTCGCCGGAGGTTGGAACACGCCCCAAACTTGGCTGGTTCACTGCCTTGACGAGCGCTCCACAGAGCTGTCACCTCCGGGATCTCAAAGCAAGGTCAAGGGGAAGAGTTTGGTTGGAATTTGCGGTTCAAATTTCAAATGAAATCCGACTTAGGTTTTTAAGGGGTTGACGGACATGGTGGAAAGAACGAGGCATAGTGGGAGCTGCAGTGATCCACGACCCAAGGTGACGCTTGGGCGTGAATCCTTGATGCACGAGCTGCGAAAGTCGTGAAGGTTCCATCGCATTTTAGTGAAAGGGTTTACCTCGAAAAAAGGATGAAGAAGGGGGGTCAAACATGGTCTGACAAGCCGCAGGGGGTAGGTCAGACTGTTGACCTTGGTCAACAGTCCTGACCTCCTGGTTGGTCCACGTGGACCAACCAGGAAAAACCCTGGAAAAATATTTTAATAATTCTATTTAAAATACTAAATGGCCGAATTAGATAAAAGTTATAAAATAAAAAATGTTTAGAATTTTATGCAGTATTTTATTTTGATTTTTAATTTTTTTTAGAAGTTATATTTTTACAAGTTGCCTTTTTAACCCTATATAGGTATAATATCTATATACTATATTCTTTTATTTTTATTTTGAGTAATTTAATTTTATTATTTTCATTTAATATTTTATAAAATTATAGAATACTTTTATACAAGTAAATATATTTTTATTTTATTTTTCTGATTTATTTTGTATATTTAATGAAATACAAGTATGTTTTGTATAGGTATATGTACAGGTTATGTATCTATGTATTTTATTTTTAAGTATTTTATTTTTGGTTTTTATTTAGGCTTTTATTCTTATTTTAATGTACATAATTATTATAAGTAATATTTACAATATTATAAAAATATAAAATTATAAAAATAATAAATAAATAATAAATTGAATATTTTAATATGTACAAGTATACAATGAGGGTCCAAAAGTCAACTTTCAAACCGTAGCTCCGCCAAATGCGAAACCACCACCATTAATTAGATTATTTTCTTCTATATACAATTAAAGGTGAGTACGCTGCATTTGGAGTTTTTATTTGTGAGATACAGGTCTGGGAAGTTGGCATTCTAGATTTTTATTCAGACCATAACTTTTTATCTGTACATTATTTTTCTGTGAAATCAATTTTGTATTTTTCTTTATAAAATTATCTACAACTTTCATGTACAAAGTTTCTTTATTTGATGTATAAAAAGTGGAACCAAAAATAGGTCCCAAAATGAATAAAGAATGAATAAAATGTATAGGTATTTTATCTGTGTTTTGGCCCTTATCTCCCCCTACTTTATTTCTTGTCGACCTATTCATCAAGATGCCTAGGTCTCGGGGTTTCGGGTCATAAAATATTTACAATATTTTATTCTTTTTCTTTTTTTTTCTTTATTCTATAATTTTGGCCTTAATTACAGTAATTTATACACTGTTTGGATGCACATGCATGAATGCTAAGATACTCTTTTTAAGGGTATTTTCAGGCATTTGCTAGGGTTTTTGGTGCCAAAATGATAGAATAAAGATGATGAAATGTGGATTCATCATCCCCCTATACTTTACCTTTGCTAGTCCCTAGCAAACACTTATGCAATAAGTGCAAAAAGAAAAACAAAGAAAAGAAAAAGAAGAACTTGGATTTTATTCGATTATCAAACTTGTCTTCGCAAAATCAAAGTTTGGAGCTTAAGTCGGACCTTTGGAATTTTAGTGCGGGCGGAACCTTAGTGAGAACCGTGTTTGAAATCCAACAGTCCTTGAGAATCCCAAAACTCTGTCCAAGTCTCCTCAATAGCCAGGTCAGAAATATCTCAATTCATACGCAAACTCTTACGACTATGAATCTGACTTGTACAGTGTAAGTGATGGTGGCTCTCCCCAACTAGAATGACAAAGAAACTGACTTCTCCAGTACGACGACCCAATGATTCCCCAATCCAGCAACTCCATCCTCGAGGAGCGGGGTATTCCCTTCTAAGTTCAAGTGGCAACCAGCTCAAGAGGAGGGGGTGAAGAGAAGAATGGACGGTAGCCAGTGTAGCTACCTATCCCGGGATGCAAGACCAGTGTAGTCAAGTCATCCTGCTGCAGGCTCACATATTTGACTTTGGAACTCAAGCTTGCTTATTGACTTTACACATACTTTGCAGGCTTTTTTTTTATTTTTGTACATGCCTGAACATTTTTTTTTTGAATACTATATACAGCAGCATTTACATCAGGAGTTTTTCCTCTTGAGCCAGTAGACTATCCCTCTTTTGAAGCTTTATCGCAACCCACAGTCTCCTGTCTTTAGACTTCCTAATCACTGGACGGGTTGGGGTGCACTTCCCTCCCTAGAGGAGGACAAATGTTTCCACTTGTGTGCGTCTCATACCGGCAAATCCAATCCCCTCACCACTCCAACTGAGTTGAGCCATGTGAAAGGTGCAAGTGTCCAAGTTAGGTCATTATCAACAAGAGTCGTGCGTGTGCTCCGAAATACTCTACTTAGGCAGTCAAGAATCCATTGAACCAAGTCTCGTGATCCTCAAAGAATTAAGTCAACTAGACCTGAAGTACCTCAAACCCAGTTCCTATAAGGTTCCTGTTATTAGGTAGATTTTAAGGTCCAATCAAGCTCCAATCTCCGGATTTTACTTAGACTCGTTCAACTATCAAACTCAATCCGAAAAATGCGAATGCTATGCAATGCAATGCAGAAAATATTTTTTGATGCAATTTTCAAAGATTTTGAACTTTTTATGGATTTTTGAAAAGATGATGATGATGCATATGCATTTTTTTTGTATTTTTCAAAAAGATTTTTCAAATGTTTTTGGATTTTAATTTTTGCAAATGTTTTTGGGCTTTTTGAAAACAAAAAGAAAAAGTTTTGGCTAAAAACTAGGTGAAAATATGTACACGGGAGTGCTTCTTATATTTATAAGAAGTGGATTTTAAGAATTTACAGGGTAAGTGGTCAATTTTATACATATATATATAGTGGATTTTGGTGAGATGTAAGTATTCCTCAAACTTATTTGAAAACAATTTACACACAATTTTTGAAAACTATAGTCCAAAATAATTTTTACAAACATTTTACACACATTTGAAAATCATTTTGCAAAGGTTTTTCAAACAGTATATATAGGTTTTTCAAATATTTTTGCAACCATTTTTCAAACCATTTGCAAATCATTTTTCAAACATTTTTATTTCACACAAAGAAAAGAAGTTTTACAAACCACACATTTTACACAGGTTGAAAACACGAAACAAAATATTTTCAAAATAGTTTTCAATAGATGTTCACAAAGATTTTCAAACTATTTTTCAAACGTTTTGCAAAAAACATTTTCACCTGATTTATTAATCAGTAAATACAAAAAGAATTTGAGGAATAATCACATCTTTTTATTAAGAATTTTAATGAATTTTAAAGAATTATTAGCCATATTATTAAGAAAATACGAAAGTACGAGTTATGGCTAAAGTATATACATAGTATATACGACCCCCCTATACTTAGCTTGAGCTATGTCCTCATAGATCGGAGAGAAAAGAGAAGACATAACTCGTACTGAGTATAGACAAGTCTAAATAATAAAGAATAAATGAATGAATCAATGAATCAGAAGTTGACCGTCCCCCCTATACTTAGGATCAAATAATCCTATGTATAGCAGACTGTACACAACGCAGGGAGGGTCAAGGGTGGGAATGAACAGATCGTACTCAGATTGTCTCCCCCTATACTTAGGGTAAGATATCCCTAAGTATAGACAAGAAGAAGAGACAATGGAGAGGATCGAAAGGGATGGAACAACTCCGGGTGCCAACCCCCCTATACTTAGGACAAAGTACGTCCTAAGTATGGAAAACTGTCTACAAGGGTGACACCTTTTTGATAGATAAAGAAGATAGAAAAGGAAAAGAAGAAAAGAAGAAAAGAAGAAAATAAATCGACAGACAACAAAGTGATATAAACAGATGGATCTGTACAGCGGAAGATAGAATTTGATCACCATGTATGAGATGTAGATGATGAGAGTCCAAGGACACATCTCATACCAGAAGAATGGGGGCAACGTCAATGGTCGGCGGATCATGATCAAGATAGAGTTTCAAGCGTTGACCATTGACGCGGAAGGTAGAGGAAGATGACGGTTCAGATATGTCGATGCTGCCATTGTCATGTACCTTCCTGACCACATACGGTCCTTTCCACTTGCTCTGCAATTTTCCTGGGAACAATTTCAGCATGGAATCAAACAACCATACTCTCTGATCTGGCTCAAACTGTTTATGGCTGATATGCGAATCGTTCCATGTCTTTACTTTTTCTTTGTACTGTAGGCTGTTGGAGAAGGCTGTGTCTCTCAATTCTTCCAGGGCTGCCAATTCTGCTCTTCTCTGTTCTCCTATACTCTCGGGATCTAGAAGCAACTCAGTAACTGCCCAAAAAGATTTATGCTTGATCTCCACTGGCAAATGGCACGGCTTGCCATAGACGAGACGGAAGGGAGATGCCCCCAATGGATTCTTGAAAGATGTCCGATAAGCCCACAAGACCGAGTCCAAAAGCTGTGACCAATCCTTTCGGTCTGGGCGGACAACTTTCTGCAAGATAGTCTTTATCTCCCTGTTCGATACTTCGGCAAGACCATTAGTATGAGGGTGATAAGGAGTGGCAACCCGATGGTCAATGCCGAACTCGTCTGCAAGGGCCCTGACTTTGTCATTGATGAAATGAGACCCCCCGTCTGAAATCAAGACTCTAGGTACTCCGAACCGTGAAATGATATTTTTCCTCAAAAATTTGCAAACGGTTTTAGCATCTGCGGCTCGGCGGGGATGGCCTCAACCCATCGGCTGACATAATCCACAGCGAGCAAAATATGCTCGAATCCCTGACTCTTAGGAAATGGGCCCATGAAATCAATCCCCCATGCATCAAAAACCTCACAGAAGTGAATGGGTTGCATGGGCATCATGTCTCTCTGTCCGCAGGTTCCCATTTTCTGACAGTCAGTACATCTCTTCACGAACTCATCAGAATCCTTGAAGAGAGTAGGCCACCATAGGCCGGATTGAAGCACCTTCTGTGCTGTTCTTTTTCCAGAATGATGTCCTCCTGCCTCAAGCTTGTGGCAGTATGTGAGGACGCTATGCTGCTCTTCTTGAGGAATGCACCTCCTCCAGATACTATCCCCTCCTTCATGATAAAGGACGGGATCCTCCCAATGGTAAAACTTGGCCTTAGCTAGGAAGGTCTCAAGTTTCAGCCTGGGCCAACCCTGAGGGACTGTCTTGGCAACAAGATAGTTTACAAAGTCAGCATACCATGGGAGTGAGGTGACAGCCAAGATCGCCTCATCTGGAAATGTTTCTGTGATAGGTGCGCTGGGCTCAGATTCCTCAAGATTCTCCAATCTGGAGAGATGATCCGCCACCACATTCTTGACTCCAGGCTTATCCTTAATTTCAATATCAAATTCCTGGAGTAGAAGGATCCATCTGGTGAGACGTGCTTTGGCATCCTTCTTAGCCATTAAGTACCGGATGGCGGTATGAACAGTGTAAATGGTCACTCTAGATCCGAGAATATATGATCGATACTTATCGAGAGCAAAGACTACGACCAGCATCTCTTTCTTAGTCACAGTGTAATTCCGCTGAGCGGCATCCAAAGTCCGGCTGGCGTAGTGAATGGCAAACGGTAAACCATCCCTCCTCTGTCCTAGCACAGCCCCAACGGCAAAATCTGAAGCATCTGTCATGATCTCGAATGGGAGAGACCAATCGGGTGGCTGAAGGACAGGAGCTGAAACAACCATATTCTTGAGAGTCTCAAATGATTCAAGACACTTATCATTAACAATAAACTCGGTGTCTTTGGTCAGCAAGTCAGTAAGCGGTCGGGCAATTCGACTGAAGTCCTGAATGAACCGTCGGTAGAAATCGACATGCCCCAGAAAAGACCGTAACTGACGTAAGTTGGACGACGGATTGAGTTTTCTGATGATATCCACCTTAGCCGGATCGACCTCCATGCCCCTGTTGGAGACGATATGACCAAGGACCGTCCCTTGAGTCATCATGAAATGACTCTTCTCCCAGGATAAGACAAGATTGACCTCAATGCAGCGCTTCAGCACACGGTCTAGGCAGTCAAGACAAGCGTCGAACCCGTCACCATAGACCGAGAAGTCATCCATGAAGACCTCTAAACAGTCACCCACCATGTCCGATAAGATGGACAACATGCACCTTTGGAATGTCGCCGGAGCGTTACATAGACCAAAGGGCATCCGTCTGAAAGCATACGTCCCAAACGGACAGGTGAATGTCGTTTTCTCCTGGTCTTCGGGCGCAATGGCCACTTGATTATATCCAGAGTACCCATCGAGAAAGCAGTAATGACTCTTCCCGGCTAACCGCTCGATAATCTGATCAATGAAGGGAAGCGGGAAGTGATCCTTCTTGGTGGCCTCATTCAATCGTCTGTAGTCCACACAGACCCTCCAAGAAGTTGGTACTTTGGTAGCGATCTCCTCTCCAGACTCATTAACAACTGTAGTGATACCCGTCTTCTTAGGTACCACATGTAGCGGACTCACCCATTTGGAGTCGGAGATGGGATAGATGAAATCGGCGCTCCACCACCTTGAAATTTCTTTCATGACTACGTCTCGAAGATTCGGGTTCAGCCGTCGTTGGAACTCACGCGACGGCTTAGCGTTATCTTCAAGATAGATGTGGTGAGAGCAAAGATTTGGGCTCAGCCCCTGGAGATCAGCTATACTCCAACCGATTGCCTTGCGGTTTCTTTCAAGAACCTCCATCAAACGAGATTCTTGCTCTCCAATCAAATCTGCTGAGATAATGACTGGGTGCATTTCTGGCTCTCCAGCAAGGAATCTGTACTTCATCGACTGCGGCAGAGGTTTCCGTTCTGGGCAACTGGGAGGTGGTAGATCTGGTTTCTGATAAGTCTGTGTAAATGCTACCAGGTCTGCATGGGAGAACTCTCGCTCTGCATGAATTCCTGACGAAGGGCGGCCTTCTGAATCAACTATAAACTGCACCGGCTCGCACTCTGTCATGGTTGTTGGCTCAGTAGGAATCAGACAAGGTAAATAGTCATCAAAGTCATCCCAATCAATGTCTGAATCCGAGGGATCAGAAGAATATGAGCATGATTGAAATTTCTCAGCACCACTCATCACAACACTGCCAGCCTCAGAGATATCCTCATCCAGGGATGTGCTCTCCCGGCTCTCGACTGCCATGAGCTTGAGATACAATGAATCTGTAGGCAAGGCGAGGGTTAGTGCTACAGGATCTTTCCAGTTGGATTCGTCATCAGTCATCTCAAAATCACAAACCTGGTGGATGTCTAGCTCTTCCTCTGTCATATGCGCTGCTTCGCTGGACTGCTCGGAGCACTCTACCTCTCTGGCTCTGATCTCTTCGATCGTCTCTATTTGTATGGTTTCGCCCTCTACGCGAAAACATACCTTCCCACTATCATGGTCGGTCACCGCCTTGGCTGTGGCCAAGAATGGACGTCCGAGAATGATGGGGGCATCAGTTACCGACTCAAGGATCTCCATGTCCAACACAACGAAGTCCACGGGGAATTTCAGGCCCTGAATGGTAACGACCACGTCTTTCAATAACCCCTTCGGCCTCTTAATCGACCTATCAGCAAACTGAAGGACGGTTCTGCTTCGAAGAAGAGGGCCAAACTCGAACTGCTTGAGTAAGGCGGCCGGAAGAAGGTTGATCGAAGAGCCGCTGTCTAATAGAGTACGATCAAACTGCTGCTCCTGAATTTCGCATCTGACATAAGGAGCTCCTGCGTCTGGTCGCTTGGCTGGCAATGTTTTCTGAATGGCGCAGCAAGTGTCATGAGTGAGCATATGGATTTGATCTCTGTGCCTCTTCTTCCTTCTGATAGTAGTTGTTTCTTTCAAATTCTTCTTGAAGAAGGGGATATGCTCAAATGCTTCTCGTAGAGTCAGCTGAATGTGAAATCTGTCAATCATTTCGTTGCCGAACTCTACCTGTTGGTTCTTTTTAGGATTTTCTTTTTTATTCCCCTTCGCTCGGCGGAGTGCCTCAGGGAAGGGGATGGTAGGGGCCTCCTCAGATGGAGGACTAGGATTCGGTCCCTGTGCCTGTAAAGACGGAGAGTCCATACAATAATCATCATTCACCATATATGGATCCGCAATTTGAACAGAAACCTTTCCTTTATTCATATTTTTGTTTTTGTTTTTGTTCCCACAGTCTCTAGATACAAAATGTGGTAACATCACAGATGGCTCAACAAAAGTGGATGTGGTGGCCTCAGTACCACCACTAGCACCTGTCTTCGCGGCATTAGCACCGCGCTCTGGTTCATCATCCAAAATGGTGGCATCAGCACCACCGTCTGCATCTGGTCTCACAACGGCATCAGTACCGTCGTCCTGGACTCCATCATTAGTGGCATCAGCACCACCGTCTTCAACATCATCATTAGCGGCATCAGCACCGCTAGTCTGCTCCTCTGGCGCTCCTGGTTCTGCATCCGGTTGTCGCTCAGAAGAGGCGCCGCCGGCTGGCATCCTACCGCTCCTAGTAGTCACAAAATCAGCATCATTCAAAGAATAAGACATATCATTCAAATCGTCACTAGGGGAGGTATCCTCTATGAACTCTACCTGCTCAGATTTTCTTTTTAGGTTATTAGGATTAGGTTCGATCTGAGCGGGTATGGCGGCTTTGCCTTTGATGATATCCCGCATCTCCTGCCAGAATTCATCCATTTCTTGCCTGAAAGATGCTCGCTGTTCAGGTAGCAAGCGGGCAAGATCATCAAGGGATGGGTTCTCATAGGCTGGACCTTGAGAACCGGATGTCTATCCCTGCTGGAAATGGGGTTGCTGCTGCTGTGTCGGCTGCTGATACTGGGGGGAAGGCTGGTGATAAGACTGCTGAGGCGGCTGACGCTGCCTCCACTGTTGTCCCTGATAGGCGGGACGAGGACCACTCTGGTATTGTTGTGGCTGGGCATACTGGGGCTGGTGCTGCTGTTGTGTCGGCTGGCTGTTCTGTTGTCCTTGGGCAGAAGGGTGCTGCTGGGATGAGGATCCACCATTGCCCCAACGGAATCCGGGGTGATCCCTGCGAATTGCTGGTTGAGGGTATCGGTCATACCAAATCCCATTGACTTCCATCAATGATTCCTGCTCAAAGGAGGGTGGAGGTAGAACTGCCAGTGGCTGCTCCGGCTGATAGACCACCATCTGAGTTTCCTGAGACGGCGGTTGCTCTGGATGGTACTGCAGCAATGGAACCGGCTCCGCCTGGATATGGTTCACCTGGCGGTATGAGGTGGAGGCCTGGTTGGGATTGCTGCTGCTGGAAGCAACCTGTTACCTGGGAGGCTGTTGGGAATGGGCCTGTGCCTCCTGAATACATAGAATTTGAGTCTTCAGGTCACTCATGGTCTTGGTGAGAAGGTCCATCTGGGCTAGATCTTGGTTCTGCTTCTTTTCAAGGATCTCCATGCGGTCCAACTTTTCGCTAATAATGCCCATGTCGGCTGCTGCTGATTCGGCTTGGGCTGCGGCTACCGACGTTGTGCTGGGACCGGCATCGATGCGGGCGATCCTCTGAAATGATCCCGCTCCTTGCGGGGGTTTTTGCTGTGTGTAGACTCTGGCCTGGGTCATCACTGTGGAGTTCTCTGCCATGCCTTCGTAGATGGCCCAGACGTCGTCTTCTCCCTTGGAGAAATAGGACCCACCGCAAGAGGCGTTCACAAGCCCCTGCAGCTCCGGTGTCAGCCCACAGAAGAAACTCTGCACCAGGTTGGGCTTGGATATATCGTGATGTGGACACCGGTCAATGAGCTCTCTGAATCGATCCCAGGCTTCATGGAACTGTTCGTTTGGGATCATGACAAAATTGCTGATCATGGCTCGAGCTGCGTTGGTCCGGCCGAGAGGGTAGTATTTCTTCAAATATGCGGTCCGGAGATCTGCCCAAGTATTGACAAATCGCCCTAGATGCTTGAGCCAATATGCGGCTCTATCAACCAAGGAGAACGGGAAGGCGATCATCTTGATGGTGTCCTCGGTCATCAACCGATCATGGATAGTGCTGCATATCATTTCGAATTCTTGGAGGTGGAGGTGCGGCTCTTCGGTCGGCAACCCATGGAACTTGGGTAGCAACTGAATCGTGTGGTGCCGAAGCTCGAAGTCTCCGTGGATGGGCGGGAGTCTGATCCACCGGTGAGTGAGGGACGAAGCTGGGTTGTGCAGTTCCCTCATGATAGTCTGTAGTGGTCGCTCAGCGTCTGGATCGCCTCCTCCTGCATCGGGTCCTCCTCCTCCTCCACCGCCACCGCCCCCAGGTCGGTTTTCTCTCAGTTGTGCTATCTCTCTCATCAGGTCACCCATGAATGTTCCCTGATCACGGATCTGTCTCTGCATATTTTCCAGGGACGCTAGCAAGGAATTGTTGATGGCCACTTGATCAATTATGAATGGAGGGTGATCGTGGTCATCTGGGTGCTCGCCTCTGTCTGCCATTGCTGGATTCTCTGAAAAAGCAAATGAGGCCATTTCAGGTGCTGTAGAATGAGCCGAACTTTGTGATGCACTGAATTCTGACACAATTGGACTGAGAGAAGGAGAATGGGAAGGGTGGTCGAGGGGGAACAGGGTGGATGTGAACTCGGGCTCGGAGAGCGGACTCTCCGAGACATTCCTAGATGAGTAAGGAGGAGTGCTAGATAGCGGTGCCGACAAAGTCAGCCTAAGAGATCTCCGTCCCATCATCTTGATTATTCGGAAAGAGCAGGGAAAATGCAAGAGAAGAAGAAGATGAAATGCAACAAAATTGTGCACAATTGTGCGGTATTTTTGATCTTGACCTTAATAAATCTAGAAATCAAACACAAAGCAAGGGTGAATTCACCAACTCAACTCGTGAAGCCGTGAAGGTTCGACTTTTATCTTGTCCGTTTTAGCTTGTTTTCAGGTATTTATCTTTTCACGAGTCCTTAGAACGCTACGCCTATAGGAGCGAGAGTACTGCCAGGAAAGTGTCCCCGTACTTGTCCTCCTCCTGTGTAACCTGTAACTTGCGCTTTTTGAGGTCCTTGTAACCCTTCCTGGATCCCTACTCAGCCAAAGAAAAGAGAGAGGAAGCCGATAGGCGAAACTGATACTTCGGACCTCGCTCGCAACGGAATCACCCGTGAGCATGCAAGATCCTACTCGGACGCAGCCGGTGAGACAGACACACCCGTGAAGGCGTGGCCTAAGCTCGGTACTTCGGACAAGGTCGGTGCTCACACAATAGCGAGTCACCAATGGCGACCAAGTCCTACTCGACTACGTACGATAGTAGCGCCAATACTTCGGAAATCCAGGCGATACACAAGGCAGCCACAAGTTGGGTTTTTGGCTCTAATCCTTACGAAGCGCTCACCTCACTTGGAAGGAGACCTTCCCATGCAACCTGAATACAAGTGAGGGTATTACTCACCCCAAGAAATGAATCCAATTACCAATTTTATTTTGGTCAAGTTTTCTTTAGCAGTCCCTTTTTTAATTTTTTTGGTGTTATCGCTTCTTTTGAGTAGATTCAAACAAGCGCCTAACGGTTTTTGTATTTTTCCTTTATCCTACTTTGTTCCAAAAACAGAGGGAGAATAGAGTCGGAAAAGCCGTGCAAGTCGACACCAAGGTGGAAATCTCACCTTTGTGCCTAGATGATGCGTGCAAAGTAAGAGGACTTACAGCGAATCCCAGCTCTCTCCATGCGGGATGCAAAGCAGAATTTTTAAACCTAAGCTATATGGCGATATGCATGCAGAAATCGTCCTAGAACAGGCAGCTGCTAGCGTGAAGAACCACAAGCTAACTAGTAACTCCTAATCCGAGTGTCCGGTTGATGAATACCCATTCATCACTCTTTATTCTTCTATTTTAGCTACAAAAACCCTTTGCAAATACATGTAGATATGTGTAAATACAAATAAATACCAAAAAGCATGCATTGTGTAAAAACCTATAATTAGCATGTTTTTGTGCACAAAATAAAAGAATAAAGAGCAAAAAGAAAAAGAGGGAAATATTTAGAATAAATATTGAGCAACCTAACCCAAGGGAGGGCTCAGCATGGGCCTGACCGCATAAAAGCCAAAGTAGAGGGAGATAGGGGCTCACATGTGTGTATACTTCTGTAAATAAATAAAATATTTTCCTCACCCAAAAATATGTTTGTCTATATTGTGTATATATTTAGAAACTATTAAAAACAAAATAAAAAGATAAAAATCAAAAATTCAAAAAAGACCCTTCTTTCACCATGTGTATAGACCATCACTCTTGTATTTATTTAACCTTGTAAATAAATTCAATTATTTTCTAAACTTTTTGTAAATATTCTATGTTATATTTTGTAAATAAAATAAATAAAAAGAAACAAAACAAAAATCAAATAAAAATTGCAAAATTGAAAATACAAAAATACATTGTATAAATACCATGTATATAAATAAATTCAACCATTTATTTCACCCTTGTTTATAAATAATTAAAATAAAATAAAAATATTCTTTTATTCCATATTTCATGTTGTAAATAAATAAAATACAAAATGAGCATAAAATACATAAAAAGAACAAATAAAAAAATCAAAAATAAAAATCCATATAGTGTACATATACCTATATATAGAGCTAACCTATTTTTATTTCCAAAAATTAAATAAAAATCACAAAAAAATAGAAAAAAATAAAAGAAAAATATTTCATGTTTTGAGTTTTATTTAATTCGGCCTATTTCTGCCCTAAAATAAATAAACAAAATCAGGTACACGTGGCAGTGTCTGACTGGTCCACGGGGGAATGTTGACCCCGGTCAACTCCCCCGCGACCTCCTTCCTTTTCTGGAAGTCGCGTGCCGCGCCTTCTTCCCCGATTTTTCCCACGCGCTCCAGGCTGTCACCCACTCAACCCCCGCGCCCGGATTCTTCGCCATTCATCCCTCTCCCTCGCCGGATCCTTCGCCACGAAATCGAAGCTTTCCATCGCTGTCCACCCTCAACCCTAATCGCCCGGTCACTCTATATATTCTTCCCCTCCGCCGCCTCCGCGCCGCATCTTTGGACCCTCTCCTTCTTCCCCGTGACCTCCATCGGCTCCGCAAGAGTGACAGCGAGCGTCAGCCCTTGTTGCAGTGAGGTGAGGAGGCGTATCCTTTGATCCGGCGAACTCCGTCGTTCTTGCTCCGCCGCCGGCGTTGAGCATCGAGCTTCAGGCCTTGACGCCCTTCGAAGCTACGACCCGGAGATAGCCACGCTCCAGCACAGTCTCCAGCATCCATCAGGTAACCTTAGATCCCTCTAGTTTCTTCCAATTTCCGATTTCGCCCAAATCTTATCTCCGCCGCATTTCTTCGATTCCGGCCACTCCGATCACCCATCTTCCATTCCGACACCGCCATCATCTCCGCCAGACCTCTCCGCACCTTCTTCACCCCTCCACACAACCAGATCGCACAGGATCTGGGAATCGAGCTCCACCGCCGACCACCCTCGCCGGAGCTCGCCATTTCGACTCACACGCCACCTTCACGCCGCCTAACCGGGTCGAGGCACTTTGCCCTCGACCCGCGAAGCTTCTTGACTATTTTGCAGGTCCAAAGGGAGGCGTCTGAGGCTTCCCAACTTCCAGCCAGGAGCTTCATCTCCGCCGGCCTTGCTCGAGCTCCTCGGAGCTTGGTTTGCCCGTCGGAGACCACCGGCAGACGCGGGAGCCTTCCGCGACTCTTCTCCGACCTCCAGAAGGCTCACCGGAGGACCCCTAGCGCACGCACGAGCCCGGCGAGTCTCGCCGGGGACCTGTTCTTCGAGGACCCTCCACCGCCGTCCGATCGTCCTCATCGCTCCAGGTCAGATCTTGGCCGTCCATTCGAGGAGCTGCTTCCACCGTCCGATCCGAGGAGACGTCATCTGGAGCGCCCACCAGCCGCAACCGTTCGATCCACACGTGGCGCGCATCCAACGCTTCATTAATAAAGGGGTAAATATCGTAGGCCCCCCTCGTAGTTTGTCAATTTCATTTTAGTCCTGTAACTTTCAAGTCAAGTTGTTTATTTTCTGGGTTATTTGCATCAAGGACCTCGCGCTTTATTTTAATTGCACTTATACCCCTGCCAGTAGAGACACACGTGCTTCGTCACGTGTTTTGTTGGGCTTTTTGCATAATCAATCCTGTAGATCTGGTTGTTATGAATTGAAAGAATATTTTTGAGAAATTACATTTATGCCCCTGTGAGCATTGTTTATGCGCATGTGCGTTATTTATTGGGATTTTTGCAACCTTGCCCCTGGGGTTTTGATACGTGTTATCAAAAACCCCTAGGACTTGGTTTTTGTTACAAATCAGTCCCTGTGTGCCCCAGCAACGTGCGAAGCGCGTAACTTGCTGGGTATTTTGCACCAAGGCCCCCAGATCTTTGGGTATTTGCACATAGGTCCCTGTGCACAGTGCCCCACTTATATTTTTGAATAAAATATCAAACGAACTCCAAATCCAATGAAATTTTGACACATGGCTCCTGCCATGGTGTAGGAATTTCTATGATTTTTGGGGACATTTTTGATTCCATTTATTATTTTTAAAAATTCAAAAACCCCTCTTTTTGCTACTGTTTGACTTTAAAAATACCAAAAAAAATATAAAAACTCCACAAAAATTCTAAAAAAATTGGGTTACTGTTTCTTGCTTGTTGCTTGATTTTCTAGCCAACTTTGGCTATTTTTCATCACCTAAAACACTTTAAAAATTGAAAAACCCCTAAAAACTCATAAAAATTATAATAATTAAATTAAAAATCCAAAAACAATAATTAGGGTGCCTAAATTTTCCTTGTTCTTCATAGATTCCAGGAAAATTACCTCAAGGTTGATTGAGACTCTTAAATATTTTATTTTTGAGTTTTTAACCTTGCTGGACAGTACCTTTGTTTTCTTGCATTGTTTGATTTTTAATAAATAATTTACCCATTAGAAAATTTCCAAAAATTCACCAAAAACAGTAAAAAACATTTAAAAACACAAAAACCATTTTCCTTAATTTTTGCATTATTTTTGTAGTGTTTAAGAAATTGTTAAAGTTCCCTTGTAATTACATTCTTTAATTTTCTCATCTCTTAAAAATCTAAAAAAAATATAAAAACAAATAAAAACCATAAAAAAAGGACTTTCTTGGATTTCTGACTACATCGTAGGCTTCTTAAGCCAATCTGTGCTCCTTGTGTTCGACCCTGGGAGCTATACCAGGTTAATCCTATAGCTAGATCGCTCTTCCTTGTGCTTGCTTGTTTTTATCCGATTTGAGTGATTGATTTTTCTTGATTGACTCAGCCCGAGTGATTGAGGTCGCAACGACCTACATTTTCTTTACACCTTTACCTCTGTCATTTGGTCGGTCGTCAGAATGGCGCCGTTGCCGGGGAGCACGGCTTTCTAGTCATTTATCCATATTGTCTCTTTCTATATTATAACTGTTTTCTGACACTCTCTCTTTCTAATTTTTGTGCGAGGTACTGCGTGGAGAATTTGGAGTACACTTTTTTGAGGACCCGCACGGGAAGAAGAGCAGGAAGAGAGAGAGAGGAGAAGAGTTTTCATTTCTGAGAGAGAGAGAGAGAACAATTTTGTAATAATTTAGACTTTGAACTGTGGACATTTGTAAACTTAGCGGGTCTGTTTCGCCGAGCACCGGTGTGCTCGGGGGACCCATTTGGATTTTCGCGGCTTTTATCGTGGTTTTGATAGCTAGCTGCCTTTTCCGGTGTTTACGCGGTTTTCTCGAGCCCCTAGATTTAGGAATTTCTGTTGATTGTGACGTAGATATTTAAGGCCCAACACTTAATAGAATATCTGTTCCTATAGAACGTAATTGGACCTTGATAAAATTCACTGAAAAAAGTTAGTTTAATTGGATTTGAGACCACGTGCCGTGAGGAGTCACATACAGCGCTGGCAGGACCCGTTGTGGCGGGCACCGAGTGACTCCCAAGATCGGACTCCGGACTCGATTCCATTGGCTAACAATTGTTCTTCACGATCAATAGAAGTTTCTCATCTAGGACTCGGTTTTTCCTCGTTGCATCATTTAGGTAGTTTAATTCTGTATTTAAATTCTGCACGGATCACTTGCATGTAGAGTGCTGGAGACAAGGTACGCATTTCTTTCTCTGCATGCATCATTGATTTTCTCGCGCATCGGCTTTTTCGTCTTCTCCCTCTGTTTTTGGCTTAATCATCAGGAGAATCGGAAAAACCGTTAGGCCGCTTGTATTTATTTTTGAAAAAATTAAAAAGAAAAACAAAAAAAATTGGGACTGGATAACATTATTGACCCTAAAAGACACTCACATTAAAATTTGTCTTGGGGAGAGCAACCCCCTCATTGTATGGTTTGATTGTGCGAGAGAGTGACCCGAACACTAGGTAAAGCCCTCCGGTGCTCATCTCGACTGATTACCGACTCTTCTGTGCGGGACAGTCGGTTGAGAGAGTATCGGGTATCCCAGCAGGTCACGTAATCGCTCTGATATCTTGTGTGTTCACCAAATAAAATTGACAAGATAAATTGACCGAGCTTTCACGGTCTTCAGATTGTGTTGAGTTGGTGAACAAGGGGTTTGCTTGCGATCATATTTTCTCCAGATCCCATCCGCCCAACTCGCCAAGATCAAGATGATGGGTAGACGATCTCTTAGGCAGCCTCTGGCTGCACCGCTTTCAGGCGCGTCGACTCCATCATCTAGGTTGGCCCGTGAGAGTCGAGACCAGCTCTCCGGACCCGAGTTCGATTCCATCCTGTTCCCCCTCGACCCCCCTTTTCTTTTCTACTGAGAGACATGAGCCCAAGGAAAGACGAATTGATTTAACAGAACCTGAGTTGGGCTCATCTGATTTTGCAGACGTCACTATGGCTGGAGCCGGGCAGTTCAGATGATCGCCAGCCCGAACATTTTGTCTTAGACCAGGGAGCGATCAACTCCACCCTGATCGCATCATTAGAGACGGTTCAGCAGCAGTTGCGCGATCAGGGGGCATTTATGATTGAGATGAGAAGGGAGATGGAGCGACTCCGAAGAGAGCGAGAAGAGCCGAGCGAGCCTGAGGACATTCCTGACGCTGATGCAGAGGCAGCAGCCGCAGCAGCAGCTGCCGCAGCGGCAGCCGCCGCCGGAGGAGGACCAGCAAGACCGATGCGGGAGCTTCACAACCCCGGATCTACACTGATGCACCAGTGGGTGGTGATACCTGCTATCGTGGGGGATTTCAAGTTCCCTCCGAACACCCTGCAGATGCTTCCTCATTTTCACGGACTCGCCACAGAGGAACCCCACCTCCATCTCCAGGAGTTTTTGATGATCTGTAGCACTGTCCACGACCGTCGTGTGGACCAAGATACGATTCGGATGATGGCCTTCCCTTTTTCACTGGCAGATAGAGCAGCCGCCTGGCTGAAACATCTAGGGAAGTTTGTTTACACCTGGGATCAGCTCCGCACCGAGTACTTGAACAAGTACTATCCACTCGGGCGGACGAATGCAGCAAGGGCCCTGATCAATAACTTCTCCATGCTCCCTAATGAGCAATTTCACGAAGCCATGGGAGAGGTTCAGAGAGCTTCTGGATAGATGCCCACACCACGACATCTCGAAGCCGAACCTAGTTCAGAGCTTCTTTAGTGGGATGACACCAGAGCTTCAGGGTCTGGTGAATGCTTCTTGCGGCGGGTCCTACTTTGCCAAGGACCACAACCAAGTCTGGGCCATCTACGAGGAGATGGCAGAAAATTACATGGTGATGTCCCAGACTCGGTTGTACACTCAGAGATCTCAGCAGCCGCCAGGACCCGTGCAGTATCAGCGGGATAGCACGGGTTGATGCAGGTCCATCCAGTTCATCCACAGTTGCGGCCGCACAGGCAGAGTCGGCCACTGCGGACATGGGAATCATCAGCGAGAAGTTGGACCGCATGGAAATCATAGAGAAGAAGCAGTGCCAGGGCATAACTCAGATGGAGCAAATGGCACAAACTCTGAGCGACATGAAGACCCAGCTCTTGTGTCTACAAGAGGCACAGACGGCTCCTCAGCCCCGTCTTCTGTCGCGAGGCGATTCCGGCGGCAGCCGCAGCTCGTCCCAGCGCTCCAGCTCCTTGCAGCAGCCTAGACAAGTTCACCTTGTACAGGCGGAGCCGTACCAGCAGCAGCAGCCCTCTTACCAGTCACCACCATCTCCAGACTTACAGATGGTGGTATATCAGCCGGATCAGCCTCTGGCAGCACTGCCACCAGACCCCTTTGATGCTGAGCCGTTGATGGACGTCAACGGGATTTGGTATGACCGTCCTCAACCTGGAATCCGACGAGACCATCCCGGATTCAGGTGGGGGAATGGGGGTAACCAGTCCCAACAGCAGCCAGCCGGTCAGGGAGGGCAGTACTCCCAGCAGAGAGATCACCAGCAGCCCCCTGCATATCAGCAACACCAGCTATCATCCTTCGTACCTCGTCCCTACCAGCAGCAGGGACAGAATTGGAGACGTGAGCAGCAGGCTCACCAGCAGCAGCATCATTCCTCTTACCCCTCTCAGCCACAGCAGCACCAGGTCCAGCAGCCTCATCACCAGAGAGGCAACCCGTCGGGTTCCCACGAGAGCCCCGCCATGGATGATCTAGCCCGTCTCTTCACAGAGCAGCAGGCTACATTTAGACGGGAGATGGACGAGTTCCGCCAGGAGATGCGGGACCTGATGAGAGGGAAGGCCGCTATCCCTGCACAGATCGAGCCGAATCCGAATAACTTGAAGAGGAAATCTGAGCAGGTAGTTCACACAGAGCCTACCACTTCTAGTGACTCATTTGATGTTATCTCGTCGGATTTATTTGATGCTGATTTTGTCACACTTAGGAGCGGTAGAAGACCAGCAGGCGGCGCCTCATCTGAGCGACCACACGAGGATCCCTCTAGAGCGCCAGATGAGGAGGAGGAGAGCGGTACTGAAGCCGCACATCATGATGACGGTGGTACTGACGCCACCCGAGATGCTGATTCCACCGGCGGTACTGAGGCCGCCGTTTCACCACATAGAGGAGGTGGTACTGACGCCACCAGCAGAGCCGAACCAGCCAGCGGTACTGAGGCCGCAAGACGTCTAGTTGTAGAGCCGACTAGAGGTGGTACTGATGCCACCAACATTTATTCTGATAGAAATGTTGTCTTTCCTCGCATGAATGTATCTCAGAACTCTGATTTGAATAAAGGAAAAGGTTTAGTTTTTTCTGATCCCACTATGGTGAATGATGTTTGTGAGGATCCGGTCATTGAACAGTCTAGACCTATTCCTAGTCCTTCATCTGAGAAGGACCTGTGATCCCCTTTCCTAGAGCCCTTGAGTTGGGGAAGGGGAAGAAAAAAGAAAAAGATCCAAAAAAAAGAGAGCAGGAGGAGTTCAGCCAGAGCATGATAGACCGATTTCACATACAGCTGACCCTCAATGAGGCTTTGCAACACATCCCTCTTCTTCAGCGATCCTTGAGAGATAAGACCACAGTCAGGAGGACGAAGAGGAACAAGACCGCAGAAATTCATGTGTTGACTAAAGCCACGTGTTACGCGATCCAGAACCATCTGCCGACTAAGAGGCCAGATTTAGGGGCCCCGTATGTCAAATGTCAGATTAGTGAGCAGAGGTTCGACCGTACTCTCTTAGATAGCGGATCGTCGATCAACCCTTCTTCCGGCAGCCCTTCTCGACCACTTAGAGTTGGGCACTCTTGTACAGAGCAGGACATACCTTCAGTTTGCTGATCGGTCTGTCAAGAGGCCAAAGGGGTTGTTGCGAGACGTTGTCGTCACGATTCAGGGTTTGCAATTCCCCGTGGACTTCGTAGTGCTGGACATGGAGACCCCTGACTCGTTGACCGATTCCCCCCATCATCCTCGGTCGCCCATTCTTGGCCACAGCCAAAGCGGTAACTGACCATGACAGTGGGAAGGTATTCTTTCGCGTCCAGGGCGAGAGTATACAAATAGAGACGGTTAAGGACCACAGAGCCAGAGCTAGATCCCGCTCATATGGCAGTACAGATTCAGAGCAGCTGACAGACGTAGAGCCAGACATCCACCAGGACTGTGATTTTGTGATCACAGATGATGAGGCAGCTTGGGCAGACCCTGCAGCACAGACCATCCTCTCATATTCAGATACAGCTGATGCAGAGATGATAGCAGAGGATAGTCTGGAGAGCACAGCCCTGGTTCAGGATACTATTGAGTCAGCAGAGTCGGACCTTGATCGCGACACGATTTTCAGTGATGGTGGTACTGAGGCCACCCTGCTCTATGGTGGTGCTGATGCCACCTTGTTCTCCGGTGGTACTGATGCCACCGAGTCTGATATAGATCCCTCGGATTCAGAATCTGATTGGGCCGATTGTGATGATCAGATGCCAGATCTGGATCCACCTGAGCCTATAGATGAGGAGGAGGTAGAGGCAGAACAGATCAGAGACAATGCAGAGGACCCGCCTTCTCCAGATCCAGTTTGTGAGAGTTCGTTATCATTTTCCCAGGCAAATTTGGCAGAATTATCCGCATACACACATCTTCTTCAGAAGCCAGATTTGCCAGCACCCAGCTGTCCAGAGCTGAAGCCGCTCCCTACTTCGCTGAAGTATAGATTCCTTGCGGGAGAGTCTGAGATGTACCCAGTCATCATCTCTGCCGATCTGACTGAAGAGCAAGAATCCCGTCTGATGGAGGTTCTTGAAAAGAACCGCAAGGCAATTGGATGGAGCGTAGCAGATCTCCATGGGATTAGTCCCTCGTTGTGTTCCCACCATATCTATCTTGAGGAAGGGGCGAAGCCGTCGCGTGAGTTCCAGCGGCGACTGAACCCCAACCTAAGAGAGGTTGTTATGAAGGAAATATCAAAATGGTGGAGTGCAGATTTTATTTATCCCATTTCCGACTCCAAGTGGGTCAGCCCCTTGCATGTGGTGCCCAAGAAGACGGGCATCACTACCGTGATCAGTGAGTCGGGAGAGGAGATTGCTACACGAGTACCCACCTCTTGGCGGGTTTGTGTTGACTACAGGAGACTCAACCAAGCCACCAAGAAGGACCATTTCCCCCTGCCGTTTATTGATCAGATCATAGAGAGACTGGCAGGGAAGAGCCATTATTGCTTCTTAGATGGGTACTCAGGCTACAATCAGGTGGCCATCGCTCCTGAGGATCAGGAGAAGACCACCTTTACCTGTCCCTTCGGTACCTACGCCTTTCGACGCATGCCATTTGGGCTATGTAACGCCCCTGCGACTTTTCAGAGATGCATGCTGTCGATATTTTCGGACATGGTAGGGGAGTGTTTAGAGGTCTTCATGGACGACTTCTCGGTTTACGGCGACGGATTCGATTCCTGTCTTGACTGCCTAGACCGAGTGCTTCAGCGATGTATTGCGACCCGATTGGTTCTATCTTGGGAGAAGAGTCACTTCATGGTGACTCAAGGGACGGTGCTTGGCCACATCATCTCCAACAGAGGCATGGAGGTTGATCCGGCCAAGGTCGATGTCATTAGAAAACTCACACCGCCGTCCAATTTGAAGCAGCTACGGTCATTTCTGGGGCACGTTGGTTTTTACAGGAGATTCATTCATGATTTCAGCAAGATTGCCCGACCGTTGACTGATCTCTTGACGAAAGATACCGAGTTCCTTGTTGATGAAAAATGTCTTTCGTCCTTTGAGACTCTCCAGCAGTGTGTAACTGAGGCTCCTGTCCTTCAGCCACCCGATTGGTCTCTCCCATTCGAGATCATGACGGACGCCTCTGATTTTGCCGTAGGGGCCGTGCTAGGACAGAGGAGGGATGGAGTACCATTTGCTATACACTATGCTAGCCGCACATTGGATTCCGCCCAGCGGAATTATACAGTCACAGAGAAGGAGATGTTAGCAGTAGTGTTTGCCCTAGATAAGTTCAGATCGTATATCATTGGATCCCGAGTGACCTTGTATACCGACCACACCGCCATCAGGTACCTCATGACAAAGAAGGATGCCAAGGCCAGACTTACTAGATGGATCCTTCTACTCCAGGAGTTCGACATTGAGATCAAGGATAAGCCTGGAGTCAAGAATGTGGTGGCGGACCATTTATCCCGACTAGAGCAGCCTGAGGATTCTGAGCAGATTGATCCCATTTGTGATACCTTCCCAGATGAGGCGATCCTTGCTATCGCCTCACTCCCGTGGTATGCCGATATTGTGAACTTTCTCGTTGCTGGGAAAGTCCCACAAGATTGGCCCAGGCAGAAGCTTGAGACCTTCCTTGCGAGGGCCAAGTCCTACCACTGGGAGGATCCCATCCTTTACCACAAAGGAGGGGATAGCATCTGGCGTTGGTGTATTCCTCAGGAGGAGCATCATAGTGTCCTCACTTACTGCCACAAGCTTGAGGCAGGAGGACATCATTCTGGGAGGAGAACGGCACAGAAAGTGCTCCAATCCGGCTTGTGGTGGCCTACACTCTTCAAGGACTCTGATGAGTTCGTGAAGAGGTGTACTGACTGTCAGAGGATGGGCACTTGTGGACAGCGTGATATGATGCCGATGCAGCCCATTCATTTCTGTGAGGTTTTTGACGCATGGGGCATCGATTTCATGGGTCCATTCCCTAAGAGTCAGGGATTTGAGTACATTCTGTTGGCCGTAGATTATGTTAGTCGTTGGGTTGAGGCTATCCCCGCCCGAGCCGCAGATGCAAAGACAGTTTGCAGATTTTTGAAGAAGCACATAATCATGCGGTTTGGGGTTCCACGAGTTTTGATTTCTGATGGGGGATCTCATTTCATCAACGATCAGGTGAAGGCCCTTGCTAGCGAGTTCGGCATAGACCATCGTGTTGCTACACCGTACCATCCACAGACAAATGGTCTAGCTGAAGTGTCGAATAGGGAGATCAAGAATATTTTGCAGAAAGTCGTTCGCCCTGACCGAAAGAATTGGTCACAACTTTTGGACTCGGTCTTGTGGGCATATCGGACGTCTTTCAAGACTCCATTGGGTACATCTCCCTTTCGCCTTGTTTATGGCAAGCCTTGTCACCTACCAGTTGAGCTGAGGCACAAGTCACTTTGGGCAGTCACAGATATTCTTATGGATCCAAATGGTATAGGAGACCAGAGGAGGGCAGAGTTAGCCGCCTTGGAAGAGCTTAGAGATGCAGCTTTCTCAAGCAGCCTACATTATAAGGAGAAAGTCAAGGAGTGGCATGATTCTCACATCAGCCACAAGCATTTTGAGATTGGACAGAAAGTATGGCTGTTTGATGCAAGGCTTAGATTATTTCCAGGGAAGCTACAGAGCAAATGGAAAGGACCCTATTTGGTCAGAAAGGTACACGATAACGGTAGCATTGATATATCTGAGTTATCTTCTGAGAGTACCTTCCGAGTGAACGGCCAGCGGCTCAAACCATTTCTAGATCATGAGCCGCGGGACGTTATTATTGCCGCTATTCATTTTGCGTGAGATGTGGTCTTTTGAATCACATCTTTTACATCTCGCGCCTGATTTTCACTGTTCCTCCGCCTGTATAGATCCAGTTGTCCATATCATTCTATTCTTTAGTCCCACATCCCATCTCTCATCTTATGATTATGCTATACTTAGGGTGTACTTTACCCTAAGTATAGGGGGGATGTCGGACCTGTGAGTATTCTTTTCATTCTTTCTGCTCTTGTTTTTGCTGCCTATACTTAGGGATATTTTACCCTAAGTATAGGGGGGGCAGAGTCTGTATATTCTCCACTCGGCTTTCCCTTCATGTACAGCTTTCTGTACTTAGGATTAGTTAATCCTAAGTATAGGGGGAAACCACCGAGTTCCTCTCATTCTATTCATTTATTCGTTCCTGTACTTAGCCATTCCTTTTCACTTCCCTTTTACTAAGCACGAGTTATGTCTTCTTAATCGCTCTTGATCACTCTGAGGACATCGCTCGAGCTAAGTATAGGGGGGTGTGTATATATTTCATATATACTTTAGCCATAACTCGTACTTTGTGTGAGTGTGTTAATAAATAAAATGGCTAAAAATCACAAAAAATTAAAAATTTTTCATGTACATAAACCTCTTTTATTCTTGCACATACATAGCTAGTGTACAAAGTATTTTTGTAAAAATGATTTCAAAAATCTTTTGTGTAAAGCTTGTGTAAATATTTTGTATCAAAATTATGTATATAGTACAAAATTTTTCAAAATGTTTTGAAAATCAAAAGTTTGCAAAAATCTTGTGTAAATGTGTGTAAATATCTTTTTGCAAAACTTGCACTTCATGCATCATTCATTCATGATTTTCAAACTTTGCATGATTGTAAAATATTTGTAAATAGCATCTTTTGTACATATATGTATACAGTTTTCCTGGATGAGAGTTGACATTTAAACTAAGCCTGGAATTAAATTGAGAAATGGAGCTTGAATAAGATCTTAATCCACTTAACTTCAAGAGGAACCTTATAGGACTTAGGGTTAAGGCTTTTCAGGTCCATAAGGACTTAATTCTTTGAGTCCACTAGGCTATGAGCATATGTCATCTTGATGAGCCTAAGTAGAGCACTTAACAACACACGCATGACTCTCAGAGACAATGGCTTCACTTGCACCTGCACTTTACACATGGCTCTCCATGGATGAGGTAGTGAGGAGGCAGTTTCCTTTGGCTTGGGGTAGCATATGAGGGTAGTACTTCTAGGCGGAACCTCTCTTCTTCTTATAGTGAAGGAAGTGCACCTCAACTTGGTCTAGTGGTGTTGAAAGCTAAAGACAGAAGCTGTGGGTTGCAATAAAGCTTCAAAAGAGGGATAGTCTACTGGCTCAAGGAGAAATTTCTTATATATGCTGCACCATGTAGATATGTTGTACAGAAGTTGTTGAAAAAAAAAAAATGCAAAAAGAACTCCAAAAAAGTGGTGGGTCGGATTGAAAATTTAATAACCCCACCGGAGTGAAAAGCAAAAGCTTAGGGTATCATGTTACATCTCATGAAGCTTGCAGCGGGAGACTTAGCTACACTGGCTGAGCTTCCAAAACTCTATACTTCTACCCTCTCTTCTTGAGCCGGTTGCACTTGAACTTAGAAGGGAATACCCCGCTTCTCGAGGAAAGAGTTGCTAGACTGAGGCATTAGAGTTACCAGGTTGAGGGAGGTTGTTTCTTTGTTACTTCTGAGGTGGGGAGCCACATATCACTTACACCGCAAGGAAAAGATTCATGGTCATTAGAGTTTGTGTATGTAGACTTGTTTTGATCTGGTTTATTGAGGAGTCTTGACCATAGACTGGTGGAACTTAGAGGCTGTTGAGTTTTAGGCTTAAGTCCAAATAAGGTTCCGACACATTAATAATCCAAAGATCTGATCGAGCTCCATATTTCAATTTAATGAAGGAAAATTTACTATGTCAACCTTGATCCATGTACATCCTCTTTTTCTTTTTCTTTTTCTTTCTTTTTCACTTCTTTTTCAAATAAGTGTTTGCTAAGGGACTAGCAAAGTTAAGCATAGGGGGGTGATGAATACCCATTCATCACTCTTTATTCTTCTATTTTAGCTACAAAAACCCTTTGCAAATACATGTAGATATGTGTAAATACAAATAAATACCAAAAGCATGCATTGTGTAAAAACCTATAATTAGCATGTTTTTGTGCACAAAATAAAAGAATAAAGAGCAAAAAGAAAAAGAGGGAAATATTTAGAATAAATATTGAGCAACCTAACCCAAGGGAGGGCTCAGCATGGGCCTGACCGCATAAAAGCCAAAGTAGAGGGAGATAGGGGCTCACATGTGTGTATACTTCTGTAAATAAATAAAATATTTTCCTCACCCAAAAATATGTTTGTCTATATTGTGTATATATTTAGAAACTATTAAAAACAAAATAAAAAGATAAAAATCAAAAATTCAAAAAGACCCTTCTTTCACCATGTGTATAGACCATCACTCTTGTATTTATTTAACCTTGTAAATAAATTCAATTATTTTCTAAACTTTTTGTAAATATTCTATGTTATATTTTGTAAATAAAATAAATAAAAAGAAACAAAACAAAAATCAAATAAAAATTGCAAAATTGAAAATACAAAAATACATTGTATAAATACCATGTATATAAATAAATTCAACCATTTATTTCACCCTTGTTTATAAATAATTAAAATAAAATAAAAATATTCTTTTATTCCATATTTCATGTTGTAAATAAATAAAATACAAAATGAGCATAAAATACATAAAAAGAACAAATAAAAAAATCAAAAATAAAAATCCATATAGTGTACATATACCTATATATAGAGCTAACCTATTTTTATTTCCAAAAATTAAATAAAAATCACAAAAAAATAGAAAAAAATAAAAGAAAAATATTTCATGATTTGAGTTTTATTTAATTCGGCCTATTTCTGCCCTAAAATAAATAAACAAAATCAGGTACACGTGGCAGTGTCTGACTGGTCCACGGGGGAATGTTGACCCCGGTCAACTCCCCCGCGACCTCCTTCCTTTTCTGGAAGTCGCGTGCCGCGCCTTCTTCCCCGATTTTTCCCACGCGCTCCAGGCTGTCACCCACTCAACCCCCGCGCCCGGATTCTTCGCCATTCATCCCTCTCCCTCGCCGGATCCTTCGCCACGAAATCGAAGCTTTCCATCGCTGTCCACCCTCAACCCTAATCGCCCGGTCACTCTATATATTCTTCCCCTCCGCCGCCTCCGCGCCGCATCTTTGGACCCTCTCCTTCTTCCCCGTGACCTCCATCGGCTCCGCAAGAGTGACAGCGAGCGTCAGCCCTTGTTGCAGTGAGGTGAGGAGGCGTATCCTTTGATCCGGCGAACTCCGCCGTTCTTGCTCCGCCGCCGGCGTTGAGCATCGAGCTTCAGGCCTTGACGCCCTTCGAAGCTACGACCCGGAGATAGCCACGCTCCAGCACAGTCTCCAGCATCCATCAGGTAACCTTAGATCCCTCTAGTTTCTTCCAATTTCCGATTTCGCCCAAATCTTATCTCCGCCGTATTTCTTCGATTCCGGCCACTCCGATCACCCATCTTCCATTCCGACACCGCCATCATCTCCGCCAGACCTCTCCGCACCTTCTTCACCCCTCCACACAACCCAGATCGCACAGGATCTGGGAATCGAGCTCCACCGCCGACCACCCTCGCCGGAGCTCGCCATTTCGACTCACACGCCACCTTCACGCCGCCTAACCGGGTCGAGGCACTTTGCCCTCGACCCGCGAAGCTTCTTGACTATTTTGCAGGTCCAAAGGGAGGCGTCTGAGGCTTCCCAACTTCCAGCCAGGAGCTTCATCTCCGCCGGCCTTGCTCGAGCTCCTCGGAGCTTGGTTTGCCCGTCGGAGACCACCGGCAGACGCGGGAGCCTTCCGCGACTCTTCTCCGACCTCCAGAAGGCTCACCGGAGGACCCTAGCGCACGCACGAGCCCGGCGAGTCTCGCCGGGGACCTGTTCTTCGAGGACCCTCCACCGCCGTCCGATCGTCCTCATCGCTCCAGGTCAGATCTTGGCCGTCCATTCGAGGAGCTGCTTCCACCGTCCGATCCGAGGAGACGTCATCTGGAGCGCCCACCAGCCGCAACCGTTCGATCCACACGTGGCGCGCATCCAACGCTTCATTAATAAAGGGGTAAATATCGTAGGCCCCCCTCGTAGTTTGTCAATTTCATTTTAGTCCTGTAACTTTCAAGTCAAGTTGTTTATTTTCTGGGTTATTTGCATCAAGGACCTCGCGCTTTATTTTAATTGCACTTATACCCCTGCCAGTAGAGACACACGTGCTTCGTCACGTGTTTTGTTGGGCTTTTTGCATAATCAATCCTGTAGATCTGGTTGTTATGAATTGAAAGAATATTTTTGAGAAATTACATTTATGCCCCTGTGAGCATTGTTTATGCGCATGTGCGTTATTTATTGGGATTTTTGCAACCTTGCCCCTGGGGTTTTGATACGTGTTATCAAAAACCCCTAGGACTTGGTTTTTGTTACAAATCAGTCCCTGTGTGCCCCAGCCACGTGCGAAGCGCGTGACTTGCTGGGTATTTTGCACCAAGGCCCCCAGATCTTTGGGTATTTGCACATAGGTCCCTGTGCACAGTGCCCCACTTATATTTTTGAATAAAATATCAAACGAACTCCAAATCCAATGAAATTTTGACACATGGCTCCTGCCATGGTGTAGGAATTTCTATGATTTTTGGGGACATTTTTGATTCCATTTATTATTTTTAAAAATTCAAAAACCCCTCTTTTTGCTACTGTTTGACTTTAAAAATACCAAACAAAATATAAAAACTCCACCAAAAATTCTAAAAAAATTGGGTTACTGTTTCTTGCTTGTTGCTTGATTTTCTAGCCAACTTTGGCTATTTTTCATCACCTAAACACTTTAAAAATTGAAAAACCCCTAAAAACTCATAAAAATTATAATAATTAAATTAAAAATCCAAAAACAATAATTAGGGTGCCTAAATTTTCCTTGTTCTTCATAGATTCCAGGAAAATTACCTCCAAGGTTGATTGAGACTCTTAAATATTTTATTTTTGAGTTTTTAACCTTGCTGGACAGTACCTTTGTTTTCTTGCATTGTTTGATTTTTAATAAATAATTTACCCATTAGAAAATTTCCAAAAATTCACCAAAAACAGTAAAAAATATTTAAAACACAAAAACCATTTTTCCTTAATTTTTGCATTATTTTTGTAGTGTTTAAGAAATTGTTAAAGTTCCCTTGTAATTACATTCTTTAATTTTCTCATCTCTTAAAAATCTAAAAAAAATATAAAAACAAATAAAAACCATAAAAAAAAGACTTTCTTGGATTTCTGACTACATCGTAGGCTTCTTAAGCCAATCTGTGCTCCTTGTGTTCGACCCTGGGAGCTATACCAGGTTAATCCTATAGCTAGATCGCTCTTCCTTGTGCTTGCTTGTTTTTATCCGATTTGAGTGATTGATTTTTCTTGATTGACTCAGCCCGAGTGATTGAGGTCGCAACGACCTACATTTTCTTTACACCTTTACCTCTGTCATTTGGTCGGTCGTCACCGGTCTAGGCTCACCCCTCCTCTGCCCAACACATTTGGGGTAGGAGAAAGCGCTTGTTCGGGTGTGAGCTCGCGGCGCGTGGATTTGGAAGCTACTAGCTAACTGTTTAATTAGTCTAAGTCCAAATACGAATCTATAGGAGCATGCAAAGATAATTAGGTGTTTGGACCTATTCTAATCGAATCAAGCAGGACCTAGAACTAAGAGCTCAATCCACAAAAGAAAGTGAAAAATGAAAACAAAATCGGAAAATGACGGCGATAAAAACTCGATGAAATCCGCGGTGAGCCCCCGGGTGAACAAACACCCGGAAATTAGGCCCGAATGTCTAAGTGTCCAAGTCCAAAGGTACCTGTATTATTACAATTAAATGAATCACTCTCTCACCAAAAATAAATGAAAAGCTAAGCTAGTCACTCTCTCTCGCTCTCCTTGCTCTCTCCTGCCGACTTGGCTGAAGAATAGCCGGCTCCACGTCCCAAGGTTGCGTCGGGTCGCCTAGGCGATCCGCCTCGCTCCGCGGTCCCTCGCAAGAAGACAAAGAAGAGTGGTCAGATAGCTCAACGAGATATATCAAAATGTAAGAGATGGAAAATAATGCTATGGTAAACAATCACACAATCAAACAAAATGTGAACTATTCGCTGTTGCTCCCCGGCAACGGCGCCATTTGATAAACGCGAAATTCGATGGTCTTAAGTTCAGCACAAAGCGTGAACTCAGTCGAAGTGTCGACCAATCAAAATCCGCATTTAATCAACAATTAACCCACACTAAGATCAATAAATTAGAACTAATGCGGAGTTAAAATTTATTTTTAACTCTACATAAAAGATGTATAGGTGCAAGTATGTAGAGAGTTCGAACACAGGGAACAAACAGGGTAGTTCAAGCAAGTGCTAAAGTGTGTGTGAGTGTGTGATGTGTCTACACTAAGCAATCAAGCAAAGGAAATGTTTTTGTGGGTTTTTAGTTTTTTAATTTTTTTTATTTTAATTTTTAATTTTTGTATTTTGATTTTTTAATTTTCTGATTTTTATATTTTATATTTTATATTTTTTTATTTCTTTTCAATATTGGAAAGTAAAGACAATATAATAGAAGGCAAGCTAAAATATTTATAAAAAGGTGCAAAAATACTCAAAAATTCAGAAATAAAATGTTTTTGGTCTTTTTAAGATTTTTTTACTGTTTTTGTGATTTTTGGGGATTTTTCAAGGTGTTTTTGATATTTTTTTAAAAACTGAAATAGGGCTAAACAGTGGAAATAGGGCTGGCTGTGAGTAAAATGAGATTTAAAAATAGCAACCAGTAGCTAAAAATTTCCCCACTATTTTTCAAATAACAAGAATAAAATAAGGAGCAAACAGAAGCTGAGTTTGCAATTTTTGGAATTTTCTACTATTTTTTATATTTTTTTGAAGTTTTTGAGTGTTTTTCATTTTTTAGTGTTTTTCTTTTGAGATTTTTAATGATTTTTGGACTGACACTAAAATCGGATAAAATAGGCACTAGGTAATGTTTTTTGGAATTTTTAGAGGTGTTTTAATATTTTTTTGGTATTTTCTAAGCTAGACAGTGCACAAATAGCAAGTTTTTGATTTTTAATAAATATAAAATAAAATAAAATCAAAAACTAAATATGTGGCGTTAAAGTACACATGTCCAGGAGCTTAACCCTATTTTTGTGGAATTTTTGGAGTTAAAATGATAGGTTAAATAATTAGAGCAAGCATCCAAACATTAAACAGTCCTGGCAGGGGTATATGTGCAATATATCAAACATCCAGGGGCATACATGCAATTTTCCACAAAAATATACACTGAATATTTAATTTATAGCATCAAAAAGCAATTACAAAAACCGCAGGGGCACGCAAGCAATTGACCCACCAGGGCGCGTGACTTGCACGCGCCTGGCGAGGACTGAAATGCAATTTCTCAAACCCTGGGGGCCTACTTGCAAAATATCCAAAAAGTTTACACTTTATACTAAAGTTTCAGGACTAAAACAGAATAAGTAAACAACCGAGGGTAGCCTCGCAAAATGCCCACCCCCTCACGTGAACTAGTCACGTGAGGTGACGTGGCGAGGGGGCTATTTGTAAATATGTGAAAGTTCGGGGCCTAAATGCAAAGATTACAAAATTAATAACGCTACAGATGAATGTTTGAGTTTCTATTGTAAAATACAAAAACCAGTTGGGTTTAAAGCGCAAAATACCCAACTTAGGCGCGAGCGGACGGCTGATGGCGCGGCACTTACGCCACGTGGCGCAACGAGGACGCGCGATGACGGTTCAGATTCTACGCTCTGGATTAGATCATCAGGAGTCCATCAACGGCTCGGGGCAGCGTTGATCCTACGGTAGCTGCTTCGTCTAGAGCGGGCTCACAATCCGACGGTGCAGGGTCCCTCTCCAAGAACAGGGACGAACAGGTGGTGGCCCGAGCTTCGATCTTCAAATGGGCACTCCTCCGGCCTCCTCCTTCGCCTCAGAAGCACGCCAGCGATTCCTGGAAGGTCCCTCGAGCTCGCAGCAGGGCTAAAATGGGCGGGGAAGCTCCGATGCGCCGCCGCAAGCTTGAGGAAGAACGGTGGCTCCAGGTAGCTCGATACCTTCAAAAATCGACTCCAGGTGGAGTCTCTCTGGCGCTAGGACATGCAAAAAGTGGTGAAAATGCCCAGGGCAAATTGCCTGGGCCTCGCGGAGGCGTGGGGGTGCGCGATAGATGAATGGGGGTGACGGTGGCCGGAGGTGTCTCCGGCGAGCGATCGACTTAGCGAATCGATGCACTAATGAAGTAGATAATCGGGGGATAATGGAGCTGGGAATGCAAGGGGTAAAACTATGGCAAAAAACTAAGGAATAAAGCACGACCTCAAGCCCAGATCAGGCGAGGGAAGAGGGTACCTCGACGGCGGTCGCCGGAGGTTGGAACACGCCCCAAACTTGGCTGGTTCACTGCCTTGACGAGCGCTCCACAGAGCTGTCACCTCCGGGATCTCAAAGCAAGGTCAAGGGGAAGAGTTTGGTTGGAATTTGCGGTTCAAATTTCAAATGAAATCCGACTTAGGTTTTTAAGGGGTTGACGGACATGGTGGAAAGAACGAGGCATAGTGGGAGCTGCAGTGATCCACGACCCAAGGTGACGCTTGGGCGTGAATCCTTGATGCACGAGCTGCGAAAGTCGTGAAGGTTCCATCGCATTTTAGTGAAAGGGTTTACCTCGAAAAAAGGATGAAGAAGGGGGGTCAAACATGGTCTGACAAGCCGCAGGGGGTAGGTCAGACTGTTGACCTTGGTCAACAGTCCTGACCTCCTGGTTGGTCCACGTGGACCAACCAGGAAAAACCCTGGAAAAATATTTTAATAATTCTATTTAAAATACTAAATGGCCGAATTAGATAAAAGTTATAAAATAAAAAATGTTTAGAATTTTATGCAGTATTTTATTTTGATTTTTAATTTTTTTTAGAAGTTATATTTTTACAAGTTGCCTTTTTAACCCTATATAGGTATAATATCTATATACTATATTCTTTTATTTTTATTTTGAGTAATTTAATTTTATTATTTTCATTTAATATTTTATAAAATTATAGAATACTTTTATACAAGTCAATATATTTCTATTTTATTTTTCTGATTTATTTTGTATATTTAATAAAATACAAGTATGTTTTGTATAGGTATATGTACAGGTTATGTATCTATGTATTTTATTTTTAAGTATTTTATTTTTGGTTTTTATTTAGGCTTTTATTCTTATTTTAATGTACATAATTATTATAAGTAATATTTTCAATATTATAAAAATATAAAATTATAAAAATAATAAATAAATAATAAATTGAATATTTTAATATGTACAAGTATACAATGAGGGTCCAAAAGTCAACTTTCAAACCGTAGCTCCGCCAAATGCGAAACCACCACCATTAATTAGATTATTTTCTTCTATATACAATTAAAGGTGAGTACGCTGCATTTGGAGTTTTTATTTGTGAGATACAGGTCTGGGAAGTTGGCATTCTGGATTTTTATTCAGACCATAACTTTTTATCTGTACATTATTTTTCTGTGAAATCAATTTTGTATTTTTCTTTATAAAATTATCTACAACTTTCATGTACAAAGTTTCTTTATTTGATGTATAAAAAGTGGAACCAAAAATAGGTCCCAAAATGAATAAAGAATGAATAAAATGTATAGGTATTTTATCTGTGTTTTGGCCCTTATCTCCCCCTACTTTATTCCTTGTCGACCTATTCATCAAGATGCCTAGGTCTCGGGGTTTCGGGTCATAAAGTATTTACAATATTTTATTCTTTTTCTTTTCTTTTCTTTATTCTATAATTTTGGCCTTAATTACAGTAATTTATACACTGTTTGGATGCACATGCATGAATGCTAAGATACACTTTTTAAGGGTATTTTCAGGCATTTGCTAGGGTTTTTGGTGCCAAAATGATAGAATAAAGATGATGAAATGTGGATTCATCAGTCGGCCACCCTTTGGAGAGAGAGAGAGAGCACGAGAATGAGAGGGAGAGAGAGAGAAGTAGAGTAGGCGTCTACTGGTGTGCACTCAAGGGCTAAGGCTACCCTCTTTATATATTAGTTTGGGATCCAATGGATCTCAATCCATGGCTCTCATGGATCCAACGGTCATTGTAATCCAAGAGCCATCCAACGGCTATGATTGTCGTTGGTTAAAAACCAACAACATTAATTTATATTAAATTAAATATATGTTGAATTATTATCAACAAAATTTAATTAACATAAATTAATTTATCAAGAGATAATAAGTCAACAAATAAGAGGAGACAACAACCCCTCCTAAAATCAAGGAGGCGTCACCTTTGACTAAGTCACAGGTGACACCACCTATGATTATAGGTGGTTTTGTCTCCTTTTATTTATATTATTATTTCTTAATTATTTGCAATAATTATTATTGCAATAATATCCACCAAATTAATTCCAAATTAATTTGTGAATTTTCAATCATGCCATTGAAAAATATGTGAATCATATTCACATCCCAAACTAATTTGTAAATTACATTTCCAATTAATTAACTAATGTGGATCCAATCCACATTAATAATTAACAAATGTTATTTACAATATTTCTCTCTCTCTCTGATATATTTTAAATCTCATTTATAATATACACAGATATTCTGGATATCACTATCCACGATCTGCTTATCCTTGATAATTAAATCCCATTTAATTATCTTGGACAATCATTCTCTCAACATGAATCTTATTCATATTGTACTTGATAATTAAATCTCATTTAATTATCTTAGACACATTCTCACATATGAATCTTATTCATATTATACTTGATAATTAAATATCATTTAATCATCAAAATCTTCTTGCTTGGATACTAAATTCATCATTGGAATTATTCTTGAACTCCTTTAAGAATAATGTGCCTTCTCCGCAGATACTTGGAGATAAGGACATGGCGATTGTATTGTTCCACGTATAGTGACTTGGATGTTGAGATCTCATCTTAAATCCAGATCTAACGGACCTCTCATAGATGCTTGATTAAATCAAGTCCGTATACTTAATCTTCTCATTGCATCTGAATCACATTCAGATCAATGTCCAACGTTTGGACTAAGATCAAGTTACTTCTCTACTGAGAGGAGTCACTAAAATCCAGACCTGTTTCATCACTCCCTCGGACTGGAAGCGTCATGGTTATACAATCGTTTATGATCACATCACCCTCAGGTATTCCCAACACCTGCACATCCTGCATACTGGAAGACCAATGATCAACCTGAAGATGAAGATCTATTTTATACTGTCTTCTTCAGGGTTTGATCACCAAGTTTCTCAATCTTGGTCATTGGGATTTGGTATCGATCATATGCTTTCCCAAAGCATATATCATACCTTCAAATTCTTGTCATGCTTTCAAAGCACGACGACCATGCATGGAATTTGATCGGTCCCAATACCTCATGAGTGAGCTCATGTCTTCTGGTTCACAAGTGAACCTGTATGATCCCTTTGAGAGATCGTATTACTCATATGCCCTTATATGCACACCAGCTCACCGGTGTATAGACCTTGATTAGGTCATCAACCTAATGGTCTGCCAAATGTACATACGCAGACATATAGTAACACATCTGTCTCTAGTCAGAGGATGTGTGCCTATGCTGTGACAGTATTCAACATAGGACTTAGGTTATCTCGATCTCGCTAAGTCAACCTATTGACTTAACTAATCTGACACCTCCGAATCACTATTCCCATGCAGAGGACCTGCATCAAGAGGTCAGTCAGATATCATCCTATGTGAGAAAGGATTGCCATCTCCTACTCAGGCTGGAGATCATCTCTTAATAATCATTTGACGGTGCTTGATGAGTCCTCTATCTAACCCATTAGATATTCATCCAAGCACCAACCTCTATGATTCAATTATTGAATCAACAGCTATATGATCATCAAGATGGCCATGGTACATAACCCTAATTGTACAGAGGGACCTATTATGCAAATTATTTATTCTTTATTTCAGATCAGGGAATGATATGTGCAATAACATTTATTGCATAATGGCTCGCCGTGGGCTCGCATATCTAACAATCTCCCACTAGCCCAAAGAGCCATTAATGGGCTAATCATTTATACCCACACTCATGTGACAATCATAGGCTATTTAGAAAATAGCTAGGTAAGCTGATCAGTCACTCTGTTCTTGCGAGACTATGCCAAGTCCTTTTACGGCACTTGCATATCCCCAGTAACAGTGCTCGCATCTAATGCGAATGTTGCATCTAATGCAACCAATACTTAATCTTGTCTGTCATAGTATCCTTGAAACTACAACTCAAAGAAATATTATTATAACCAGCATGTAATTTCTATTATCCTTATTAGAATACCCTTATCCCTGGAGATCTCTATCTCCTAAGGTATTCGCTGTTAAGACCTTTTAGATCTCCATCTAAAAGTCTTAATTTCTTGAAGATAAGACTTAGAGATCACTATCTCTAAAGCCTTATCATCTTTGAAGATATTGTTATTACTGCAATTAAGTGTTCTATCTCCATAGTAGGATTAGTATCAGTTTACCGCTCCCACTGCATGGCAGATATCTGGCTTTTGTACACATCTAGCATACTTTCAGCTTCTCGTAACTGATGCACAAAAGGGCAACCAGTTTTTAGCATTCACTTCCTCAACTCTTTGAGGTGATATCCCTTTAGATAGGTCAGTACCAAATCTTAAAGGTAAGAAAGCATTTCTTGGAATTTCCAGAAAATGGAACATGTCCAAGGTGTACTACAAATGTGACAGTCCCAATACCCTCTTTTATTTGCTTTTGAACACCTTCAGAACTAAGATCTAAGAGGCATCTTTGAGATCATATCTCAAGGTATGGAATAACCAGATCATAAAACACTTATTATCATCCTTATATCATTCCAAATGATTAGGATATTATCTACATTTAGCACGATGAACACAATGGCACTCCCACTAAGCTTCACATGGTTCATCGAGATTCTATTTGAAATCATAACAATTATAATTTCATCAAATCTTATGTTCCAACTACAAGAAGCTTATTTGAGTCCAAAGATGGAGTTCTTTAGCTAGCACATCTTACATTTCTCAACCATGAAGCCCTGGGGCTACTTCATGTGGATATCCTCAAAGAGTTATTCATAGAGGAATACAATCTTGACTCACATCTTGAAGATGCCATAGTCAAATTGTGTAGCTAGGGTTAGCAATATTCTGATGGGTTTAAGCATGATCGCTAAAAAGCAAGCCTCATCGCAATCGATGTCTTCTCTTCGGTGTGTAGCTCATGGCTACGAATCTACCTTCTCATCAGGTTCCCTCTTTCTATTGAAGATCCATTTACACCTTAATGGGTCTAACCCTTATAGGTGGATCCTCGAGGGTCCATATACAACACTTGTATATGAAGTCTACCTTAGACCTTTATTGCTAATATCCATCTTTCCATGTTATGATCCTCAGGAGCTTCATCACATGAAGTCCGATCATTGTCAGACTTAACTGACACAAGGAATACATCCTCAAACTCATTTGAAGAGGTATTAGTGTTTCATCTTTAATTATCCCTTTTAGTTTCCAATTTCTGGAGCCTCATTATCTTCTCAAGATTAAATGAGTTCCTTTACTTCATTTTCATCTTGATTCTCAAGAGAGTCATCCTATAAGAATCATATTCTCAAAGATGAGATATTTTAAGAATCTCAAGGTCATAAAATAGGTATCCAATACCATCCTTTATTTTCCTAATGAAGTAGCACTCTCAAGTGCTAGATTCCAGCTTACATGCATGGAACCTTATTAAGGATATATATATTGTAGTCTCTACTACACATATATACCTAGAAACTAAGGGATAATTATGCTAAAATTCATCATTGATCAAATCATGTCACACACGATCTAATTGTATCTTCCTACAACTCCATTGAGTTTAGGTGTGCCAGGAGGATTGAGATAGAAATGATATTCATATCTCTATAAGATATTATTTGAATTCATCTAATAGGTACTTGCTACCTTGGTTAGATCAAATTCATTTAATCTTCCTTCAAACTTTGGTTCTAAACCAAAATTACGAAATCTTTGAACATTTCAAAGGTTTCTCAGGTGAAGAGAAGAAATCTCATATCATACATGATCGTCAATAGATATCACATATCCACAATGTTCACTATGATATAGATGATTCACATACATCAATGTGTATGAGATCTCGAATACCTTGACATCTTACACCTTTCCCAAAAAGAAGGGTGTATTGGACATTTTACTTTGAATACAATATTCACAAGTAAAGTTTCATATCTTACTAGTCTATTGATCTCATCAGCATGTATATGTCCAAAACTTGATGCTAAATCATTGTCAAATGATCTTTATCCTCCTATTGATCTTATAAGGTTTAACTTTCAGTATTAGAAATCTCAATGAACCATTCATTAAATTTCTAATTTAGTAGAGACCACCAGATGCTAGATTATTATCTGAAATATATCCGTCACAACTCTTTATGATAGGTTTATTCCAGAATTCATGTTTATTTCCAACATTTAGAAACAAACAATGAGTGTATTCTAATATCTAGGTCATAGAGACATTCTCTAAGACTAAGGCTCTCCCACTGAAATTAAAAAGTATATCAATCCAACAGAGATTGTTGCAACAATTGCATCAATGTCTATGTGGATAACTATAAACCTTAAGGTCAAATTTTCCAGTCTTCTAAAACATGTGCAACACATTGCAAGTGTTGTTAGAAGATTGAGATACAATTATCAGACTTTATCTTATCAAATAAGCAAGTCAATTTCAATGATCAAATGTAGATATAGATTATTATGATGCACTATCTGAGTCCTTCTTTAAGGATTCTAGACAGACTTGATAGTCATACTATCAACACATCAAGTTATTGCAGTATAGGCATTCATCCAACTCTTTGGATGTCATATGGAAGTCACAGAAGTACAATCAACTCTTTGACTTTCCTTCTCACACGGGTCCGACCCATGCTTCCACTGTGCTCTCTTCATCTATAAACAACCATTGTTAAAGACAAAGAATCTCTTATGTTGAATTCAAAATATTTCAATACAAGAGGACTTCAACATTTATACATGCTTCATTAAATTCATACAATATGAATATTATGAAGCTTCATGAATGACTAGAGTATAGACAGTAGAATGATGACATTCATCATATCTACATTTATCTAAACTCTTAGAGACTTAGGTTCAGGTAGGTATTCAAATATTTTGAATACATCATCTCTTTCGAGCCACCATTCTGCATAATGCAGAGAACCACGTCATTCATGATTAAATGTCTAGAGCACAATTATGCCAGAACATCTTCTTAGATTTTTATAAGGATTATTTTGACAATTGCGATCATCATCGACATGTCACTTCTAAAGTACACTCGATGAAAGATCAAGACTATAGAGACATACAAACCCTAAGATGATGTCTTAATGTCTTATTTAATTGTCACTCCTCATCATGTTGAGGAAACTTGCACATTGCAACCACATACATTATGTGTCCAACTGCAAGTACAATATCTGGATCATGAGTTCAATCCATGATATTTTACTGGTTATTATTGAGTATAACATTGAGTGGGTTTAATGAAGGATTATCTGAAATAAGAAATTTGCATATGGGTATATATATTATATATACATATTTTACTTTGATTTAGGAATTTTAAATCAAATTTGTCTTGCTATGTCTACTATGAAAGATTATTCCCTAATCGTCTTTCAAAGTAAGAGATATACTTACCACTATATCTCAAGCAAGATCTGGGATCTCCTCTCTATCTTTATCACATCCCAATAATATGAGAACCTGTGACTCGAATAAAGAGAAGCGGGAACACATTCCGCCTTGCAAGTCCAACTTGCATTTCCCAATTCGGTCTTTAACACCCGGGTCCACCACCCCTAAGATGATGTTGACCCGTTGCTAATTGAACCAATCGTCAACATGCTTAAAACTCGCTATACGCAATCCAATATCGCTCCAATAATATGAGGACCCGATATTGGGGTCACTACGTATACGGCCTTACTATATCGAGAGGCAAAGAACCCGATCCAAATAATTGTATATAGGATCTGTCACTTCGGACAGGCGTCTCCCATATACAACTTTTGGCGACGAAATTCTTTGCCTTGACGGGAGAACATGGATGTCACTTATGTGATCCTCCACCTCTTATTCAAATTGAAATAATTAATTATCGTGAATCATATTCACATAATGAATTCTTCCAAGGGAAATACACATCTATTCATAATAAAGTGTTTCATAGGATATAATTAATTTAATCACATTAAATCAATCATCAATCCTATTATCAATCAACAAACTTTGAATTTTACTTGAATAGTAGGTATAATCTCAAGGTACGTATTATTTCGAATTTTAATAATTAGAAATACACTTTCATTTCTCCGGCATTATCCAATCCCTACACGCTGTCATGGCCAGTACCGGCGAGAGTGGGACGGATCACATACGTTGCAACCCGCTACCCAACGATCTCCGACTAGACACCATATCCACCTCAGGAAAAAATAATGCCAGATAGATCATCATGTACTTTGAGATGCTCATCGGTCTTTCAACCGAAATTATACCATATAATATACATCAAAACCTTTTTGATTATATTATAAGGAGATTTGCTAAACAAATCCCCAATCCTATTCAAGCAAGAGGTTTTGCATGAAAAAGTTGTCCTACAACTATTGTAGGATGACCTAGAGTTTTACATGAAAACAATGTTTGTTAATGATTTCAAGGTTAACCAATGATCAAGATCAACTATCTTATCATTATGGTTCAGTGGGATGTCATTCAAGGAATTGATTATCATCTTTAAATATTTCACAAATATTTATCAATAACCAATTTCAGAAAATTAACAATTAATTTTCATCAACATTTATTTGAATGACTATCACAAGGTTCATGATCAAAAATGTCAATTTACAGCAGTGACCCCTTATCACTAAAATTAACTTATCTTGATCAATTTAAATCATAAATTCGCAAAATTAGTGTCCTAAGATTGCCAACTTGATTTATAACAGAACCTAAGTGATATTTCATGTATTTCTAGGCATAACAAAACCACAATTAACAAATTAATCACGTTCTAGTCTGCAGTTCCCGCAACTGTGAAGACATGCATATTCAAAAGGCCATATCTTGAGCAAATTAAATCCAAATTTAGTAACTCAAGTCCTATGATTTCCTTGTTTAATGGGGAACAAAATCCAATTGAATATTTCATGTTAAAACAATTTAAACAGTGCTGAAAAAATCAATTAGACAGAGTTACGAAAATTCAAATGCGCCAAAATTTTTCGCGACCATTTCAAACCCAAGTCGTCTATGGTTCATGGATCATATCCAAAACCTTTTTCGACCTAAGGCTCTGATACCACTTGAAGGATATTGAGAATCCTCAAGCGCATCACGGAAGCGTGACGATCACATCGAATACGATCGGGGCGACTAGTCGTACTAGTCGCAAAGTGCAGTGGAATTTAAAAATTTTAAATCAAACGATGAAACCACATGATCATGAGAACACTTCTCGGACCGTTTCATCAAACCACAAAGTATAAGGAATACCTTTAAAGCGTGGTTGTGATCGTGAGATCCCAAACAAGAGATCCTCCTGTCTCAAGTCTGATCCACGAAGAACGCACTTGCGGGCACGATGATGAGTCGCGCCCCTCCCGCAATCCTCAATGAAGATCCAAGCAATAGATCCCCTGATTTCGTCAAGCGAAATCCGTCGTCTTCCTCTATAGCAAGTAGCCACGAAGAAGAAGGAGATCCCCGAGTCGTCGAAGGTGAAGGCAAAAACTTCTCTCCTTTCTCAACAATAGTGGTCGGCCACCTTTTGGAGAGAGAGAGAGAGCACGAGAATGAGAGGGAGAGAGAGAAGTAGAATAGACGTCTACTTGGTGTGCACTCAAGGGCTAAGGCTACCCTCTTTATATATTAGTTTGGGATCTAATGGATCTCAATCCATGGCTCTCATGGATCCAACGGTCATTGTAATCCAAGAGCCATCCAACAGCTATGATTGTCGTTGGTTAAAAACCAACAACACTAATTTATATTAAATTAAATATGTGTTGAATTATTATCAACAAAATTTAGTTAACATAAATTAATTTATCAAGAGATAATAAGTCAACAAATAAGAGGAGACAACAACCCCTCCTAAAATCAAAGGTGACGCCTCCTATGATTATAGGTGGTTTTGTCTCCTTTTATTTATATTATTATTTCTTAATTATTTGCAATAATTATTATTGCAATAATATCCACCAAATTAATTCCAAACTAATTTGTGAATATTTCAATCATGCCATTGAAAAATATGTGAATCATATTCACATCCCAAACTAATTTGTAAATTACATTTCCAAATAAATAACTAATGTGGATCCAATCCACATTAATAATTAACAAATGTTATTTACAATATTTCTCTCTCTATGATATATTATAAATCTCATTTATAATATACACAGATATTCTGGATATCACTATCCACGATCTGCTTATCCTTGATAGTTAAATCCCATTTAATTATCTTGGACAATCATTCTCTCAACATGAATCTTATTCATATTGTATTGATAATTAAATCTCATTTAATTATCTTGGACACATTCTCACAATATGAATCTTATTCATATTATACTTGATAATTAAATCTCATTTAATCATCAAAATCTTCTTGCTTGGATACTAAATTCATCATAGGAATTATTCTTGAACTCCTTCAAGAATAATGTGCCTTCTCCGCAGATACTTGGAGATAAGGACAGGGCGATTGTATTGTTCCATGTATAGTGACTTGGATGTTGAGATCTCATCTTAAATTCAGATCTAACGGACCTCTCATAGATGCTTGATTAAATCAAGTCCGTACACTTAATCTGAAGATGAAGATCTATTTTATACTGTCTTCTTCAGGGTTTGATCACCAAGTTTCTCAATCTTGGTCATTGGGATTTGGTATCGATCATATGCTTTCCCAAAGCATATATCATACCTTCAAATTCTTGTCATGCTTCCAAAGCACGACGACCATGCATGGAATTTGATCGGTCCCAATACCTCATGAGTGAGCTCATGTTTTCTGGTTCACAAGTGAACCTGTATGATCCCTTTGAGAGATCGTATTACTCATATGCCCTTATATGCACAACAGCTCGCCGGTGTATAGACCTTGATTAGGTCATCAACCTAATGGTCTGCCAAATGTACATACTCAGACATATAGTAACACATCTGTCTCTAGTCAGAGGATGTGTGCCTATGCTGTGACAGTATTCAACATAGGACTTAGGTTATCTCGATCTCGCTAAATCAACCTATTGACTTAACTAATCTGACACCTCCGAATCACTATTCCCATGCAGAGGACCTGCATCAAGAGGTCAGTCAGATATCATCCTATGTGAGAAAGTATTGCCATCTCCTACTCAGGCTGGAGATCATCTCTTAATAATCATTTGACGGTGCTTGATGAGTCCTCTATCTAACCCATTAGATATTCATCCAAGCACCAGCCTCTATGATTCAATTATTGAATCAACAACTATATGATCATCAAGATGGCCATGGTACATAAACCTAATTGTACAGAGGGACCTATTATGCAAATTATTTATTCTTTATTTCAGATCAGGGAATGATATGTGCAATAACATTTATTGCATAATGGCTCGCCGTGGACTCACATGTCCAACAATGTGTGTGTGTGTGTAATTGCATGTTTTTAAAGTGTGTGTGTTGGTGTGTGTATATGTGTATGTAAGAGAGTATGTGTATGCACATGTATGTATGAGTGTGTGTGTATGTATGTGTGTGTTTGTTTGTTGGAGTGTGTGTTGGTATGTGTGTGTGAGAGAGAGAGAGGGAGTGTATGTGTACATGTATGTGTATAAGTGTGTATGTGTGTTTGTGTATGTGCATTGGTGTGTGCATTGGTCCCTTACAGTGCTCCTCCGCTCTCTTACAGTACTCTGCTACACATCTTTTAGAGGAGAGCCATGAGTCAAATTCGAGAGCTGATCTTTCTCTTAGAGATCCAAAAGAGGATGGGTTGTGCGACTCCATCAAATGATGATGCTGAAAACATGATTTTTGTGAATTTGCGTGAGAGAACACACCGCTGTGAGGAGTACTTTAGGAGGATCATTTCTTCTTTCATGGTGGTAGCGTAAAGCTATGTTAAAGGCTCTTTTGATACGTTTCAGTATATCAATGTGCTTGCCTCTGTGAGGAATTCATACAAGTGTCTTATGAAGAGGATACTTAGAAAATTTAATGTACTTTCAGGAGGCCCGCAACATCTGTCTCCTATAACAACTTTGTTGCTGAAGTTCATGGAACAACTTATATACCTTTATATTGGAAGGATGATAATAGATTTTGATGTTACATCCAGTCTTACTGGAGTTATTATCGGAGAGAGTGAAGGTGGTTAGATATGGATCGTAGTATAAGAAAGCTCCTAAATTCCTTGTGGCATTACCAACTTCTCTAGTCTCATTTTTTGATAATATCTAAAAGGCATAGACTTTTGCATCAAAAATTGAACCATGCTTTGGATTTCAGATTATACAAGTTGCTATGCTCAAGCCTTTTTTCTTTGGAATCATGGATTTCTATTGGATTTTCATATCTTATATGGATCCTCCAGTGGAAGGGGCTCTGAGGAGCTATGAAAATATGAACTTCCATTCCATAGGATGATGCAATATCCTTTGGATTGATAATTACTTGTAAGGATTTAGACTGGTTGATCATTGCTTTGAAAATGTTTGGTAGCGCTCGTCATTGGTGGAAGCTCATTTGTAATTTGACTTTGGTATTTAGAGCTTTTTCTTTGACATTTCTTTTCTTTTGTTGGCTAGCTCCACTGCTTTTACCAAAAGTTGGCGCACACTGATCAACAATTTCTATTAAGTTTCATCACACCTTGCCAAATAGGTAAATATCAAAGAGATAGCATACGAATCTTGTTCACATATTGGCTAGGGTTTTTCTGACACTCATGTCTTCTGAAGCCTTCATTAACTTTATCCCATCCTCGAATATCATTAGATCGGGTTTAAACTCAAATCTCTAGTTCTAGTTCCTCAAGTGATATCAGGAAATGAGTAGATATGAAAATTATCAATACAAGTAATTATCAATCCAAAGGATATTGCATCATCCTATGGAATGGAAGTTCATATTTTCATAGCTCCTCAGAGCCCCTTCCACTGGAGGATCCATATAAGATATGAAAATCCAATAGAAATCCATGATTCCAAAGAAAAAAGGCTTGAGCATAGCAACTTGTATAATCTGAAATCCAAAGCATGGTTCAATTTTTGATGCAAAAGTCTATGCCTTTTAGATATTATCAAAAAATGAGACTAGAGAAGTTGGTAATGCCACAAGGAATTTAGGAGCTTTCTTATACTACGATCCATATCTAACCACCTTCACTCTCTCCGATAATAACTCCAGTAAGACTGGATGTAACATCAAAATCTATTATCATCCTTCCAATATAAAGGTATATAAGTTGTTCCATGAACTTCAGCAACAAAGTTGTTATAGGAGACAGATGTTGCGGGCCTCCTGAAAGTACATTAAATTTTCTAAGTATCCTCTTCATAAGACACTTGTATGAATTCCTCACAGAGGCAAGCACATTGATATACTGAAACGTATCAAAAGAGCCTTTAACATAGATTTACGCTACCACCATGAAAGAAGAAATGATCCTCCTAAAGTACTCCTCACAGCGGTGTGTTCTCTCACGCATATTCACAAAAATCATGTTTTCAGCATCATCATTTGATGGAGTCGCACAACCCATCCTCTTTTGGATCTCTAAGAGAAAGATCAGCTCTCGAATTTGACTCATGGCTCTCCTCTAAAAGATGTGTAGCAGAGTACTGTAAGAGAGCGGAGGAGCACTGTAAGGGACCAATGCACACACCAATGCACATACACAAACACACATACACACTTATACACATACATGTACACATACACTCCCTCTCTCTCTCTCTCACACACACATACCAACACACACTCCAACAAACAAACACACACATACATACACACACACACTCATACATACATGTGCATACACATACTCTCTTACATACACATATACACACACCAACACACACACTTTAAAAACATGCAATTACACACACACACATTGTTGGACATGCGAGTCCACGGCGAGCCATTATGCAATAAATGTTATTGCACATATCATTCCCTGATCTGAAATAAAGAATAAATAATTTGCATAATAGGTCCCTCTGTACAATTAGGTTTATGTACCATGGCCATCTTGATGATCATATAGTTGTTGATTCAATAATTGAATCATAGAGGCTGGTGCTTGGATGAATATCTAATGGGTTAGATAGAGGACTCATCAAGCACCGTCAAATGATTATTAAGAGATGATCTCCAGCCTGAGTAGGAGATGGCAATACTTTCTCACATAGGATGATATCTGACTGACCTCTTGATGCAGGTCCTCTGCATGGGAATAGTGATTCGGAGGTGTCAGATTAGTTAAGTCAATAGGTTGATTTAGCGAGATCGAGATAACCTAAGTCCTATGTTGAATACTGTCACAGCATAGGCACACATCCTCTGACTAGAGACAGATGTGTTACTATATGTCTGAGTATGTACATTTGGCAGACCATTAGGTTGATGACCTAATCAAGGTCTATACACCGGCGAGCTGTTGTGCATATAAGGGCATATGAGTAATACGATCTCTCAAAGGGATCATACAGGTTCACTTGTGAACCAGAAGACATGAGCTCACTCATGAGGTATTGGGACCGATCAAATTCCATGCATGGTCGTCGTGCTTTGGAAGCATGACAAGAATTTGAAGGTATGATATATGCTTTGGGAAAGCATATGATCGATACCAAATCCCAATGACCAAGATTGAGAAACTTGGTGATCAAACCCTGAAGAAGACAGTATAAAATAGATCTTCATCTTCAGGTTGATCATTGGTCTTCCAGTATACTTGGACCAAGCGCTAATTAGGACCAAGGAGTCGGACTGACAGTCCTGACACCACAAAAAGGGCTCTGCATCGTAAGCGATATAAGTCCGGGTGTCGAAGGTATCTTAGATACTCAGAAAAGACACACCCCGGTGTACTTCCAGAAAAACAAGTGCAGATGACTCCAACTCTCTTGACGGACACATTGATCAACAATCTAAAATTTGCATGTGTTGAGTAAAAAGGCACTCGAGAGTCCCCTTGTTCCAATGTGAGGGAGAGAAAAATAGACACAATCCCATGCCCTCCATCATCTGGCCGTCCATCTACACTTTCAAGTCTGACAAACTAATGAGACGGTTGACTGAAGCAAGAATAGACTTATTCCCTAGTATTGAGGATGAGGTCTAGAGGAGAGTCTTTTGGGACTGGAACTTTGAGTGATGCATTGACTCGACTCTCTTGAAATGCAGTGCACCTAAATTCATATCCTTGTATTATATGTACAAAAAGAAAGTCTGATAATTAGAGAAGTTGGATTCCTTCTGACTATGGCTTGGATAAATCCACAATTTAGGATCTCTTAAATTAAGGGTCTTTGAAAGATTGAGCCTTGAAATCTTCACTTGCACTGTCAGGAATTAATCCGACTCCTTCATTCTTTAGATGCTCGAGGACGAGCATAGTTTAAGTATAGGGGTATGATGAATCTCATATTCATCATGCTAAAATCCACTTATTAAAACCCCTGTCTTAACTAATCCAATAAAAATCATCATTAATTCTCTATTTTTATTTTATCTTATATTGTGTATAATTAACCCTTAATTATTTGTATTTAATTTCTTTTATTCTTTTTTGTAATTATTTTATCATCAAAAACCCCTAAAAATTAGGTTGAGTAATTATCTATAATTCACTGATATTTAAAAAAGACTAAAAAAATACAAAAACAAATCAAAAGACAAAAGTCGGTATTTTTAGCCCTTTAAAAATACCCCTCAAAAATTGCTTTTGTATAAATAACCTCTTTTGGCATTTTGTCCAACATGAAAGTTGTAGATCTCGTCGAGATGAGCAACTTTCATGTTTTGACTTTTTCCTAATTTTGCCTCTAACTATTTCTTTTGTATTTTTCTTTGTATTTTTAGTTTTGAATATTCTGATTGGGCCACGTGGCGCTCTCAGGAGCTACCACATGGCCGCTCCTCCTTCCGCCACCCGGTGACCTCCAGAACCGTCGGATCTACTCATTTCCGCCTTCATCTGAACCGTCCACCGTAGCTCCTTTCCCCACCGTTAGATCTAACTGCCAGATTTAATCTTAACCAAACGTATCTGCCTAAATCTCAATCGCTCGATCCCCTCCGCATCCTACGTCTATCATGCATCCACGTCATCCTAAAAACCCAGGACGTTGGATCTTCGTCACTCTTCCATCTTAACCGCTCGTCAGCGCTCTAACCTCCACCGTCTGATCCAAACCCAGATTTAATCATCACCACCCATGAGCGCCAAATTCACAGCCGTACGATTAGATCATCTGATCTGATCGTCACCCTCCACTGGCGCCTCATCTACAACCGTTAGATCCACTTCCTATCCTACGGCCCCCCGCACTCCACGTAGCCCCTCAACCTCAGCCGTTTGATCCCCAACTCATCCTAGGCTTCTCATCGCACCATGTCACCCTACCATTTCTCACCGTTGGATCTTTCCCATCACTTAACCTCAGCCGTTCACTTCCGCTTCGCTCCCCGCCGATCGATCCAAACTTTGATCTGATCCACACCCTTCGATCGCGCCATCATCCAAGCTATTGGATCACCAGATCCAACGGCACCCGGTCATCGTCCTCCTCCGGCCCGGTCGCTTTTCCCTTGTAATGCCTCCGCCCCCTTCCATTTTTAGCTCCTCCTCCCAGGCGTTTCTCAGCAATCCCAATCCCGCCCCTCCATCACCATTACTTCCTACATCCACGCGTAACCCCCCTTCTAACCTCGCATTCACTCCTCGCCATCAAATCTCCATTACAAATCCCCACCTTCATCACCGGTAACCGTCAACCTCCGCCACCTATAAAAACCTTCCTCCGCCACCGTCAACCTCATCCACCATTAGAGGGCCTCCTCCCTAGCTTCGGCCGTCCTCCGGTGATAATGGATGGCTGGCTTTGAGGCGATCATGGCCGTGAGCACTCCGGTGAGATCCATGGTCTCCGGCCATGTCGCAGTTGCCTTCGGACACCGCTGAGCACCGGGGATGACCGACCTCGTCGTGCGATGACCCCAGAGGTCCAAAAGGACCTCAACCCAGATCACTACAGCCACAAACACCTTGCTCCGGCAAGGGGATGTTTTTTCCTCTTTTTCTCCTAATTTTCCTATCCGCTACAACATCGTCCACCTCCATTTGACTATCCCATTAACTCCGCCACATCACCTTCACTCTCGCTGGCCACCCCTCTCTTCCTCAGAACCTCCCCCGCCTCGATTCATCTCCTCTGCCACTTCGCCGGAGGAGGAGCATTGGCCTCCACCTCCAGTCACCCCAGGGCCATCACTCACCTCACGAATCACTCACGCACCTTGAGCTTCGGCTATGCTAACCCTTTCAGGTAATCAAGGCGTCAATGGTCGGAGTTAGCACCTTGATCTTCTCCTCCGCCACTGGTGGTACGCCATCGAATTGCTAATCTATTCGCTGCCGGAGCACCGCCGCGTCACCAGCTGCTTTGCGAGGGCCCGAGCTTTCTTCTCCGACCATCAGAAGGCCTCGCGGGGCACGACAGAGCTCCATCGAGCCCGCCGAAAACCCGCCTTCTCCGGTGGACTACGGATGAGGAGGATGTTACAGATGCCATCCGATCATTCTGATCGGACGGTGATGATGACAAAGACGTGGCACCCGAGCCTCTCCTTTAGACCTATGGGCTCGGGTCCACCGAGCCTCCAGCCGAACCATCAGACGCTACCACGTGTCCCGAGCCAATAGTCCTCCCGAGCCTAGGCTCTGCACGTGAGGTCCTGGGAAATTTGCATGAAGGACCCTGGTGTTTTTGATATTTACAAATTGGTCCCCAGGCACGTGCCTCACGTGTGTGCCTGGATAAATTACATGGAGGCCCTTAAAGTTTTGAAGATTTGCAAAAATGTCCCTGTATATAAGGAAAAATTGCATCGAGGCCCAGGCGATTTTTGGTATTTATATTTAGGTCGATCCAGAGACCTAAATGTAATAGTTATCCTTTTTATTTCTTGCATTTTTATTACAATTATGCCCCTACATTGTTTTCTTCATAACTTGAGCATCGTAGGTCCAAATTGCATGATTTTAGTGTTATTTTGATCCTTGTTTCATCCTCTATATCATAGCATGTTTAATTTTCTCATCTGTCACTGTTTTTAATGAAGTGAATTTTTGTGATAGATGTTGGTTCTGCTCTCCTTGATCTTGCTTTGATTTGATGACTGCTCTTCATGTTGTGATTAAATCGACCCTGATTTCTATTTCTATTATGATGTTCATACTTTTAGGGTATCTTTGTAATCTTTTATTTAGCATACATGTAACCTTGCACAATTACTCATTCATCACTTTAAATTGCATAAAAATCAACTAAAAGTAGCATGCATCATATCATTGTGTTATTAAATGCATAGTTCATCATTCATCATCATGCATACCTAGAATTGAGAATAATTCACACTTGTATTTCATGAATCAAAATTCGATAAATAAATTAGGTAGCTATGTCCTTGCGTTCGACCTTGGTAGACTTGCCAAGTATAAATACTCCACAACATTCAGAGATTGTGGTATTTTGATCAACCGAAATCCATTTCCTATATTACAATTATCGATTATTAAAGAGGCAGATTTCGCATTCATCAGGGGTTTAGAAGAAGTGGTTACCAATTATGGATGAGTGCCCCTTCTAAATCTCTTCAGCAATTGCAATCTTAAGTCGTTTTTGCAAGTGGTCCGCGTCCATTGATCTCATCTCCGAGTATTTTCGCTTCCAGGTTATGAAAAGACTGAAGATGATGAACAAGGAAGAGGTTGTCGAGGACTTTTGTTTCATCTGCAAGGATGGGGGGCATTGCAAAGTGTGTGATTATGGGTGAGAATCATAGTTTAGCAATCCAACTACGATTATAAGTGATAATTCCACTCATCATGATAATCCAACATCGAGTGGTATTATCAACATAATCGTAGTTGGATTGTTAAACTATGATTCTCACATATTATCACACGCTCTAAGATGCCCCCATCCTTGCAAATGAAAGAAAAATCCTCGACAACCTCTTCCTTGTTCATCATCTTCAACATTTTCATACCCTAGAAGCTAAATACTTGGAGACGAGATCAATGGTCGCGGATCACTTACAAAAATAACTCAAAGATTGCAATATTTGAAGAGATGCAGAAGGCACTCATCCATCGTCGGTGTCAACTTCTTCACCTGAAGCTCGGTGGGTTCTTCTACAATGTGGACACTGTTAGTCAATCCTATAATCTCCTGAGCCTATATGGGTTAGTCAATCCTAAAATCATCAACAAGAATGCAAAACCCATACACACCAGAATTTTAATATAATAAAATGAAAAAAGAACACACCTACTGCGATGATGATTGTCCACATTTCTGAAGATCAACCGATGTTGTGACACTGGACTTAGATGAGCAGCTAATACGGTGATGTGTCTTAAACGACATATGCGACAACAATCGATCTATGAGGAAGTTGCTATCTGAGTAGAGTTTTCTACACCCTATTTTTTCATTTTTGTCCTTAAATTTGTGAGGAACATGGGTGTGTATATAGGAATCCATGGTGGGATATGGGTAACGAAGTACAATTTGAAGAATTTATCCGGCTATGTAAGTATTGAATCTGTATGGAGTTAAGCATTTGAAGAATTGATATTTCTTAAACCTAAAATGACGAGGCTATTTAGTAGCTTTTTAAGTTTTGTTGATATGATGTAATGGTTTTTTTAACCTTGTTCGAACTAAAGGCTTTGAGGTTAAATATCATTTTATAAAGTCTTGACTTGTATACACTGTATCTTGAAATGATGTGGTGATTTGGTTGCCTATGATGAATCTTTCGATAATCTTTACATTAAAAGTTTGGCCTCTGTCAATGGTGTCCAGGGATTAGATAGATTATCAACTTGAAAATATAGTGGTCCCCTCCTTGAACACTATTTGCATGGGCAAAATCTAGCCCAATCGTCCATATTTTGAACTATTTTTGTTCTTTCCTTTTCTTTTTGCTCTCATGCAAGTGGAGTATTTGGAGGGGCTCGTTGTATTTTCGAGATGATAGATGTGGATCCTATTTATCTTTGGTAATTAAACATTCCTTGTTAGTATTCATATTGCAGCCTTTAAAGATACAAGTAGTGCTAATTGAAAGTTATGATATATATCCCGAACCTCGATGTTGTCTAGTTTTTAGGTCTTTCTTAATCTTTAAAGTGTTTACAACTTTGCTATCATGCATTAAATTGCCTTTTTGTCTTACTTTTTCATGATTTAATCACTCATTGGGTATGTATGGATTTAAGCATGTAGGAGGTATTTGGGCATGCATGTGTGTGAGTAACATGGGTATGGATGTACGTGTATAGGGAGTAATGTGGGCATGAATGTAAGAGAGTCTGGGTGTATTTGGGCATGTATTCAAGAGTGAGAGGATTGTGGGTATGTATATTGGCGTGTAAGAATGTATGGTGGAATGTATGTGTATTTGGGCATGTGTGCAAGTTTGCGAGGAATATGAGTATGCATATGTGAATCCATGGTAGGATGTAGGTATTGTATGAAGCAATGTATGGGAATCCATGGTAAAGTGTATGGTGCAATGTATGGATTTTTATTATTTTTTGTCCTAAAATATGTTTTTGTTGATTTTATTATTAATTAGCTTTCCCTATAACTTTTCCTAATTTTAGACTTTTGCAAAGATGAGGACTTATGGGGAAATGTTCAAAGACGATGGTTACACTTATTCTTGCAATAGAAAAAATGAGACATCTCATCATAGTGAAATCGTCAACATTACAAAGCCTATGTTAAGCAGATACAGTTTCAACACAAATCGTGATTCTTATTATGGTGATCGTAATGATCTTTACTTTGATTATTCCTCAACTATCTGCGAGAAGGCAGAAAATCATATGTAGTAGAGATGGTGGATCTCAAAAGTAACTCGATGACTCTGGTTAAATATGAGAAAGATGATCAGAGTGATGATGACGATGACGATGATGACAATGAAGATGAGGAGCAATCTAGTGTCTAGATGCAATGGCTGGTTCGTCGTGGAGTCATCAACCGCAGGAGGGATGCCGAGGTAGAGAGAATAGAGAGGGAGAGGCAAAGTCAAAAAATAGTGAAAAGGGGAAGATCATCCTACATTGAGGGAAGAAGTAAATTATTTGAAACTTGATAGCTAGTACTAATATGTAGCTTATTTTTTAGTATTACCAACCTTTTCTCATTAACATGGTGGTTCTAACACTGGAGGAAATGGGACCTTTCAGGATGAGAACATGCGACGGTCAAGATACGAACGTCCCCTTTACTTAATATAGGGAACATTCGTCCAATGACCATCTCCTATATGGACATTCTAGATGATGAGACACGATCATCATCTCCTTCAGTCATGTAGCATTAGGGACGATCGCCAGTGACCATCTCCTCTGCTCTTACCCCCTCACTGGCGTAATTTCATGCACTATGGAGGCATAAGAGGACGGTTCTAATCATCCCCAATATGCTTCTGCCATCATCTCTTATGGGGCTAGGATCTGAGGGGACGTACGCCAGGGATCATCCCCTCTTCCCTCGCCCCCCTCACTAGCACAATTTCAGGCAATTGGGAGGTTGAATGTGACGGTTCCAACCTTCTCTACTACGCTTCTACCAACATATCTTATGGGACTGAGGGTTGTAACGATCGTTCCAATATTATATATAGGGGATGGTCTCGTACGACCGTACCCGATGGCGTAGTGAGATATTTCACTTAAAGTCATCATCGAGGATAGTCATAATGATCATCCCCGATGTCAGGTCAAAAAAAAACCTAGTGGGTATCATTTCCTTTCATTCTTCCCCAAATCCCCTTGTTCCACCCTCATCACCCCTCGCCGCCATCGAGCCTCCCGTAGTCGATGGACTCCTCCCTCTTGTTCTAGTGGTGATTGCCGACGCTCCTTTATCTACGTTCTCGTCCATTTTGCTCCATGAGGTATCTATTTTGACCTACTTGTTTTTAGAGTTTTATTACATGCTTCAATATTTACGTGTGACATATAACTTGTTTATACATTGTATTCTTTGTATAATGTATTATATTTTGCTATGGATTGTGGCATATAATTTGTTTATGCATTGTATTCCTTGTGTAATGTATCACTTATCTCTATTCAAGGTATCTTCTTTGACGTACTAGTTTTTTTAAATCTACATTACCTTGTTTCAATATTAAATGGTTTGGTATTGATGTATCGATTATCGTATATAAGTTATTTATACATTACGACATGGTTCATGGTATGTCTATTTGTGATATGGATTGTGGTATGTAAGAAGAAAACACCCTTGATGAGATATTTGACCGAGTATTCAAAGGGAGTATTGAAACAAGGTAATCATATAGTCCGATTTCTATTAGACTAGTAAGAGGATAGTTGCTCAATAAGGTCTATGACCAATTAATCGTGCACTTTCTATGGCATCACATTAATGGCCTCAGGGCACATCTCGGGTTGCTAATTCACATTCATCATGGCCCAGTATTATCTTGCTAATGGGACACATGGAAATAGGTGATAGAAAACCTAGAGTATGTATTCAATGTGGAAGATCATTTTTCTAAAATACTCATGAATTTAATCGTTTAAGTTGTAGACTTTTAAGATACAAGTTTTACTAATTGGAATTATGATATATATCCTGATCCTCAATGTTGTATTTTTTTTATTTTTTTAATCTTTTAAGTTTTTAGACATTCTTTGATCTCATTTTTTAAATCACGAGGTTTGATTTTTTTTTCATTTTTTGTCTTAAAAATGTATTCTGTTGATTTTATTATTAATTATCTTTTCTCATGATGTTTCTAAATTTCATATTTGTGTAAAGATGAGACCTTACGGGGGAATACCCAAAGACGATGGTGATCACAAGGATCCTTACTTTGATTTATTCATCAACCATATGTGAGAAGATGGAAAATCATATATAGTAGAGATACCGAATCCCAAAAATAGCTTGATAATCGTTGTTAAATATGAGAAAGATGATTATAGTGACGAGGACGATGACGACAATGAAGATGAGGAGCAATCTAGTGTCTCGACGTATCGGTCAGTTTGTTGTGAAGTCGTCATCCACGTGAGAGATGTCGAGACAGGGAGAGTAGAGAGGAGATGCAAAGACAAAAGGAATGAAAAGGGGAAGAGCATCCTTCATCGAGGGAAGAAGTGAATGAATAGTTTAATTATTATATAATTAGTTTGGACAATACAACGCAAAGTAATTTAGGTTGTTGTTTAACTATTTTGAAAATTTAAGGTAGAGTATTCATTTGAATTCTTCAACATTACTCCTTTCAGAACATTTCTCTTGGTATGTGAAATGAATGCGTATTCATTCTTGATCCTTCTCATTATGATGAAGAATTTATATTGACACATGTAATGAATGTAATGAATGTTCGATATTAGTTGATGCTGGGTAAAATGAATGTTATAGCGGTGCGTAACCAATTTTTTGGTAGCAGAGAATCAATAGGGACGACCCAACCGTCCCCTAAGGCACAATTACCCCGTCATTGAGAATCATAGGAGACGGTCCAGTGAAGTATCGGTGACGATCGCAACTGTCCCCTTTGATTATAGTAGAAGGGACGGTCACGACCGTCCCTGAAGTGTAATTACAGGGGACGTTGATAAATAACATCTCCTATGGCAAATGGGACGCGTCCTGTAGAGATGGTCATGTGACCATCCCCATTGATCAAAGGGGACAATCATCCTCTCAGAAGGGATGGAAGACGATCGTCGCCTGTTCTATACTTCCTTGTAGTGCAAGTTCAAATTAGTCTTGCAATTCATTGTGTTAAGGTTTATGTGAATGTGGAATGCCTTGTGATGCTTTAATGTGAATGTGGATATACTTGTGATGTTTGAATGTGAATGTGGATATATTTGTAATTCTTGATTGTGAATGTGGATATATATAATTGTAATACTTGATTGTGAATATAGATTATACGAAACTAGTGTATTCTTGTACATGCATAATTTTTATATACTTTTATAGGTATTGGTAATCGTGAGGGAGGCGCAAAACTGAACCAGATAATATATTTTTTTATTTTGGTATTAGAAAATATGACTACAAGTAGTCCCCTATGTAGTCGCATTTGGTGCGTTATTTAGTTTGCTTGCAGCTGCTATTATGGGCACGTGGGATCAATGTGCTCGCCTACTACGAGAACAATACGACCACAATGTGATCGTAATTGATTTTGCAGCTTGCAGGTGCGACCACAGTGTTTTTGACTACTTGTAGTCGCATATGCCTACTATAACTATAATGCGAGCAGAATGGGACTACATTCATGCTCGCATTATCTGCAATTTCTTGTAATGTATTGTTGCTAATGGTCCATATAGCTAAAATATGTATTAATCATTTCTAAATTGTCCAATGATTAACAGAAAAAATCAATAGATATCCATTGTTATAGCATTCATTACGATAGGAATATAGTAACGAATACGATATTCGTGAATTCAAAGAATTAAGTGATGAGTAATATTTCTTATTATACTACTGAAGATGTGGTAATGAATAGCCTTATGCCAAATTTGTTCTTAGTGGTATAAAGTAGATTTCGTGTGATATTTGGTTTCAATCATAGTGGATTCCATCCTAAATTTAAATTTTTAAAAATATTCTTGAAAATAAAATTATATATTTTATAATAGATGGAATAATGATAAGAAGAGAAAGAGAGATAATTCCTCCCCCAGCACTTAAATTATTCTCTACCTCAATATTGCGATGTGTATTCGAATATATGATCACATAATGATACTAACACGAATATCATAATAGAGTATTTTCTTCTCGATTCTCTTAATAGTTCAAACTTTATAAAAATGCAATGATGATCGTTACTCCAAAGTTTTCTTTGAAAACATTGTTTTACAATTTTTTTAATATATGCTTGTCAATGGTTAAATGTAGAATGTGGTATCTTTCACTGAACCGTATGGGTTATCCAGGGGTGGATAACCCGGTTTTGTGTTTGTGTGTTTGGTTGGTGGGTTAAGGGTTGGGAGGGTTTGTGTGATGTGATTGTATTGAAATTTGAAAAAGTTGGTAGTTATTATGATATGATTGTATTGAAATTTGAAAAAGTGGGTGGTTGTTGTGATGTAATTGTATTGAAGTTTGGAATAATTAGTAGAAGTTGAGTATTATATGATTTCTAGATGATATGCTGGTATAATATATATTTTTTTGATGGGAAGGGAGTGGGCCCCACTAGTGGGTTAAAAGTGTGGGTTTTGGGGGGTTACCCACTCAAAGTGGGGGTAACCCCCCAACCGAATGGGGTCTTAGTATTTGAGACGCGGCGATTATAATCAAGAACATTGAGAAGCAATATTTCTTATTTTTTTAATTATTTGTATACATTACTATTTTCTTATAAGCTCATTTTAATAGTCATTATTGTTATATAAAGGCAATGAAGATAATGTTTGATTGACGCTCCCAAATCATGGGTTGGTGAGGTATTTTTTTTTAAAATAAAACATTTTGCAAATATAAAGAATCTAGGCCTTTGTTAATGTTTTTTTAGCAAAAGTGAGAGAAAAGAATAATACAAAATTTTGTTAAAGATAAGAATCGTGTAATTGTTGTGATGAAATTTAATATGTCTATATCAATAGAGATATATATTTGGACCAAGAGGATCTTAAAAAAAGAGATTTTCCATTAGAGAGAAATATGTATAAAAGAGAGAGCCACGCTTCATGGGATTACAAAGAGAGAAAACATATGCAAAGAGAGATATGGAGTTTTCGGATTTAGAGAGTTGTTGAGAGAGAGAGAGAGAGGAGAAAATGGAGAAGAGAATTAGAGAAAGAGATAGATAGTGATGGGAGAGTTGTGAGAGAGCAGTATAGAGAATAGGGGGAATAGAGTGCTCAATCAGGAGTAGAGAGAGCGCGACAGGGGATAATAAAACACGGAGAAGGGTGCCACGTGTTCAACAGAAAGATTAGAAAGCGAGGCTGTCACTGTGGAATGATTTAAAAAATTAGTGACTAACTAATCATATTTGAGTATAAATTCCTAAATTTAACATAAGAAGATACAGTAATATGTATCCAAATTATGAGCCTAAATATCTATTGTAATTAAATTCAAATCCTTTCAAAAAAAAAATAATAATCATATTTTAGATTCTTACATAAAGTAGAATCATGGGATATCTATTTGGTAGTCCTATATGAACATCTAAATTTTCAATTATTACAACATAACGAAGATTATATATTTCTTCCATAATCGATAGACTTTAAAAATATGTGTTTGTTTATATTATATGTGTGTGTATGTTCGTGATGAGAATGATATTCATATCATATGTAATTTATTTATTTCATAATAAACAAGGAATGGAATGCTCACATTAATTTATTTTTTGTGTGAAATTGTATATGTATGAACAAATTAGTACCAATGAATCAATGTTTAAAATGAGATATTTTAAATGAATTAAAAATAAGAAAGGTAAAATCTTAATATTATGTATAGGTTTACGACTAAAAATACCTATTTATTTGTACAATAATAATTTGTATTAGATAAAAAATGTTGTATGAATAAAAAATCATGATTTTAAGAATTAATTCCAGAAGATTTCCAATATAAAATTAATTAAATATATAATATTGAAAACAAACCTCTTTTGATAATACAATATATTTGCAAGATTAAATTAAAAATCAATTAGTGTATGATAAAAATGGATAAGAATACTTTTTTATAATCCTTCTAATTTGATTGTAAAAATAATTCTAATTTAGATATCGACCACATTACATATTATGAGCACTTTTATATTTTTTCAATAAATTTAATCTAATTAAGATATGATATTGTTGGTAATGATTTCCATAAAGGAAAATTCAATTCCTTAAAACACACCTAAAAATTTTGCATTTTGAATAAACATGATTATGTAAAAATATAAATATGAAAATATTATTAGACAAATAGAGAGGAGGAAAAGGGTAGAAGAAGAGGAGTAATGGGGTAAAAGATAGAAGACACATGTGGAGAGAGAGAGGGAGAGAGGATGGGTGAAGAGAGAGGAGTACTATTAATAGATGATAGAGAGAGATAGCCTTGACAAAGGTTGTAATGATGTGGTAGTTGTAGCGAAGTGTAGGAGAAGAACTCCATTACATTATATAGGTATAGATATAGATATATATATTCACATTTGTATACTTTGCACTCATAGATTTTTTAATCAAAATGGGAGAAAATTTGCATAAAAATATACATTGCATGTCCATTTCAAAACATTGTAATAGGAGACAAACGGGCAACAAGTTGCGCCGCTAGTCCTTTTTGGATTGCAAAACCAATCCTTTTAAACACTACATCCATACACTTAGGAACCATAACATTACCGTTCATTACTTTTTGGACCCTCTTCAAAAGTTCAACAGCTTTTGGTAGTAGGAATCCAAAAGTATCTAAACCAAAAGGGATGAAGACATGTTGATTCTCCAAGCACGCTTTTTCGTGCTTCACCACTTTTGCTGAAGCAGCTTTGAGGGCAGTGTGCCCCGCTGTAAAGATCCCACTCTTCAATCCCACCAGCGGAGAAACTCCTGTCAAATCTACACAAGCATGTTTCCCTCCAACTCATCCAAAAATCAGAATATCAACAGGCCTAAGCGTGGATCTTCCCTCTTGCGGATCAGTTAAAAAGATCAAAGGTGTCTCTTTCTTAGCAGCAATACCCACACGCCTAAGTACATCAAATAAAACATCTCTAACAAGATCGTGTCTGTACTTAAAACCCGGAAGCTCCCTGTAACACCCCAACCCCAAACATAGTGCCATACCTAAAGCTCACGAAGTGTGGGTGTGGTTTATAAGTGGTGGGGATTACTACTTGACAACTTGGGCTTAAGCATTTTGGGTGGTTGTCAACGGGTCCATCTGGGCTCGAACCCAACAAGTTGTCAGGGCCAGTTTTCCTCGATAACGGACCGGGGACTTAAGCCCGGGACGTTACAAATGGTATCAGAGCCAAATTTCCCTCTAATAGTGGAAAGGGCTACCCGAGAGGTGGAGCCGTCCCTGCAAAGAGGTTGGAGGAAAAGGCTACCCGAAGCGTGCAACCGTCACTGTCATTGGGAATAAGTGATGTGCCATGTCACAACGAGGACGTTGCGAATATAAGTGGGGGAGGTTGTAACACCCCAACCCCAAAGATAGTGCCATACCTAAAACTCACGAAGTGTGGGTGTGGTTTATAAGTGGTGGGGATTACTACTTGACAACTTGGGCTTAAGCATTTTGGGTGGTTGTCAACGGGTCCATCTGGGCTCGAACCCAACAAGTTGTCAGGGCCAGTTTTCCTCGATAACGGATCGAGGACCTAAGCCCGGGACGTTACACTCCTTGCAATGAATTGCATGATCCCCAAAAGAGTCTAAGCATGCCTTACCACAAACTGAGCATAACTCATCATCTGGAAATAAAGAAATCATGAGACGATATCTGAGGATACAACGATACTCTGTTGATGACATGTGTAGACCAAGTCCGTCAACAGGAATAGCAAGGAGAAAATTTTGGGCATGGTCGGCTTGAAGACACCGGAAAATGACCTTTTGTCTAACGGTCATGTCTAATATCACTTCCATGTCCTCAATTATTTTGCTAAAAAAACACTCGTCAAAATATTTTAGGTCTTTGGAGGGATGGTGTCCTTTCTAAAAAAACAACTGAGGTCGAATGAGGAAATTGTTTTAAGAAAAAAGTATCTTCTTTCACCAAGGGTTGCGTTGCCACGTTCCACATGAGAGTACATACATTGAACAGCCATCAAGTGGCAAATTTCAACTAAAACAAATGGACACCATTTTCCAACCCGCAAAGTAGGAGCTTCATTTTTCTCCCCCATTCAATTCTCATAATAAATTAGCAGCAGATGTTTAGATCTATTAAAGTAATTATGTGATAATTAAAATCTAATGAAATTTTCATACAACAAAAGTTTTATCATCGTTAATAATATATGTTGATTAGTAAATCCAGATATTGGCGATTTTTTATTTATCATAAAGAAAAATATATGACACATCTATTTGTTTAGATGTTGTCAATTCAATTTAGCAACTAATACATATATGTTCAGTAGGTGGAGCATTAGGTTGGGTCGTGCCAAACCCAACCTTGACCTAGCCCACTAAAGCCCATGCCCTGCTCGAATCAGATGTATATTTGGTTGGGTGCAAGTTTCAATTTTCTTTGATTTTTTGTTTCAAGCCCTAACTTGAACCCCACCATATACCGCCAATCGCAACCTAGCATGCCTAACTCAAAAGTTCAAAACTCCCACCTCATGCACATTCCACACGCCTCCTCTAGCTCGATTGAGTCTAGCCTAGTTGTCTACTCCGCTGAGTTTAACTCAATGCACAAGTATGATGAAACAGATATGAATATTCGAATATCTGCTTATTATATTCAAAAAAAAATACCAAATACGGATATCATTTATAAGAAAATCGAATAAGAACATGGACATGGTAACACCAAAAAGATCCATATTTAGATTCAAATATCAGAATACAAATTTTAATAAAATAAAAAAGTGGTCATTTGAGGATAAGGAGTATGCACAAAGGTGTGTGTAACTTTACATGCACCGGTGCCACAAACATCCACTTTTTTATTTTTTTGAAATGAAATCACAGAAGATTAATTTAGAATGATAAGCGGAATATGTGTTTCAAGTTTTGTATAAATCAAGCATTCCTAATATGTCCATCTAAAAGGGATTCTTTTCATCAATTTTAAGACCGTTAAAATTTGATGGCCGTGATGAATGGGATAAAAGTCTCGAACTAAGTTGAATTTGGAATGATAGCATGATGATATATGGTTATCTAAATCTCCTATATGGATTCGTTTCAAAATAAAAAATTTGATTTCTTGAAGCACCGATACATGTAAACTTACATGCACCTTATATGTATGTATGTATGTATTTATGTATAATGTTTAGTAAACAACTATCAACTTTAACTTATTTCCCCTTACCCAACCCCATGCACCCTCTTCACCTCCAATGACCACTACTTCTCTTTGCCTCTTTCATAGGTTTAAAGTAAATGGCTCTTCTAGATTGTAGCCCTTCGATGACTATATATGAAGAGCAATTCCTGTCAAGGTCTTTAGATGTATTTTATTATTTTAAAATCATTTCATACTTTATAATAATTCAATCCAAATTCATTCTTTATCTTCATTGGATCATTGTTCGTATTTGATCTTAATTCGATATGTATTTGTATTTGCTATTTATCCTACCCAGATTCGTATTTGATGAATATTCAATCTGACATATCTTAAAATATAAGAATATGGTTTTCTATTCCATATTCAATTTATACATGTATCTGTATGATATAGTTGAAGTGAATATGTATATGGAAATAGGCATACAGTATACATTTACGATATGTTTTCATGCCTAAGTACGAGACTACAATTGACCTTGATCGTATAGATACCAATGTATAAAACTACGAGCTAGAGAAAGTCAACACCATGTTCTTGCCCTAAACAACTTGGAGTCGGGACTTTTTTTGTAATTTTTTTACAAATAATAAAATAATAGAAAAATGGAATTCAATAGTAAAATAATGCTTTCAAAATAAGATTGAGTCATAACACATTTATTGATGTTATTATTGATTAAAATATTATTGATCATATATAAAGATACTTTAATATAAGCGTAGGACTAACTAAAGCATGCATCCATATCAGAATAAACTCTTCATGTAAAATATACGTGGTTTGTGTTCGGCTCAAGCCTACACTGAAATAAATCATAGATGTGTACATGGATCATATTTCATATATGGTTTTTATAAGTTGTGTCTCTATGAGATATTACAATATCTGTTATGCCTCTTTATTTGTGGGAATATCAGTTTTCATCCATGACTTCTTCCACAATGACCATTTTTACTCCTCGAGTTGGTTGTCGTCTGTCTCCAACGCAAACGGATGTTAACTTTGTGGATACAAGACGAATTAGATAAAAAACAAAGGTTGAAATGTCTTTCTCCTACTCTAGCCCCTCCTCCTCCTCTGCCCCATCCTCTACCTCCCCTTCTAACCCCTCCTCTTCCTCCGAATGCCCTCCCCTCCCAGCCCCCGCTCCTCAGGCCCATCCTCCACCTTCAATAACCCCTCCCCTTCCAGCCCCCCCTCCTTCCCATCCAACCCCTCCTCTGCTCCATCATCCTCCTCCTCCCCTGACATCCTCTTTGCCTCCAACCCCTCCTCCTCCCATCTAGCCCCTCCCCGTCTGCCCCATACTCCTCCTCCCATGACATTCCATTTGCCTCCAACCCCTCCTCCTCCGCCTCATCATCCTCTTATTTTCCTCCCCTTCCATCCCTTCCTCCTCCATCCCATCCTCCTCCCCCTCTAATCGCCCCTCCCCTTCCAACCCATCCTCCTCCTCCGACCGCCCTCCCCTTCCAGCCCCTGCTCCTTTGCCCCATCCTCCTATTATGATCGTGTAGCATCCGGTTTCCAACCAAACCCGAACTCGTCCGATTTTGGGTCCAATGAACCCAATAACATTGACGGTCAATACTAAACAACCTAAAACGATCAATTAGTAGTGAATCAAAAGTTGTTCGGGTGAAATCGATCAAAAATCGGTCACTTCGTCTTGCGCGCCGTGAAAAAGCTGCGACGCAAATTCGGAAATCGCGAAACGAACCGAGACCGTCATTAGATCCGATTCGACGATACAAGACCAACGGAATCGACCGTTCGTCAATCGGAGGCCATTTGATATTTTTAATTCGTAAAATTTAACCTTAAATAAAAATCGTATCCGGAAATTTTGGCTATTCAAAACTCGACCGAAAGTATATCAACATTATACTCAAAATGATCGTCGTCCCGAGACGATCACATCGATATATTGTGCGTCAAAATCCGATGTCCGATGTTCGTGTATGGACAACTTTAAGTATATCAATTAAAGAAAAAAAATATAAATATTAAAAAATTTTTTACTGATAACAGTCTCCAATTCCAGCCGTGGTTTTTCCCCACCCTTTGCTCTTTTCCACTTTTTTTTTTTACTCTTTCCACTTGGCAACAAAAGAAGCCTTTCCTTTGGCTATAAATATAACCCAACCCTCTTCTCAATTCCATCTTATACCCCCTCTTCTTCTCTCAAATCTGTCTAACGAGAGAGGCCAAAAGCTCTCTGTCCAGCAATAGGTAAATCCCCATTTCCCCCAAATCTCTTTTCTTTCTTCCCAATTTTTTTTGTTTCCAACAAAAGCTTGTTGTCTATCTATTTCCTTGCATCAATTGCTGTCCAAGAACTCCAAGAACTGCTGCTGCTACTTCTTGTTTCAGATCAGCCACTGCATGTTTGTTTCTCCAAAATTTGAAGGAAGAGAGGTACAAACCCTAGCCCTTTCTATTTGCTGCCATTGCATGCTACAACTGCTCTTATTGCATGTTGCACTGCAAGCTGCTGAAGGATGTTACTATTAATTCCAGCCTTAGGTTGTTGCCTTCTTGCTCAAATTCTAGCAACTCTTATAGCTGATGCATAGTGCACCCCCTGTGCTACACAAGGAGACCAATTGGCTGCAGCCCTCTCTTCCAATTGGAAGCCTTTGAAGCCTTCAAAATCCTTTTGCTGTAGCTGCAGTCCCAGATTTCCAGCACTGCATGCAAGATCTTTGGTATACAAATTGAGAAGAGATCAAAGGTACATCCCTCTCCTCCTCTTGCTGCCATGCATGAGTATTTAAATCTATTTTTTTACCAATTGCTACATGCAAGATTAGTACTATTCTCCATTTTGGAGGTCTTTTGTACAATCCTTTTCCTTTCTCCTTTGCTGTCACACATGTACTTTTACCCAATTTGTTTCCTGTTTGTTGAGAAATTGGGGTTGGGATTAAGTAAGAAGAAATTTGTAAAAAAAAATTGAATCTGGAAAACTTCTGAATCAAAAATCTGATTCTAAAAGATTTCTCTTCGAATAAAAAAAAATTGGTTTGAAAGAAAATTTCAAATCTACCGAAATCTGATTCTGTCTAAGAGGAAAAGAAAATGTCAAATTTCTCAATTAAAAAAATGATGGTTATAATCATAATAAATTGATGAATAATATATCATATTTGGCAGCAAATCTTACCTTCTATTGCTGGTCAATAAGGCAACTTTTTGGATCAATTAGTGCTATCATCACTTTCTATATTCGAACATGAATTTCATTTGTTTCATTCCATTCTACTGGATTTTCAGTTAACATAACAGTTTAGAAGGATTCCAGAATATTGATCCATTCAACTTGAAAGCATCCAGGACTTTTAATACGATCATTGTTGACCTTTAAAACTTTGTTAAGAATTGTGACTTTAGCTAGTCTGAAAAATGTGAAGAATCTTAATTGGATTTAATGGGCTACCAAAATATGAACTTATCAATAATGATCTTTTGCTAACTTAATATAGGAAGGGTTGTGAAAGGAAAGAGAGATCATGTAAGTGAATCTAATGATGAATTGAATTCTATTCACAGATCTATTAAAAGCAAGGGATATATTCTAAGTATTAAAGATATCATCATCGTTCTCTTAGCAAATGTTTCTCTACGAACATTATGACTACATTTTCCAACTAATAAAATCTTGGATACTATCTATTAGTATAAGTCGGCACAATAAACCACAAAAAGGACCAAGAAAGGATTGAGTAGTCGATCAAGTTAGGGACGCTTCATTATGGATTATGTTAACAAAGTATTCCCATTTTGGATTTAATTTCACATACAATTTTGTACATATTTGAATCTCCATCTTGAAATGAAGAAATTCCATGATGATTGGCCCTCCTACCTTGGTAGGAAATTAGAAGATGATTTTAATTAAAAAAAAATCTGGAAGTCAAATATGAGATATTGTTATCTTGACAGGAAAGTTATGTATGTATCAGAGAGTTGATGATGAGTTGAATTTATCAGTAAAGACTAAGAAACATTTGAGAAGGATATGTTTTCTTTATACTTGTGTATGATATCTCTTTGACGGGTCCTTTTGAAATTCAAGATTTTCTTGCTCTTAGTCTTGTTGGAAATCTGAATTTGGTTGGATTCCATATTTCATTAAATTAATAGTGAGGACCCAATGGAAAAAAGAAGCTCCTACATTTGATACATGCAATATAAGTTGCAGGCTATGATGGATGACCATGATTCTCATGATTTTTAGGTTTTGTTTAGTAAACCTTAAGCAATCAATTATAAACTCTTATCATTTTAAGCAGTTTCTATCATACTCATGATCTATCAAGCAGAATTGTGAATCATCTATGGCAACAAGAGTTGAGGAAAAGCTATAACATTGGAATATGAATTGAATCTATAAATCAAGTACATGTATATGACCGAGAATCAGTGATACCATATATTGAGCCGATCATGGTGATCTTTACCATGATCGTGCGAGGGCGCGGTGACCCTCAACTGGGCGGAAGAAAGGAAGCCCAGTTTGGGCAGCGGCCGCCAAGCGCGCGGGTCTAGGATCCCAGTCCCAATTCGGTTTTTACGCGAGCTCGCAGTGTTTTTACGCCTCGTTGGGATCCCGACTTTAGACCATTCCGCTGACCCTGTTTTAGGATACCCAGGCGGGGGATCCTTGGTTTTCTGTTTTACGTACGAGCTCGGTTGCCCGTTACCGGTCGGGCTGTTTTTCTAGAGCGACTTCCCGGGAAGTCCCTCTCACCCGTCTCAGTGGCGTAGTTGGGGAGTAGACCTATCCCTCTATTGGACCGGCCTTCCAACTAGAGGGCGAGACGGAAGAGCCATTTGTAGGCTTCTTCACCGCTTGAGTTTTCTTTCGCCAAACAGACTTGGCGATTCTACATCCAGATCATCCATATCTACATCTATATCTACATCTAAATCATCAAGAGTTGCATCTGAGAGAGTTAGAATGAAGGTTTGGAGGAAATTACAATTAAAATTGAGTTGATTGGAGGTGGCTTTAATCTGATTCGAAATCTCTATAAGTTAGTGGACGTGTTGGAAACTTAGTTAGGATGCATTACACAACACCGCATGCCTACGGAGGCCCCCCAACCCTAAGGTACTTTTAAATACCTTAGAGTCATAGTGTGAGGTTACACACAGACCAAGACCACAGACTATCCACTAACTTAGAAGGAGTAAGCATAATTAAGGATCAAATTCATCATCATCATATCAGTCCATTATCGAAAACCATGACATGATCTCAATTACAAGAAAGTAGCCATCAAGTTCCGCAACATGATCTCCAAGACCCAAATCATGATCTTAAAATACAGGAAATCATTATATGTTAGGGTTGTCATTTAAACTTTATATATATATATATATATATATATATATATATATGGGATGAATGGGAAAAAGGGGAGGACAAATGAACTTAATACCAAACAGTTGAAAACCCTTTTTTTTATGCAAGTAGATGTAAATTATACTTGTTCCACCTTTCTACTTGCTCTCTTTTGCACATTAAATTACTTGTTATTTATTTTAGCTACGGGTTTGTATTCACGTTTGTGACTCCTCTTCTTCCTTGCACGCATGGCAGGAAAGGAGTCTTCTATTTAGTAAGCTATACAGGGTTCCAGAATACAAGGTTTATACTAGACGGTATGTTATTCTTTTTGTCTCAGTTTTTGTTCGGTTGTTAATGTTATATGCTTCTTTTCTCTTCATTCAGATTTTGGGATATACTGTATATACTTTCAGACATTGTACAGATTGAAAATGAAATGAAAGTTAATGAAATAAATTCTTGGTGATATTTATCTTTATTATCTTGTGGTTGTGAATGTGAATGTCGAATGTCACTTGCGAAAAATTTCCCCATAAAAATTATACTTTTAATGCGATGTCATAAATGGAATATTGCGAATTGTGTCGTAAACGGGTACCCGGATCCTGAGGGGTTCACAAGTTTGGTATCAGAGCAGTGGTATCCCGATACGCACATTCGCGGTATTACAATTCCGATCACATTAAGTTCTCGAATAACGACAGTCTTCTGACTTGTCGAGGATCCGAGAAGGGAATAATGACATTCAAATTCAATCACCACAGTTGTCACCAATTTCATTAATTTTCATATTATATCCCAAGAAGAGAAAAGGCATATATTATAAGTATCTTCAAATGGTACTTCTATGACTAGTTATGGTTCTCATATAGAGCCATGGCATATCGACCAGACCAGAAGATGACTAACAAACTAGCACACATACTGACTGCTCTTATCGAGCTTTCCACGTTTTATTTGATTCTGGAGCGACTCACCTTTTCCTTACTTCTTTAGATGGAGTCGCAGGGACTCTCTCTTCCCCATATCACATCCGAGGGCCAGATGGCCAGTTGTTTATCATTTCCCAGATAGTCAGGCACCTGCCTGTATTGATTGGCGGTCATGAGATAATCGCAGATTGTCTACTTCTGCAGCTTGATGAGTTCGACTTGATTTTGGGCATAGATTGGTTATCCGCTTATCATGCACTTATTGATTGCTTTAGGAAGACAGTTGTCTTCAGGATTCCAGATCTAACCGAGTTTACTTTTGAGGGTACTATATATGACTCCACCATGGAGTACATTTCAGTGTTGCGAGCCCAGCGACTTGTTGATCAGGGTTGTGATTCATACCTTGCATTGTTCGGGAAGTATCTGATCAAGAGCCGATGATACAGGACATCCGAGTAGTGTCAGAATATCCAGATGTGTTTCCTGATGAACTACCAGGATTACCTCCTGAAAGAGAGATCGAGTTCGAAATCACATTGCTGCCAGATACACAGCCGATCTCTATGGCACCATATCGCATGGCACCAGCCGAGTTGAGGGAGCTGAAGGTGCAGTTGCAGGAGTTGCTTGACTTGGGATTCGTGAGGTCGAGCACTTCACCTTGGGGTGCTCCGGTTCTATTCGTCAAGAAGAAGGATGGATCCATGAGACTGTGCATCGATTACAGGCAACTGAACAAGAGAACGGTGAAGAACCGTTATCCTTTGCCACGTATCGATGATTTGTTTGACCAGCTCCAAGGATCTTCGGTTTTCTCGAAGATCGATCTTCGCTCAGGCTACCATCAGCTGAGGATTCGCGAGTCGGACATTCCGAAGACAGCCTTCAGGACTCGCTATGGGCACTACGAGTTTGTGGTGATGCCGTTTGGGCTCACCAATGCACCTGCGGCTTTCATAGATATGAAGAATAGGATCTTCCGTCCATACTTGGACAAGTTTGTAGTGGTATTCAGCGATGATGTGCTCATTTACTCACGGAATGAATGGGATCATGCAAATGATCTACGAATTGTTTTGGATACATTGCGGGAGCACAAGCTATATGCCAAGTTGAGCAAGTGTGAGTTCTGGTTATCCTAGGTCTCATTTTTGGGACACATCATTTCTGGAGCAGGCATTGCAGTTGATCCTGCGAAGATAGATGCAGTTATGTCTTGGGAGCAGCCCAAGACTGTCACGCAGATTCGGAGCTTCCTTGGGCTAGCAGGTTATTACAGACGCTTTGTCAGCGAATTTTCACGTATTGTTCGCCCTCTTACACGGTTGACGCAGAAGGGAGTTCCATTCATTTGGGACGATTCATGTGAGCAGGCCTTCCAGACACTGAAGGAGAAGTTGAGTACAGCGCCTATTCTTGCTCTTCCTTCAGGCACTCAGGACTATGCACTCTACACAAATGCATCTGGAGAAGGTCTAGGAGCAGTGTTGATGCAGAGAGGGCAGGTGATTGCTTACACATCACGGCAGTTGAGACCGCACGAGCGGAACTACCCCACCCATGACTTGGAGTTGGCGGCAGTTGTCTTCGCCTTGAAGATCTGGCGTCACTATCTATATGGGGTGAACTTCGAGATTTTCACAGACCACAAGGGTCTGAAGTACATCTTTGATCAGAAGGAGCTGAACATGAGGCAGCGCAGATGGCTCGAACTGCTGAAGGATTATGATTGCACGATCTCTTACCATCCCGGTAAGGGAAACGTGGTGGCTGATGCACTTAGCAGGAGACCGCCAGGATTACTGCAGTCTCTCCCCATTTCCGAGTGGAAATGGGAGAGCATTTCTATGGATTTCGTCACAGGTCTGCCAAAGACACCGGGTGGCCATGATTCCATTTGGGTCGTTGTTGATAGGTTGACCAAGTCAGCCCATTTCATACCTGTCAACACGACTTACACTCCATCCAGATTGGCCAAGCTCTATGTGCAGAACATCATCAAACTGCATGGTATACCACGAGAGGTGGTGTCTGACAGGGATTCGAGATTTACATCTCATTATTGGCATCAGTTCATGTCAGCACTATAGACAGAGCTGAAGATGAGTTCTGCATATCATCCACAGACTGACAGTCAGAGTAAGCATACCATTCAGACGCTTGAGGATCTACTTCGCGCATGCACTTTGGAGTGGAAAGGGTCCTGGAAGGACCATTTGCCTTTGGTGGAATTCACGTACAACAACAGCTATCACCCCAGTATTGGCATGGCACCATTCGAAGCCCTATACGGGCGGAGATGCCTCACACCTCTCAGTTGGCATGAGGTAGGTGATCATGCTTTATATTCTGTGGATCTCTTGGAAGAGACTGCGAGAGCTGTTGATCTTGTGAGACGGAGGCTTCTGACGGCACAGAGTCACCAGAAGAGTTATGCAGACCGTCGGAGGAGAGATTTAGAGTTTCAGGTAATCTAATTATTTTCTCCTCATCCACTCAATTATGATATATATATGTTCAACTTAATCTCATACTAATGACATTCCTATAAATTATAGGTTGGAGATTGGGTATTTTTGCGAGTACTTCCATGAAGGGAGTGCAGAGATTCGGTGTTCGTGACAAGTTGGCACCGCGATATGTTGGACCTTTTGAGATTCTGGCTAGAGTGGGGAAAGTGGCATACTGAATAGCCCTTCCTCCACATCTTTCTGCTATTCACGATGTCTTCCATATATCCAACTTGAGGAAGTATGTCCACGACCCTCGACACATTATCAGTTACGAGAACCTCGATGTAGAGCCAGATCTGACTTATGAGGAGAAGCCAGTCCAGATACTTGACCGTGCTAAGAAGAAGCTTCGCAACAAGGAGATTTCATTGGTCAAGGTTTTATGGCACCGACACGGCATCAAAGAGGCAACATGGGAGACCGAAGCCGACATGCGGGCAAGATACCCGCAGCTTTTCTGATGTAAGCATCAAAACAAGCTTTTGTAATTAGATACATGGTAAATGTATGACTTGTTTTCTCTTTGAGGTTTTTATGGGTTCAAAACCCTTTGAGGTTTTTATGGACATATGAAATTTAAACAAGTCACCGAATAGCCTTAACTCGAGTCTCGAGGACGAGACTCCCTTTGAGGTTTTTATATTTGTAGCATCCGGTTTCCAACCAAACCCGAACTCGTCCGATTTTGGGTCCAATGAACCCAATAACATTGACGGTCAATACTAAACAACCTAAAACGACCAATTAGTAGTGAATCAAAAGTTGTTCGGGTGAAATCGATCAAAAATCGGTCACTTCGTCTTGCCGCCGTGAAAAAGCCGCGACGCAAATTCGGAAACTGCGAAACGAACCGAGACCGTCATTAGATCCGATTCGACGATACAAGACCAACGGAATCGACCGTTCGTCAATCGGAGGCCATTTGATATTTTTAATTCGTAAAATTTAACCTTAAACAAAAATCGTATCCGGAAATTTCGGCTATTCAAAACTCGACCGAAAGTATATCAACATTATACTCAAAATGATCGTCGTCCCGAGACGATCACATCGATATATTGTGCGTCAAAATCCGATGTCCGATGTTCGTGTATGGACAACTTTAAGTATATCAATTAAAGAAAAAAAATATAAATATTAAAAATTTTTTTACTGATAACAGTCTCCAATTCCAGCCGTGGTTTTTCCCCACCCTTTGCTCTTTTCCACTTTTTTTTTACTCTTTCCACTTGGCAACAAAAGAAGCCTTTCCTTTGGCTATAAATATAACCCAACCCTCTTCTCAATTCCATCTTATACCCCCTCTTCTTCTCTCAAATCTGTCTAACGAGAGAGGCCAAAAGCTCTCTGTCCAGCAATAGGTAAATCCCCATTTCCCCCAAATCTCTTTTCTTTCTTCCCAATTTTTTTTGTTTCCAACAAAAGCTTGTTGTCTGTCTATTTCCTTGCATCAATTGCTGTCCAAGAACTCCAAGAACTGCTGCTGCTACTTCTTGTTTCAGATCAGCCACTGCATGTTTGTTTCTCCAAAATTTGAAGGAAGAGAGGTACAAACCCTAGCCCTTTCTATTTGCTGCCATTGCATGCTACAACTGCTCTTATTGCATGTTGCACTGCAAGCTGCTGAAGGATGTTACTATTAATTCCAGCCTTAGGTTGTTGCCTTCTTGCTCAAATTCTAGCAACTCTTATAGCTGATGCATAGTGCACCCCCTGTGCTACACAAGGAGACCAATTGGCTGCAGCCCTCTCTTCCAATTGGAAGCCTTTGAAGCCTTCAAAATCCTTTTGCTGTAGCTGCAGTCCCAGATTTCCAGCACTGCATGCAAGATCTTTGGTATACAAATTGAGAAGAGATCAAAGGTACATCCCTCTCCTCCTCTTGCTGCCATGCATGAGTATTTAAATCTATTTTTTTACCAATTGCTACATGCAAGATTAGTACTATTCTCCATTTTGGAGGTCTTTTGTACAATCCTTTTCCTTTCTCCTTTGCTGTCACACATGTACTTTTACCCAATTTGTTTCCTGTTTGTTGAGAAATTGGGGTTGGGATTAAGTAAGAAGAAATTTGTAAAAAAAAAATGAATCTGGAAAACTTCTGAATCAAAAATCTGATTCTAAAAGATTTCTCTTCGAATAAAAAAAAAGTTGGTTTGAAAGAAAATTTCAAATCTACCGAAATCTGATTCTGTCTAAGAGGAAAAGAAAATGTCAAATTTCTCAATTTTAATTCTAATTAACTTTTAAAAAAATGATGGTTATAATCATAATAAATTGATGAATAATATATCATATTTGGCAGCAAATCTTACCTTCTATTGCTGGTCAATAAGGCAACTTTTTGGATCAATTAGTGCTATCATCACTTTCTATATTCGAACATGAATTTCATTTGTTTCATTCCATTCTACTTGATTTTCAGTTAACATAACAGTTTAGAAGGATTCCAGAATATTGATCCATTCAACTTGAAAGCATCCAGGACTTTTAATACGATCATTGTTGACCTTTAAAACTTTGTTAAGAATTGTGACTTTAGCTAGTCTGAAAAATGTGAAGAATCTTAATTGGATTTAATGGACTACCAAAATATGAACTTATCAATAATGATCTTTTGCTAACTTAATATAGGAAGGGTTGTGAAAGGAAAGAGAGATCATGTAAGTGAATCTAATGATGAATTGAATTCTATTCACAGATCTATTAAAAGCAAGGGATATATTCTAAGTATTAAAGATATCATCATCGTTCTCTTAGCAAATGTTTCTCTACGAACATTATGACTACATTTTCCAACTAATAAAATCTTGGATACTATCTATTAGTATAAGTCGGCACAATAAACCACAAAAAGGACCAAGAAAGGATTGAGTAGTCGATCAAGTTAGGGACGCTTCATTATGGATTATGTTAACAAAGTATTCCCATTTTGGATTTAATTTCACATACAATTTTGTACATATTTGAATCTCCATCTTGAAATGAAGAAATTCCATGATGATTGGCCCTCCTACCTTGGTAGGAAATTAGAAGATGATTTTAATTAAAAAAAAAATCTGGAAGTCAAATATGAGATATTGTTATCTTGACAGGAAAGTTATGTATGTATTAGAGAGTTGATGATGAGTTGAATTTATCAGTAAAGACTAAGAAACATTTGAGAAGGATATGTTTTCTTTATGCTTGTGTATGATATCTCTTTGACGGGTCCTTTTGAAATTCAAGATTTTCTTGCTCTTAGTCTTGTTGGAAATCTGAATTTGGTTGGATTCCATATTTCATTAAATTAATAGTGAGGACCCAATGGAAAAAAGAAGCTCCTACATTTGATACATGCAATATAAGTTGCAGGCTATGATGGATGACCATGATTCTCATGATTTTTAGGTTTTGTTTAGTAAACCTTAAGCAATCAATTATAAACTCTTATCATTTTAAGCAGTTTCTATCATACTCATGATCTATCAAGCAGAATTGTGAATCATCTATGGCAACAAGAGTTGAGGAAAAGCTATAACATTGGAATATGAATTGAATCTATAAATCAAGTACATGTATATGACCGAGAATCAGTGATACCATATATTGAGCCGATCATGGTGATCTTTACCATGATCGTGCGAGGGCGCGGTGACCCTCAACTGGGCGGAAGAAAGGAAGCCCAGTTTGGGCAGCGGCCGCCAAGCGCGCGGGTCTAGGATCCCAGTCCCAATTCGGTTTTTACGCGAGCTCGCAGTGTTTTTACGCCTCGTTGGGATCCCGACTTTAGACCATTCCGCTGACCCTGTTTTAGGATACCCAGGCGGGGGATCCTTGGTTTTCTGTTTTACGTACGAGCTCGGTTGCCCGTTACCGGTCGGGCTGTTTTTCTAGAGCGACTTCCCGGGAAGTCCCTCTCACCTGTCTCAGTGGCGTAGTTGGGGAGTAGACCTATCCCTCTATTGGACCGGCCTTCCAACTAGAGGGCGAGATGGAAGAGCCATTTGTAGGCTTCTTCACCGCTTGAGTTTTCTTTCGCCAAACAGACTTGGCGATTCTACATCCAGATCATCCATATCTACATCTATATCTACATCTAAATCATCAAGAGTTGCATCTGAGAGAGTTAGAATGAAGGTTTGGAGGAAATTACAATTAAAATTGAGTTGATTGGAGGTGGCTTTAATCTGATTCGAAATCTCTATAAGTTAGTGGACGTGTTGGGAACTTAGTTAGGATGCATTACACAACACCGCATGCCTACGGAGGCCCCCCAACCCTAAGGTACTTTTAAATACCTTAGAGTCATAGTGTGAGGTTACACACAGACCAAGACCACAGACTATCCACTAACTTAGAAAGAGTAAACATAATTAAGGATCAAATTCATCATCATCATATCAGTCCATTATCGAAAACCATGACATGATCTCAATTACAAGAAAGTAGCCATCAAGTTCCGCAACATGATCTCCAAGACCCAAATCATGATCTTAAAATACAGGAAATCATTATATGTTAGGGTTGTCATCTAAACTTTATATATATATATATATATATGGGATGAATGGGAAAAAGGGGAGGACAAATGAACTTAATACCAAACAGTTGAAAACCCTTTTTTTTTATGCAAGTAGATGTAAATTATACTTGTTCCACCTTTCTACTTGCTCTCTTTTGCACATTAAATTACTTGTTATTTATTTTAACTACGGGTTTGTATTCACGTTTGTGACTCCTCTTCTTCCTTGCACGCATGGCAGGAAAGGAGTCTTCTGTTTAGTAAGCTATACAGGGTTCCAGAATACAAGGTTTATACTAGACGGTATGTTATTCTTTTTGTCTCAGTTTTTGTTCGGTTGTTAATGTTATATGCTTCTTTTCTCTTCATTCAGATTTTGGGATATACTGTATATACTTTCAGACATTGTACAGGTTGAAAATGAAATGAAAGTTAATGAAATAAATTCTTGGTGATATTTATCTTTATTATCTTGTGGTTGTGAACGTGAATGTCGAATGTCACTTGCGAAAAATTTCCCCATAAAATTATACTTTTAATGCGATGTCATAAATGGAATATTGCGAATTGTGTCGTAAACGGGTACCCGGATCCTGAGGGGTTCACAGATCGCCCCTCCCCTTCCAGCCCCTCCTCCTCCTTTGACCACACATCCCCTTCCAGTCCCTCCTCCGACCATCGTTCATCATCCTCCTCTTCCCAGTCCCTCCTCCAACAACCCCTCCCCTTCCAACCCCTCCTCCTCCCCATCTAGCCCTTCCTCTTCCTCCTCCTCGACGACCCCCTCCTACTCCAACCCCTTCCTCTGGCACCCCTCGGTATGGAGATGTTCATGATGCTTTTTGCAATGGCGGTCAAAACGTTGTTGTCGCAAGGACAAAGCTGGTTCACAAGCAACAAACTAAGGCAGAGGAATCATTCTCCGCACACCTGGAGGAGGAAGGACTCAAATCAGAGGTTAGATGTGGTCGATGTGGGGCAAAGAGTTGGTCCTCACACAAAAATGGGTGGTTCTTGCTCCCTCTCATCTCTAGGTGATGTTCATACAAGTGACCAGAGATGTCTCTTAGGGCATGGGGCAAGGGTGGAGCTAAGAACGCGATGGACATAGGAGGTGTGTCTGTTCTTATCGAGTTTGTCGCCACCGTCGAGGAGGTGGGGCGGTGGAGGAGGGGGATGGGTTGGAGGAGGAGGTAGGGATTTTTTTCACTATTATGCCCCTCTTAACTACACCATAATTTGAATAAACCATGGTTTAGTTCGACTAATTGACATCCGGACTAACGGAATGGCACAAGTGATCTTTGTGGAAGAAGTCGTGGGCGGAACATATATTCTCAAAAAGGGAGGGGCATAACTGATATTGCAATATCTCAGAAGGGTACAAATGATAAAAATCTGTTTATATTTTTGTAATTGTTGTACTCGTTTGATGAGAATTAACATGTGTCAAAGGTTATCGAAACTCGTACCTCCAATACATTTTACTTAACATGATAGTTGGCAGAGGATGTTGTCTCCTCCTAGTGGTGTTCACCAGGGATGCATATGGATCGGATTTTCGCGTAATTTGTCTTCAGTCCAACTTTAACATATTGTCGCATTTTTCAATAATCTATTAAACATTTAGATCAAATCCACCAAGTTATAGATTGGATCAGATTTTTCATACTTAAATATTTTACTTAATTAAGAACTACAAATAAAATTGTAAGTATATGCGTGTGTGTGTGTATATATTAGGAACTATAAATAAGTACAACACTTCAAGAATAACCAATGGGATTTCTCCGCGAGATATAAGATTGATCACTTTCCATCACTATGGATTATATTGATATTTATGTGTAATTGGGATGTACATGATATAGCCTTTTTATTGAAGTTGTGTGACTAATTGCTTTCATTTTTCATTATATTTTTCTGTTAAAAAGGATAAAGGGTCTCATAACATACACGCATCTACCTCTCATAATAACTTTTTGCATTATTCCAGTAGGAAGTAGGTTCTATTGGCTCTCGTATATTCTTTGCAGATTTGAATATGAATTTTTTTAATCCATGACATGATTTGAGTATGCACTCATTTTCTAATATCTAGATCCAACCCTTTATGGATTTATATTTGCATTTATTTTGTACAAGCGTTTGGGAGCGATGGAAAAAGGGAGAGGATTTTGTACCCTACAATATTCGAACCGTTGTTTAGATATATTCCACGGCTGTGCGACTTTCCCTTCTAAAGGCTTAAGAAGTGTTGGAATGAGACTATCCGAAAAGCGTCTTTATTTTTCGGATCTAAGCCCGAGAATGACCCAAGATAGATCTGAATGGAGGCAAAGAATCCATGCAGATCTGAATGAGACTATCCGAAAGTGTTGGAATGAGACTTTCCCTTCTAAACTTACAGGCACTTTGGTGCATAATCCCAATTCCATATATATGTATAATGTTTAGAAGGGAAAGTCTCATTCTCCAAACCCATGCACTTCAACTTATTTCCCCTTACCCAAACCCATGCACTCCCTTCACCTCCAATGACCACTACTTCTCTTTGCCTCTTTCATAGGTTTTGTAAACGTAAATGGGTCTTCTAGATTGCAGCCCTTCTATGACTATATATGAAGAGCAATTCCTATCAAGGTATTTAGATATATTTTATTATTTTAAAATCACTTCGTACTTGATAATAATTCAATCCAAATTCATTCGTTATCTTCATTGGATCATTGTCCGTATCTGATCTTAATTCAATCTGTATTTGCTATTTATCCTGCCCAGATTCGTATTTGATGAATATTTGATCTGAATTCATAACTTAGAATATAAGAATATGGTTTTCTATTAAATATTCAATTTATACATATATCTGTTGTTGTCATGCCTACGTACGAGACTAGAATTGACCTTGATTGTGTAGATAGGAACGTATAAAATTACAAGCTAGAGAAAGTCAACACCATGTTCCTGCCCTAAACAACTTAGAGTCGGGACTTTTTTTTGTAATTTTTTACAAATAATAAAATAATAGAAAAATGGAATTCAATAGTAAAATAATGCTCTCAAAATAAGATTGAGCCACAACACATTTATTGATGTTATTATTGATTAAAGTATTATTGACCTATACGCATTTACTTTAATATAACCTTAGGACTAACTAAAGCATGCAGCCATATCAGAATAAACTCTTCATGTCAAATATATGTGGTCTGTGTTCGGCTCAAGCCTGTATTGATATGAATCATAGATGTGTACATAGATCAGATTTCATATATGGTTTTTATAAGGGGATTTTTACCCGGCAGACCCTATAATCTTTTTCAGTTACCTCTACGACCTTCGAAACATCGTAATTCCTCCCCCGCCCCCGTAAACTTGTTAACCCTTACCCTACAGACCCTATGGTTAACCTCCGTTCATTTACTGTTTAAATTAATCGGGTCCCATTATGTTATTTTATATTATACCATTTTGTTTATCAAATTTACATTGAGTGCCACTCCATCATCCGAGAGGAGCTGATCCCCCCTGCGCTGTCCCCCGCCAGCGCCAAGCTTTGAGCCTCGCCATTGCCACTGCCGAGGAGCCTCGTGAACAGCTCCTCCATCCCTGCTCTACCCCCCGGCCGCTGAGGAGCCCCGTGCCCAGTTCCTTCCCTCCTCCCTTGCTCGAATGGTCCGTAGGAACCCACCGCCCAGGTCGCTGCTCCCTGCTCTCCCCCTGCCGATGGAGTCCCCCCCCCATCGGACGAGGCGTGTCGTTCCTTCGCCTCATCCCTACGCGACAGAGACAACACATACCCCTTGTTGTTGCCCAAGTCGCTGCTGCACGCGGAGTTAGACCTGGACGGTGGGCGATCGTCCGTCTCGCAATTCTTCTTCCCTTCGGCAGCAACGGCCTCCGTGAAAGGTCAGCGAAGGCGTCGTCGAGCGTGGGGAGCTCGACAGTCGCGGCGGAGGCGGCCTTGATGAGCCAATCCACGGCCTTGATGGGTTGGTCGTAGCCGAGGCGGTCCTGGAGGTCGTAGAATTGGATGACGGTGGCGACGGAGAGGCGGACCCGGCGGTCGCGGAGGCCCTTGGAGGTGAGGACCTTGCTGTGGTGGTCCTTCCCGCCGGAGGACCTGGAGACCATGCAGATCCTGGAGGATGGCTTCTGCCACGCCAAAAGCCTCGCCTTTGCATCACCTTCCATCTCTGCCGCAGCTCCTCTACCTCGATCCCGGGGCCTCCATGGGCGAAGGTGGCGCATGTGTGGGTTCCTCCTCTACCTCCCCCCCCCCCCCCCCCCCCCCCCCCCCGCCGCTCACTGCTCCCCCCACCCCCCGCCGTCGCTGCTGCTCCCTGATCCCCCCTGCCGATGGAACCCCCCCTCCCCCGCAGCTGCCCCCTGCGCCGCCCAAAGCTCCTTGCTTTTTTCTATTCTTTTTTTAAATATTTTGGCTAATCCTAACCGTTGGATGGTAAATTGGTTAGGTTAACTCAAGACTAACCCAAGTAATTGACTCAAATATAGTTAAAATTGACGGCAGGGTTTGTTGGGTAAGACGGAGCAAGTTTACGAGGTCAGAGGAGGAATTACGATATTTCAAAGGTCATAGAGGTAATTGGAAAAGATTATAGGGTCTGCCAGGTAAAAATCCCTTTTATAAGTTGGTCTCTCTTAAGATATTGCAATATCCGTTATGCCCCTTCCTTTGTGGGAATATCAGGTTCATCCCTAGCTTCTTCCACAATGATCATTTTTACTCCTCGGGTTGTCGTCTATCCCCAATGCAAACAGATGTTAACTTTGTGGACACAAGACGAGTTATATAAAAAAAACAAAGGCTGAAAGGTCTTCCTCCTACTCCAGCCTCTCCTCCTCCTCCTTTGCCCCATCCTCTATCTCCCCTTCTAACCCTTCCTCCCCCTCTGAATGCCCTCCCCTTCTAGCCCCTGCTCCCAGGCCCCCCATCCTCCACCTCCAATCACCCTCCTCTTTCAGCCCCCCCTCCTCCCCATCTAACCCCTTCTCCTCCTCCTCTGCTCCATCATCCTCCTCCTCCCCTGACATCCCCTCTGCCTCCACTCCCTCCTCTCATCCAGCCCCTCCTACCCCTCCGCCCCATACTCCTCCTCCCATGACATTCCATTTGCCTCTAGCCCCTCCTCCTCTGTCTCATCCTCCTCCTCTGATTTCCCTCCCCTTCCATCCCCTCCTCCTCCATCCCATCCTCTTTTTCCGATCATGCCTCCCCTTCCATCCCCTCCTCCTCCAACCACCCTCCCCTTCTAGCCCCTACTCCTCCGCCCCATCCTTCTATTGTGATCGCCCCTCCCCTTCCAACCCCTCCTCCTCCTCCGACCACCCATTCCCTTCCAGTCCCTCCTCCGACCATCGTTCATTGTCCTCCTCCTCCAACCTCTCCTCCTCCCCATCCAGTCCCTCCTCTTCCTCCTCCTCTGACAGTCCCCTCCTCCTCCAACCCCTTCCTCTAGCACCTCTCTGTCTAGAGATGTTCATGATGCTTTTTGTAATGGCGGTGAAAAAGTTGTAGTCGCAAGGACAAAGTTTATTCTTAAGCAATGGACTAGGGAAGATGAATCATCCTCAGCTCGCCTAGAGGAGGAAGGACTCAAAGCAGAGGTTAGATGTGGTCGATGTGGGGCAAAGGGTTGGTCCTCATCTCACCCGAAAATGGGTGGTTCTTTCTCTCTCTCTCTCTCTCATCTCCAAGTGATGCTCATATAAGTGATCAGAGACGTCACTTAGGGCATGGGGCAAGGGTGGAGCTGAGAAAACAATGGACATAGGAGGTGTGTGTGTGTGTTCTTATCGAGTTTGTCATCACCATCAAGGAGGAGGGGCTGTGGAGGAGGTAGGGATTGTTTTCACTATTATGTCCTTGACTACACCATAGTTTGAATAAACCATGGTTTAGTTTGATTAATTGACAACCAGACTAACGGAAGGGCACAAGTGATCATTGTGAAGAAGTCAGGGGCGAAACATATATTCTCAAAAAGGGAGGGGCATAACTGATATTGCAATATCTCAGAGGGGTACAACTGATAAAAATCCGTTTATATTTTTGTAACTGTTGTACTCCTTTGATGAGAATTAACATGTGTCAAAGGCTATAGAAACTCGTACCTCCAATACATTTTACTTAACATGATAGTTGGCAGAGGATGATGTCTCCTCCTAGTGGTGTTCACTAGGGATGCACATGGATATGATTTTTGCGTAATTTGTCTTCAGTCCAACTTTAACATATTGTAGCATTTTCCAATAATCTATTAAACATTTAGACCAAATCCACCAAATTACAAATTGTATCAGATTCTTCATACTTAAATATTTCACTTAATTAGGAATTACAAATAAAATTGCAAGTGTGTGTATATTAGGAACTACAAATAAGTACAACCCTTCAAGAATAACCAATGGGATTTCTCCACGACATACAATATTGATCACTTTCCATCACTATGGATTATATTGATATTTATGTGTAATAGGGATGTACATGATATATCTTTTTATTGAAGTTGTGTGACTAATTGCTTCCATTTTTCATTATATTTTTTTAAATAATAAAGGGTGTCATAATGTACACGCCTCTACCCCTCATAATAACTTTTTACAATATTTCCAGAAGTAAGTAAGTTCTATTGGCTCTCGTATATTCTTCGCGGATTTGAATAAATTTTTTTAATCCATGACATGATTTGAGTATGCACTCATTTTTTAAGATCTAAATCCAACCCTTTATGGATTTACATTTGCACTTATTTTTGTACAAGCGTCTGGGAGCGATGGAAAGAGGGATAGGATTTTGTACCCTACAATATTCGAACCATTGTTTAGAGGTATTCCACCACTGTGTGACTTTCCGTTCTAAAGGCTTAAGAAGTGTTGGAATGAAACTATCCGAAAGGGTCTTACTTTTTTGGATCTAAACCCCAGAATGACCCAATATAGATCTTAATGGAGGCAAAGAATCCATGTAATCGACCCTACTTAATGTGGGAAAAAACTTTGTTGTTGTTGTATACAAACTCTATCTCCATACCCAACTTAATACATATACCTATCTCAAATAATGTCCAAATTAGCATCCATACAAAAGAAAAAGGAAAAAAGTAAGATCAAATATATTTATTTTGCTATTTCGTTTTCTAATTGTTTTAATAAAAAGCTCTATTTACCTCTAAAATCTGACTCCAACCCCAACCAACTTAACAACCTTTCAAAAAGAACCCCTTGGTGTGGAATTGTCATTATACAAATATAACCCATGTATCAACACATGTTCTCCATCATACAAAAAAGGTAAAAAAGCAAAGAGTATCATTACTTTTAATCTACAGAATTTTTAGAGTGAAAATAAAAGTTATCCCAGATGCACATTCAAAAGATATCTAAGTTACCAAACAAGCCCCAAGAAATCCCTTTTGAGCCTTGATGGAGTACGATCAAATGAAGTTTAGATCACATTTCCTCAGTATAAATCCTTGGTATGAAAGAACCATTCTATATGGCAGACAAATCACAGTGTCAGATGTTTCAATTAGTATATTGTCATCATGGACCCAAGTGAAGGACATATAACCCTAACTTGAACCTGTATTCGTTTCAACGGTGAAGGCGATCCGAGTCTGCAATCAAAAGAAACACCCTTGCAGAACATAAAAGAAGGGACTGGCTACGATTCTCTTGGCATAAGAGCAAGGACATGAATTAGAGATGTAGAGGCAGAATAGTCAAGAAGCATAAAGCAATATATTAATCTTGAAACATTATTTTCTGAAAGATACCTTGATCAGGGATGCGTGGTACAAAAGGTCAGCACCAGCACAGAAGTATGAACCCCTTTAAACATATATAAAATCCTATAATGTCAATATTAGGGGAGTTGATGTACTAAACATAGAGCAGTGTCCGAAAGTCCGGTATAAAATCAGTATCGGTATTTGGTTGAGTAGTCCTTGGGTGCTATAACCAGACCACGACCCTTCCTAGCACCACGGTATACCGTCTCAATAATGTCGATGAACTCCTGTTTGTCCTTGAGAGCCCAGTTTATTTTGTTGTTGTTCCCGGTCCCAAGATCGATCATGATATGCTTGTTGCGGAAGAAGAACATCACCGTGGAAGGATCATACAGCTCATACATGGTGTTGAAGTCTGGCACTTCTGTAATATCAACCAGATAGATAACCGCAAAGTTCTTAATCGTCTCTGCGACTGAGGCGAGAACCTCATCCATCTGAAAAAACAATTACCATGTAAAGCAAAAAAAATGCAAAGAAATACGTATTATCATTTAACATAACAATTTTCAAGTAGAAAACTACATTACTTAACCAGTAAAAAGGGACAGATAATTAGGTGATATTAGAATAGCATTAGGAGCTCCATCGCCTATTATTCAAACTTCTTACATTGACCCATCCCCTAATTCACCCATCCCGGGTCACATCGACACTTAGTTCTGATCTCAAGAAACAGGAAATGTCCTTTTTTTCCCATTTAGCACTTCGTTAAGCTTCCTCATCCATTTATGTAAAGGCTAAAGCTCATGTCCAACTTATAAGACAGTCCAGCCAACTTATCAAGGTCACAACAAATCAGCCATGTTGATTACTCAGGGAGTGTGAAGGAAACATGGAAACTGCACTATGTACGAATATAAACAATACTAGGATAGTAGGACATGCTAAGTATGTGGATGTGAGGGTGACTAAGTGAAAGAGCATAGATACCCATCCGGTCCATCGATTCAACTCAATACATATTTTAATGAAAGACATCCTTACTGCATATGGGTCCCAAACGTCATTTTAAAATGTAGTATTTAGTTTTAAAGCTCCGTTATTCCTGAAGAACCAATGTCAAGAGTTAATCTTTTTCATTAAAACTCCTCTGTACCATTACAATTTCAAATTTGAGTCATGAAAAAAGCTAGTTTAAATAGCTTGATCAAGATATTTTTACATGTTAAATCATATAAAGATGTATAGCAATATAAAACTGATTGATACTCTGAATAATCCCATGAACACTGCACACTCCTCAACAACCTTCCTGATGTACTTTCTTATCACTAGGGGTGTGTGTGATGCCACTGATGCTCTGAATACCCGTTTCTTCCATATTGTGGGTGTAAGGCGGAAGAGATGCACGTGGAGTGGGATATAGGTGCAGCAATTGTTGACCATTTCTGAGCAATTAGCATGAGGATTCGCTTGTGTATGGTGAGATGGTTAGGGAGGAATGTCAAATGGCTATCCCATGAGAAAACCTCAAAGTTTATTTCGTACTCTAGCCCTAGAAAGGTCCACTAGGCAAGTTTTAATCTGAACATTGATGGATCGTCCAGCCTGAATGGTTATCTAGTTTTCTTCATCCAGAAGTTCTAGGAAGTGGTGGAGGATGTTGTGGCTGTGTTAGAAGAGTTCGGGCTTGGAAACTAGAGTTTTGAAAGCTTGTACAACTCCCTATTTTTTCTCCTCCCTAAGAAAGAAGTAAAGCATAGGGCTGACGATTTCCATCTTGCATTGGGGAATCCTATCTATCTCATAGTGGCAAAAGTTCTAGCTAACTGTTAGCACAGGGTTATTGGGTCCATCATTTCGGCTGCATCGTCAGCATTTGGGTGGAGCATTGGGCTTAACCCGGTCCAACCCGGGAAAGGCCGACCAAGGCCCCTTAGATTTCTTCAGGCCTTCACCAGGTGAGGCCCGGATTTTTTGAAAAATCGAGGGTCCAGGCCCGGGTTCTAGCTTAAAGTAGATGAATTGGTTTTGCCACTTCATTTCATTCTACTCTTTATTGGAACATGACATCTGAGTTCATAAAAGTAATGTGGAATATCTTTCATGAAGGTTGTCTAGACCATACAACTTTTAAGCATAACTTGAAACATGATCCATTTTTATTGATTCTTCTGTATATAATATATTCTTATCATACCGCGGATTGTAGATATTTACTAAAACGTGTTCAATTTAACCCAACTATCGAGTAGGATTGTCTTTTAAGTTTAGATTCATTCATTTGGCAACTAAGAGAACACTTACAGAACTAGTTATGCATGACCTTTCAAGGGATGCCGGAGAGGGGCAGCCGAGAAGCCATGGGGATGAGAGAGAGGGAGGGGCTTGTGGCGAGTGGCTACCAGGAAGAGGTTCACGCGCGAGGGGTCGTTGACGCACCGTAAGGGGACGTGAGTAGGGGCCACTGTGGAGGGTTGTGACTCGCGAGGGTGTGGACTAACGGTGGCTGGATGTGGTATAGATGGGGGATTGGGATGGAGGAGGGGAGGCATTGGTATAGAGGGGGAATTTGGACATGGAGAGGGGGGTTTTGCCAATGAGGCCTTCCCATGCAAGATGCATGCATAATCATTGTTGCAATATTCGACTGAATATTCTTATCCGGGTGGGGGTGACCAAATAGAATATCGCTATTCCGTCAATATTCGATCCAACTCGATATTCCCGAATATTCGGCCGACTATTGCAATAGACTGCTGCTTTTTTTAAGGTTCCCATTTATCCTGCCATCATCACAAATGTTAAAGCTCCATATATGTAACATGTTATCGGTGCTTACTACTTTTATCTTGGACTCTTATTGATTGATGGCCATATATGTATAAATATATAAGAATATAAAGGACAATTTTTATATTTAAAATAATTTAAAATATATGATCAAATAATTCTGTATATTCTCCCAAATACTGAATAATCTTTATTCAATGACCTCTCCGATTGAATACCGACTTCGGCAACACCATGCATAATTCACGTTTACATATGGAAGGTCGGGTCGGGCTATCATGGGTCATCCCGAGTTGCTGTTGAGCTTGACCCATATCTTGAAAAACAACAAGATGAAGGCACGAGGTCGACCCATATCTACATCCTTCATCGGGGCTGACCCATATCTACATCGGGTCGAGGTCAGGATCAAGCTTTTACAGGTCAGGTCCACGCCGACTCGATGCTCCATCCTAGTCGACAACCATCCTAGAGCATCATATCATGGACAATGTTGTTGCATGGTGTCTCGAGCAATTGGGGGGTGGGGGGGTTATGCGGGTTATAGGCATAGTGATATTTCGATTCCGAACCTACAATATGATGATGACATAAGTTTTAAGGGTGGAGGGAGTGCATGAAACCAAATGGATTGCAATTGTGTTGGAGCTTTTTGGAGATGTTTAGGGGATTAAAATCAATGGGGACAAATCCACCTCTAACCCTTTTGGCATAGAAACCAAAGGACGAGGAGGTGGTACATAAGGCCATTTACGCCTATACAAGCCAGTTTGTTAATTACCTACTTGAGCTTGTCTTTGGTCGACAATCGCATGTGATAATTTGAATAGATGCAACTAGTGGAGAAGCTAGAGAAAAAACTTACAAGTTGGAGGACCACATGTTTGCAAACATGTGTTTGTCGCATGCTTCTGAAAGTGGTCATTTCAACTATCATGTTTCCTCTCTCTCTCTCGATCTCGAGGTGAAAGCCCGCCTAGAGATAGAAATGAAGAATCTATTTGGTCTACCTCAAGGAAGATGTCAAGTTTGCCACCAGTGGGTTGGAAGTTGAAGAAGTATTCTTCTGAGGATGGGGATTTGGGAGTTCTTAGCATGAAGAGGACAAACAAATTATTGCTCGTTGGGTGGGTCATACGCCTTTAGGAGGTGGTTCAAATTTGTTGGGTGAGTCAAAATTCATGGTTTACAGTACAAAATTTCTCGAATTTCGACCAATGTCGATGAAATTCTGTCAATATCCATGTATATTAATGATATTATCCATGTGAGCTTGACTTACCACTTATTTAGCTACTCCTAATATCAAAATATATAATGATTTATATATTTTGTTTCGGGTTGGGGGAGCTTCCCCCCCTTCCCGCAGGAGGAGCGCATCTACCCCCCAGACCCCCCTCCACCCCGTAGATCGAGCAGCGAGACCCCTGTTTGGTAGGGTATGGTGCGGCAGGGGTGGTGCATACGATGATTCTTCAACTTGGGGAGCTTCACCCCCTTAGGGTTTTAGCAATGGAGGTTAAACAACTCTATAGCTTCTAGATATCTGATATAGCTTGTTCGTTTCCCGTTTATCATTTATTTTCGTAAATAGATGCATCTTTAATGTAAGTTTATAACTAATTACGTAATTCACTAGAACTTTATCCGCGACAGTTATTTCTATAAATGAAACATTGTCTCATTAATCATTATCTACATTTTAGAATCAAATGCTCATATATTTTTATGAATAAAAGACGTAATCTAAGTGTTGTTAACTTAGTTATTTCGATTTCCGTTTCCGATATCTATCACTAAGCTCAACGATATGTCTGATATGACCGATATGTACGATATATGGCGGATGGATGAGAGATGTGAATTATATAAGTGTTCATTTATGAGCTATTGTTGTTTTAAGAACTTGGGTGATATCCATTTCCAATATGTATCGGTTAAGAATAAACATTAACAGAGATACGGTCGATATGACTGATATGTGCGATACGGGACGTAGATGAACGATATGTGTGATATAAGTGTGTATTTGTAAGATTTATGGTTGTAATAACTTGGACGATCTTAATTTGCAAAAGAAAATGATAAAAAAACGGTTTTTTTGAACCATTTTTTTACATTTCCAGTGAAATGGTCGAAATTTCATCATTTTTTCGATTGGGGGGGGGGGGGGGGACAAAATCGATATCGAGATTTCAAACCTTAGCATCAACATGCACGTGAATGTGCAACGTCCTAGTGGGAGCCAATTGGTGCATCATGGAAAAGTTTGAAGGTTGATAGAATACGACCTTTAGCCTTACTTTCAACATTTGGGTGGCTAGAAACATGATGATTTTTGTCATGAGAGGATTTATGTTGAGAATGTGCATGAGTATGCCAAGATTTTAAAGGGTTCCTTAGTTTTGTAATTTCGATACTTAAACTTGTGAATGCAAAAACTTTGGTTGTCGACTTTTTCAACATGCACCATATTTCTTTTAAAAATGATAACGAGCTAGCAAAGGATTCTTGCATGATCTAGAAACTACGAACCCACTTAAAGTTAGGATATTTAGACGGCTTTTGAGTATAATAAGTTTAACATGCGACTTTTGAGCTCATTATGAACACACATACAAACAACAAATGTCCACTTTGCAAAATAGGAGATGAAGGCATCTCCCATCTCTTCTTCAGGTATGATTTTGCTAAAGAAGTTCAAAACAAAGCAGATTTTCCTTGGATATACACTTCCAATGCCAAGAAGTCTCAAATATTTTGGGGGGAGGCAGCACACCGCTCTAGACTGGAGTTAGGCCATCTGCCCTCATTTGGGCCATTTATCCAATGAGAAATGCAATGGTGTTTTCAGGAAGAACGTTTTATGCGGACAATGTCCGTGCCTGTAGTTTTGATAACACATTGATTATATTGATGTCACGTTGATCATATATATATATATATATATATAATATGGGACTGCACCTAGCCTTGCCAACCATGTGCCCACCCTTATACTTCAAAGACATCTCTTTCTCGATCTTACTCAGGAAATTCGAAGGGTGGTCGGATACAACCACAATGAGGTGCAGCAGGAGCATCCTCTAGAACTGCTTCTATGTGTTCACGATTATGTGATGTAATTGTTAATGCTTTTAGTCCTTGTAAGTAGGGGTGAAGCAGATCTGGATACATCCAATTATCTGCTTCCTATCTTCAGAAAATTATTAAATATAGATATATGTATATAAACATTGATCGAATATGAAGTCAAATATGAATAGATTATTAAAAAAACTCCAAATACATACATAATAACTACTAAAAATCCAAGTAATAATATATATAATATGTAAATATGGCATACATCAGTCCGATCCCTAAGTGGTAAAACTCAAAACATGATTCGTGCAGCATACAGTCACACCCTATCATTGGTTCCCCTTCCATTCTCTTAGGCTTCCAGCATAAAATCTTGCCTACCTACGTGATAAATCCACCAGTTAACAGCCTTATTATCATCCTCTCCACCAGCAACCATCCCTCTTTGCAGCCCCAGTTGATAATGTTCAATGATATTTATAGTTTAGATCATAGTATTTGCATTTATATTTAATTACAATGATTATTTAAATAATTCATACTTGATAAAGATTGGTGTTGATGTCATAAGGATAATACAGGCAGACATTTTATATTTTAACTTTTTTTCTGTTTTAGCTATTTCTATTTGTTCCCCTTCTATGATTAAGAGTCGGGATTATTATGTAATTCCCATGCACAGGACTTTCAAGTTTCATGTTGTGTAAAAAAACCTACCTCCTTGAATAAAATACATTTGACGGCCCAAGAAGTGTTGGAAAGAGACCATACGAAGGGATCTTTGTTTTGTGGATATAAGCCCGGGATTGACCCAAGATAGATCTGAATGGAGGCGAAGAATCCATGTAGCCGACCCTACTTAATTATGGGAATAGGCTTTGTTGTTGTTGTTGTCATTGGTTCTCTGATTTTTCTCCACACAATATCAGAGCGACGATCCTAAACCAGAGATCATATCCTAAACTCCGTCGTCACCGCTGGCCTTATCGTCTCGTCATCCTAGCACCATCACCTCCACCGATAGCCCTATCGTCGTCGTCCCTCGATGTGCATGCTGCCCCAACGCTAGCTCATAGAAGCACCACCATCACTGCCCCTCACATGTGTGCGGTCCACCATTGCCACCCATCCTCATCGTGTGTGCAATCTAATGGTTCTTCTCATCGCTAGCCTCAACGGTTTCATAGCTGCTACTCCTAGTCCTAATCCTTGAATAGATTATTTTCAAATTTCTTTGCCCTTCTCTCCTTGATCGCAATTTCTATGTTTATAGCCGAGAAAGAACCCCTGATATATCCACCTCTTCCATTGCAATTCAAGGGACTTCTGTCAAACTGGAGGATGCAGATAACTATGTACTCTAGTCTCGAGCCTTCAAAGTGTTTATTGGTGGATAGTGAGAGATCGATATTCTGAGAAGAAAGTCATTCACTGGGTAAAGACAAGGAATATGATTCCTGACTAAGCGACAACTGCCAAGTCATGACATGGATGACCAGCAATGGTGAGCCTTGCATTTATGCCAATCTCGTGTGCAAGGAAAGGGCCAAGGATATATGGGATAGAATGGCTAAGACATATTCTCAAGAAAAGACCAAATCTCATCTTGCATATATTTACATGTGGATTTGGTCGGCTTCTCAAGGAGATTTCTCATTGTTAAAGTACTATTAGCATATCAGTAGCCTTCATATGAAACTCGCAATATTTCAACATGCTTGTTGTGCTAAACAGGTGACAGAAAATCAATCTGTCATAGGTCTAGTCTTCTTGCTTGCCTCGATCATTGGTTGTCGATCCGCCCAACTTCTATATGTGGAAAAACTACAAATGGCAAGTTTACAGGTTTCTTGCTAGACAACATCCTCGTTGTTATACAAAGGAGTTAGTTCCTCACATCTAATATTGTTCCTTCCATCAAGGTGACTTTTGGCCGAAACTTCTCTTGAACAGCGAGCCCTACTCAAGCTACAAAGAGCACTGCTTTTCTTGCGACATCCGGAGATGGTGGATGACTGGGTGTTTGCCTCAGCTTGATGCTATGGGGCAGTCACTGATGAGCATGAGTTTGTTGGCACATACTTTGAGGTTGATTCCCCAAATGCCACATTTCGAGGTGCTTTTGAGTGGGATGTTTGGTGTTTCCGAGATTGTTTTTTTTTGCAGCTTTGGATCCACTTTTCTGGCTGCACCAACCTATTGGATCTTGGTTTTCTCGTGGATTCAAAACCTACTGCATTAACCTCTCACGAACATGTGTGCCATCAGGATGGTGTTTCCACAATGCCATATGAGGAGAATTTATTGGATGTATTGGACTTGTAAACCCTTCACGACCCATTAATGCAATAAAAATTATTTTGTTTTCATGTCCATTTGAAATGAATGTTCATGAGTGCACTTAATCAAAGGTTCCTTGGTAGAAATAAGGATATTGTACCGTGGTCATATTGAATATCATGTAGTTCGAAAGACACAACTGACATTAACATGTGATATTCAATAAGGATCTTGACTCTGAGAAAGAGATGGTAATCTTTCTCTAAAGACCAATTTCCGACCGACCTCTTGATACAATTCCTATGTACATGAATAGAGATCCGGGGGTGTCGAAATAATCAAGTCAAAGAGTTGACTTGATGAGGTCAAGATAAAGTAAGACCTGAGTTGTAACTGTGATGATCAGGCACACATCCTTTGACCAGAGATATATATACATCTATATGTCTAAATGTGCACATTAAACATATGATTTAGTTAAAGATCTAACGAAGGTCTATATATGGGTGAGTTGACATGCATACAAGGACATATGAGGTGTATGATCTCTCGACGGGATCATACAAGTTCATACTTGATTAACCGGGAGACAGAGCTCACTCGTGAGATATATGGGGTCAAATAAAATTCCATACATGGTCGTCTTGTTTATGAAATAAGACATGAATTCGAGGTATTAATAAATATTTTTGAAAAGTATATGATTAATATTGTCACGGAATTATTGACTGAGAAATCTTATGATATGCCCTAGAAGGAAATGGTTAACCAACTTTCGGATATATCAAGGTCTTCCAGTATGAAGTATGATGAAGTATTAGGGATACTCTGGGTGTAGATCGTCTACCATGACACTTCCATTCCGAGGGCGTGATGAAATCGAACGGGTTTTAGTGACTCCACTTCATGGCTTTAATGATTTAGAATTAATAGGATTAAGTCTAATTCAGTGGATTCAATTCTAATTTCCAATTCTAATTTCAATGTCCAAATATAAGAAATAGAAATGGAAATGAAAATGGAGGTGAGTTCACTTCTAGTGCTTATTTCTAAGCTCCAAGAGTTTTGGATAATGAATAGAGAGAAGTTGGAAGCTGAGTTCATCACTGAGATCATTTGTTGAGCTCATGGAGAGCGTAATGCGTTTCGATGAGTTCCCGTAGAGTGTGAATCATTTCAAGTCAAGCTCAAAGGCAAGGTGTATTGAGTTTCGTCAAAAGTGGTCTAAACCCTAAAATTTGATATTTATCCAAGTTTTAAATCACTATATGTGGATAGTATGATCTCCCCAACATTATCTCCAAGTACTCACAATAACTACTCACAACTCCTTTGGATTAGGATTTATACTTAATGATAACAATATTATTATTGTTATTACCATAGATATGTATATCTAGATTTTGTGAATATGATTTACATTATTTAATTAATAGGAATATTGATTGATCCATAATAATTAATATGTATATATATGAATATGATCAATATATTATTTGAAGGCATATATGCGAATACGATTCACATAAAAAATTAAATATAAATTGGATTTGCATTTTATTTTAGGTTTATGATTCACATTGGAAATTAAATATTTTATTCAATATCATGCGAGAGATTTCCTTCGGCACGATATCTGCAGCTCGCGTCCCGAAGGTGGTGCAGGTTCCTGTCATCGGTGTGAGATGACTCGCGGGCTCACGGACTGTGCAGACGCAACGATGCTCAATGGCCAGACCCGATTAGATGCGAGCCCGACGGATCTGGATTTTGAAGCTGGGGGCCCGGTGGGCCCGCCTTCGGCTGAGGGGCTGGGACCCTTTTGGGTACCTCGGATTAGAATAAGGGTTTCGGGGGTCCGGACACCGATCCGGAAGTGGCAGGTCCGGGTCAGGCGCGATGGAACTCTCCAGCGCCACACCTGGTCGGGTCGTCTCGCCTCCTCCTGTCACGGTGGGCGGCACTGCTCCGGATCGTGAGGTGCGAGGCGGGGGCAGAGTGGAGGCTTCCTGGGCGGCGCTGGGTGGCTGGCCTGATCAGGCGGTGTTTGGGGGTGATGGGTCTAAAGTACAAGTGGCTTCTGCATTGACAGAGAACCAAGATGGCACGAGGGTGGTGGTTGGTAACCCGACGGTGTCGCCGAAGGTGTCCTTTCAATCTGGGAAGGAAGGTGGGGACCTGCGGGGTCGGGGCGCGACCTCTCTCAAGGACGGATCGACAGAGCTACAATTGATGGGGGCCCGAGGGGAGCTTTGTGGAAAAGACCCAGGTTCGGGGCGTCATATATGCGGAGACGAAACGGGAGATTGGAGAGAAGAATGCGAAGAGCAGCACTCATGGCTTCCCCGTCTCTGCAGATGTCGCCACGTAGGTTACAGTCAACTGCCCAGGATGTCCGAGATGGACAACCGCTTTGGGATGCTTGACAGATGCATTGCCGAAAGGCTGGGGGTGATCCCCCCAAGGATGTCTGCACGTTTTACCCATTAATGAAGATGCTTTCTTGGAACATCAGGGGGTTAGGCTGCCCCGACAAACGGCTGGTGATTAAGAACTTGCTATTGGAGGCAAGGGTTGATATTTTCTTGCTTCAGGAGACTAAGATGTCGGGGTGTGAGGGCAGGGTCTGCAAGGAGCTCGGTGGTGGGGATCGGTTTGGAGTGGCGGAGCTGGAAGCCCAAGGGGCTGCAGACGGGGCCCTCACGGGCTAGCTGAAGGATGTGTACGAGTTGGTGGGGGTGTCGAAGTCGCCTTTCTACCTTTTGGTGTCCCTGACAAGGAAGGGAGATGAGATGAATTTGGTGGTTACAAAAGTGTATGGTCCGACTAAGGCGGATGGGAGGTCCTTGGCGGCTGACTTGGAGGGGGTGGGAGAGGCTTTTTCAGCTGGAGTGTGGATCGTTGGTGGTGATCTCAACGCTACTCTCCTCCCAGATGACAGGCTGAATTTGAGGGGGGATCCGGGTAGGGATGGGCATTGGGCCGTCCCGGCCCAGCCCAAGCCCAATAGAAGATTGGGTCGGGCCTGGGCCTAAAATGTCGGCCCAAAACTACTTTGGGCCAGGCTCGGGCTTGGCTCGGCCCAACCCGACCCGGCCCAAAGCCCAGCCCGTTCGGGGGCCCGAGGAATGACTCGAAGTTGGCCCGAGGGTAAAACCCAATATCCAACCTGAACATGTGCGTGGGCCTTAGACAAGATGTTTTGCCTACTAAGGTATATTGTATACAATTGTTGAAGTACCAATATTGCTACTGTTTAGCCATTGTTTTCTCATTGGAATACTACTATTGTTTAACCATTGTTGTAGATTCAAGATATGTGCAAACTTAGTTGTTTTGTAGACATCTTAGATTCCTATGCATGGTTTAATAGCTACTTTAATGTGGACATTCTTATACGTGTAACTTCTTTTTTTGCGCTTGATTTAGGGATGCGTAATCATTTTCTTGAATGCATAGCACGATCCATCATTTCCATATTTCTCGTGTTGTGGTTTTCATGACCAGGAAATGAACCAAGGCTTGGGTCGGCCCGGCCCAAGCCCGGCCCAAAGGAAACAGGCCAGGCCTGGGCCGAACAACACCAAAATTTACGGGCCTAAGCCCAGCCTAAAGCCCAAAATATTTAGATGGGCTTGGGCCTGGGCCCTTCAGGGCCCGGCCCAGCCCGGCCCATGCCCATTCCTAGATCCATGTTCCGAGAGCTTGAGAAGGGTGGCGCATTCCTTGGGGTTGTCCATCTTCGACGCGGCTAGTTACGCATACACGTGGAGGAATGCCATTGCGAGGTCCAGGATCGACCGTTTCCTACTTTCTACCGAGGCGGTGGACGTTTTCCCTTTGGCACAGGCTTGGGCGCTGCCGAGGGCATATTCTGATCACACATCCATTTTGTGATCGTCCGACGAGGAGAGGATGAAGAGATCGTGCTTCCGTTTCTAGCGTAGCTGGCTCTTGGAGGAAGGCTTCAGAGACTTGGTTGTTGCACAGTGGAGAAGCATGTCTTCAGCAGGATCGGTTGTTTCTATGTTTGCGACGAAGCTGGGGCTCCTCAGGTCTTCCCTTGTCATGTTCGGGAGGGAGGTCAGGATGCGGCGTAGGGCCAGGAGAGGGGATGCCCATGAGGGGGTGGTGAGGCTTGATCGGCTGGATGATGAGAGGGGGTTGGATCAGGACGAGGTGACAGAGAGGTTGGGGTTGCTTGAGGAGCTGATGTTGGAGGATAGAAAGGAAAAGGTGGAATGGAGGCAAAGGTCCAGGCAGAAGTGGCTGAAGGAGGGGGACGCCAACTTTCACTCCATGGCTTCTGGGTGCAGGAGAAGGAACTACCTGCACGAGGTTTAAATTGGGGGTGTGAGGGTGTCTGGGGATGTTCGGATTGGCGGTGCGTTGCGGGACCACTTCGCCAAGTTCTCGCGTAGGAGGCAGAGGGGTGGTTGGGGGTGGCGGGGTGTGGGGGCGGGAAACTTGAGCGGGAACAGAAGGAGTGTCTGATGGCGGATTTTACGGAGGAGGAAGTGAGGAGGGCTGTCTGGGGGCTGAATGCGGATGGGGCTCCTGGACCGGACGGGTTTCCAGTCTCCTTCTACCGTAAGTTCTGGGAGGTACTAAAGGATGATATTTTAGAGATCATCAAAGAGTTCAGGGCGGGCAACAGAGGCTTCGACAAAATTAACAGGGTGTTGATCTTCCTCTTACCGAAGAAGGAGAATCCATTGAATGTGGACGATTTTAGACCGATAGCGACCTCCAATGCCATTTATCTAATCGTGGCGAAGGTACTTGCGAACATGCTGAGGCTGGTTATGGATTCGGTAGTACTTCAGGGTTAGTCCGCGTTCATCCCGGAGCGCCAAATGGCGGACGGTTTAGTTGCGGCATCGGAGATTTGCCTCGAATGGAAGCGATCGAAGAAAAGGGCAGCGTTGTGGAAAATTGATTATGCCAAAGCTTATGACTGCGTCGGCTGGGGTTTTTTGTGGATCTCGCTACGTCGGAGGGGCTTCCCAGGGACTTGGATACAATGGATGAAGAGATGTGTCACAACATCCTCATACTCCATCCTGGAGAACGGCAAGACAGAGGGTGGACTCGTTCAGCCTCAACGGGGTGTCCGTCAGGGCTGTCCTCTGGCCCCCATGCTTTCGTTCTTGTGGCGGGTGGTCTGGCGGTTTTGTGCAAGCAGGCGGTGGAGGCTGGGTGGTGTGAGGGCTTTACACTGGGGAGCATGTCTATCCTGGTGCTGCAATATGTGGATGATACAATACTCTTTCTCGGTGGTTCAGAGGAGCAGAATCGAAATGCGGTGCACCTTGTCGATATTTTTGGCAAGCTCTCTGGACTTGAGCTTGACAAGCACAAATCGGTGGTCGTAAGTTTTGATATGGACTTGGGGGAGCGCAACAGACTTGTGGATGTAATGGGATGCCCTTTAGGGGAGCTCCCTATACCATACTTAGGGCTACCGCTGACGGACGACAAACTTAAAAGACCGAACTGGGACAGTGTTCGTGCTCCGATTGGAGGAGAGGCTGGCTGGATGGAAAGCGATAACGTTATCTAGGGGTGGGAAATTGACTCTCCTCAAGCATGTCCTTGATGCCATCCCTATCTTCTTCTACTCGACGCGACTGATGCCGGTAGGTGTGAGGAAAAAGGTGGAGGCTTTGATGAGGAGGTTTCTTTGGTCGGATGGTGGACAACAAAAATCAGGGTTGCATCTCGTTATCTGGGAACATGTCACCAAGGGAAAATGTGATGGTGGCCTTGGTGTCCGTGATGTTGAACTCATGAACAAGGCCTTGCTTGCCAAGTGGATATCTCAAATTTGGGGCTCCTCGACCTCGTTAGCTGCCAGACTTTTGAGGACCATATATGGTGTCAACGGGGAGCTGGTTGCCAGAAGTAGAAGGTTCGAGTCATCGCTATGGACCGGAATACGTGTCGTTTTGCCGACCATTGCGCATAAACTGAGACCCCACGTGGGTAACAACCACATGCTCAGGTTCTGGAGAAATAACTGGAGGGGAGAGGGTGCTCTGGGTGGAAGATTTCCTAGGCTGGAGGCTTTGGCGACATCGAAAGATGCAACTCTTGCTCAGGTGGCGGAGCACGGGACGTGGGGGCCGTTGTTCGTCGTGGACCTCTCGGACCAGCGCCTCGATGAATTCATGAGGATGCTGGCGGAGATTCCTCCGCCCGGGGAGCTGACACAGGAGGCGGATCATTTTGAGTGGGAAGGGGGGAGATTTTCGGTCAAGAAGGTTTACGTGTCAATGAGGGGTTCGGCGGCGCCTGAGGAGCAGGACGAGGATCTATGTCAGGATATAAAGATCATCTGCGCGGCATGGATCACACTAAGGGTGAAGATTTTTCTATGGTGCCTCAGAAGAAACAGGATATGCGATAAAGCAAGGAGGGGAAGATTGTTTAGCATCAAAAACACAAGGTGTGACAGATGTGGAGACTCTGTGGAAGATGCGGATCATTTGTTCTTTGGGTGCGCCAGGTTTGGAGGGGCACAGAGCTCGTTTGGGTTGAGACCACTGGGGCTGACGCGTTCTGGAGATCGATCCGCTCAATGGGTAGGGGATCGTCGGATGACTGCTCAAAGCCATTTGCTGTGTTGTGGGCCATTTGGTTGGGGCAGAATAATCTGATGTTAAAAAATCAGAGGTTTTACTCTGAGAATGTTGCTTCCCACTTCAAGGCCTTACATAATTTTTGGGCCTCTTCGTAATGTAACTCTTGTTTCCAAATCTTAATACAAATTGGGGTGACTCCCGACTCGGGAGCACACCCTCTTTTTCATGTCAAAAAAAGGTTTATGAATAAGATTCATAAGTTATGAGGTATCTCTCAGAAAATACCCAATTATGATTTTCATAATTAAATCATGACAATGGAATGATAAAAGAATGTTAAAATCAAAACTAGGACAAGGGGACGTCCCATGTAGGCTCTGTATGGACATCCACCTTGGACTTCTAATATGATTAGGGATCTCCTATTTTTTGTTTATCTCTTGATTTATTTTGGACGATAATCAAAAAGGGACAATTCTATACTCATCCTCCAATATGTGGATGACACGATTCTATTTGTGGGGGAAGGAGCTAATGTTGTAGAGGTTTCTCAGCATGTTGGACATGTTTGGGGCGGTATCCGGATTGAGGTTGAACAGAGACAAGTCGGAGTTCGTTCTTTTGGTACGATGGATGCGAAGATTGACTCCTGCATGAGATGGTTGCTTACTCCTTGCAGGGACTTGCCGCTATGCTATCTTGGTGTGCCTCTAGTTATTAAATGGTTGCCCACCACTGACTGGTTACTGGAGATTGAGAAGTTGAAGCAAAAGCTAGTAGGGTGGAAGTCTGTTTGCATGTCCAGGGGTGGCAGGTTGGTGAAGCTATGATCGGTTCTTTAAGCAATTCCTATTTTTTCCATATCCTCTAGACTTGTACATGTGGTGTTAGGAAGAGGCTTGAGACCATCATGAGGCTTTTTCTTGTCGTCATCTGGGCAGACGGGTGGGTTTCCTCCGGTGGATTGGAAAACGAGTCTTGCCCAAAGGAGGAGGATGGGCTTGGGTGCGGAGTTTAAAGGAGATGAATAAGGCCTTTCTCGGCATGTTAATTACACGTATTTGGAGTGACCGTAACTCTCTGATTTGCAATCTTGTTCGGAGGATCTATGGGCCTAAGCTCATGTTCCTATGCATCCATTTTTATACATGTGGTAGGAGATGGCACGAGGTTTGAACAAACGATTGGGGTGAGGGCGGGCCCGTGGCCGCAAGGTTCCCACGGCTCATGGTGATGGAGCACTCGAAGTGCTAGGTGGCTGAGGTCTGGGATGGGCACTTCTTTTTCCACAGTTTAGATCTGAACTCTCATATCCATGCTTGGAGGAGCTAATGGTTTTGTTATCGAAGCTCGATGAGGTGGCTAGACCTAAACGAACATGATTGATGGATATGGTGTGATGGTTCCTTCTTGATTGGAAAGGCATACATGGCAATAAGGGGACCGACGATCTATGATCTTGGAGGGTGTGTGGCAGATTGTGGGCGGATCTAGAAGTGGAAGGTCTCAGCTCGTGTGAAGGTATTCTAGTGGCTCTTCAGGAGGGATAGATTGTTAATAAGAGACAAATTTTCCCATTTCATTCAAGGGGCAAACTAGGATTGCCACAAATGTCCAAAGGAGTAGAGGATGCAGACCATCTCTTCTTCATGCGTGGTAGCTCTGCAGAGGTCTGCAACTGCTTCGGAAATCAGGCGATGAATATTGTTGGTGTGTCGAGCTTTTGGTGCTCCATTAGGGCGGATTGAAGCAGCATGGACAAGGAGAGATCAAGGTGTGTGGCAGTCATATGGGCACTTTGGATGGCTCCGAACGAGGTGACCTTTAGACATGACTGCTTTTACGCCAAGAATGTTGTGGCACATGCAAATGAAATGGTTGAGAGTTGGTTCATGTAAAATGTACTTTATTTCCTAATTGTAATAGGTGAAACTTTGGTGATAAATGATGAAGTTTTTAGTCATACACACATACAGTGCAAGGCTTTTTTTCTTTCAAAAAAATAATTAGGATTCCTATTTCTTGAAGGCAAAGGATTAATTCCTAACCTTTATATCCATCATCCGAAGGCTCACAAGGGAGGACGTCCCCTTTCGGAGTAGGACTCCTTGGGACATCCCGCTCTAGTATTTAAGAGAGGGCTTGGCATCTCTCTTGAGAGCACAATTCATTCCATTAATTCCACATTGCCTTGAAAGCTTCGAGAGAGAGAAGAGAGTTGAGAACTCTCTATTGGTCATCGCCTCTCTAACATACATAATGATACATTCCGCCATATTGCTTCACCTTCTCTGCATTGGTTCATCCCTTTGAGAGAGAAGAAAGCATTCTTCTCTATGCTTCTTGTACGTGTAGGATTCGATTTCGTGTGACAAAATCGAGACGGAGACATCTTGATATGGAAGAAGTCGATATGGAAGTTCGTGGGAAGCTACGCAAGTCATCTCCACGCCCGCGAGAGAAGAGTCGTCGTATCGGACATAATTCGAGAGGTCTCTTCCTTTAGAGACTCGCGATTCAAAGGTAATCCTAATACTCCTGTAGCTTTGCAAAACGGTTTGCATATTGTTTCTTATACCATGTATTTTGACAACATTTTTTGGTATGCTTGTATCGGAGTTCATACGATGAAGTCTACTTGTTTGCAAACTGTTTGCTCCGTGTTTTCGTAATGTGGAGTTATGAACTCCCTTCAATTGGTATCAAAGTCATCATTTAAATGATTCGGACTACATCCGAGTTCGATGGACAATTGGCCATATCTTCCCTATTATCAGTTACATTGTTTTTGCGATTGTTTTGATATCTCAAATGATCCGGTAATATATATTGTTGTTACTCTCCCATATTTAGAACATGTTTTTTTGGGATATATATGATGTCAATGGTCTGGACTCATCCCCAAAAGACTTACCAAAAGTTGATGACGTTCGAGAGAACATGCAAGTGTTAAAGCAACTGCAGACCACAATTTTGATTAAAGATCGCAGCAAGAAAATATTGATTTTTTTGCTATTGATTTTTGAGTCATATAACATGATAAAATATTGATTAATAAGTCACTAATCAAGTCTTCAATTAGTGCAAAAAAGTTGCGCGTGATTTCGATCGTGCAACCTTGAGAAATTGGATTTCTCCATAGGTGGAGTTGGAAGAGGACTCAATTGTTACAATGACTTGTTTCTCTTCGGGCTCAAAATAGATGAGAATATATATTATATATTTACATCATGAGTTTAACCTAATATTTTGGAAATATTTGGGTCGCAACAAACTATAAGTTCACGTTATATGATGCCTTCCTATTTGAAGCGTGATCATCGTGACTTGCATATTATAGAATCCGAAATCATTGAATTTTTGTTTTGATGTATGCAATAAATTAGAATGTCTATTTATTTCAGCATTTCCTTTGTTTTTTCATGCACTTGATTGATTGTGAAACAATTGAGAATCGACTTAAACGATCGATTGCAATTAAATCCTTTCATATTTAGTCGAATCTGAGATCGATTTTGTGATTAAAGCCTGCATTGATGTGGTAGTTAACTAAGTGGCACATTAACATGGTTAAGGAAGAGCTTCCACTCTTCTTTATACATGACATCACCGAAGAGATCTTGAAAAAGATTGAAATGAGTAGGTGATATTGTGATCTTCAAAAACTAAAGAAGATCGTAATTATATGCATAAATTGATTGCTTGGATTGCTTGATTGATTGTTGTAGTTTTTAAAATAGATTAAAGCCAAATAATAATCAATAATCTTTGCTATAAAAAGTTTTCTTATTAGATTAATCATGAGAATATGATGTGAAATGATTAAACAACCATTTAAACAAGATATAAACAAGTCATATGATGACATTCATAGTCTTCCATTATTGCAAAGAACCTTGTCACCATGGGTTGTATTTTTTAGAGACTTTCAAGCATAGTCACGATTCCAGAATACAAATTCACACGGATCGAATTCTTCGTTTCTCGAAAGAGATGTGTCGTATGCATATCGATCCCAATATTGTTCCACATATTATTGAGTGGTACTGGTTTACACATAGTGTAATATTTAAATTCACTCACTGACAGTTGGTTTAATCGAAAACATGCTAACTCTGTAAATGTTGGGGACGAGTGTGTTGAAGATCGAATTGGGAATACAAGTTGGACTTACAAGGACGATAGCGTTCAGTTGCTTTCACTATAGTTGCATTTGCTAATATTATTGAGGTGTAATGAAAGTAGAAAGAGAAAAAAATGAAAGTAGAAAGAAGACCAAAATCTTGCAATTAGTCCTTTGGATTAGTCTACCTCATTCTTTGAAAGCTTGCAAGGGAGAGACTTTCAATGTATAAAAAACACGAGCATCTTGATTTAAAAACAAGTAATCACCTTAATCGAAATTAACTAAAGTGCAAATTTCTTATTTCAGACAAAATATCTAAACCCACTGAACAAGCTACTTGAGGTCAAACGATCGACTAATCAAAATTATTCGGATTGAATCCGAAATTTGGAGCTTGTACTTGCAGTGGAGCACAACGGGTATGTGCTCTCGAGCATGAACTAGAAGGACCCTTAGATTGATGATGCCAGATATTTCGACAAGGAGTGGGACAAGGACCATTTGCTGGCTCGTTTCTACATTCTTAGTTCCTTATCCAATGTGCTACAGAAGCAACATATGGATATGGAATTTGCTGAGGATATCTTGGCAAATATGAAGAAGATGTTTGCCGGTGTGAACCGCACTCAAAGATAGAGCATCCTAAAAGACGTGCTTCGCAGCAAGATGCAGGAAGGGATTTTGGTTATGAAACACGTACTCAAAATGTTTGGATACCTCTCTGAGCTAGAGTCTCTAGGGGTTCATTTGGTTGCAGGGTCGGGCAGGGTTGGGTTGGCCCAACCCGGGGTACCCCTCCTTCCAACCCTCCCAATCCTCCTTACAGATTACTATTCACAGGGGTACCCCAACCCAACCCAACCCTGCCCAACCCTGCAAGCAGAGGTGGACGCATATATGTAATCTGATTTCATACAGCTAGCTCTCCCTAAGTCTTTCTACGTTTTCATTGTTTCTTATGATATGAATACATTAAAACTGGCAAATGCTAAATTGCTTTCTTTATTAAAATCCATTGAGGACATCATGAAGAAAGAGAGTCCATGTCTAAGTGCAATGGTTGCACAAGTCAAAAGGAAGCACGAAGGAAGCATGGATCTAAGAAGGGTCCAGTCCACATGAAGAAGAAGAAGGGCGTACTGTTGGTCAATCTTCTCAAGCCTCTATACATATAACATCTAAGAAGACAGATATATGCCATCACTGCAACAAGTTGGGACACTAGAAGAGCAAGTGTCCAGAATACCTAAAGACCCTTGAGAAGGACAAAGGTGTGGCTCTAGCAGGTAACTCGTCTATAAGATAGATGGATTGTTCCAGCATGCATGATGTAGGGGTATTGGGAATACTCGAGGGTGATGTGATCTTACCCGATTGTATATCCATGACACTTCCATTCCGAGGGAGTGATGAAATAGGTTTGGATTTTATTGACTTCAACCAGTAGACTGATTATCCAATTTTCATCCAAATGTTGGACATTAATCTGAACGTGATTTGGATGCAATGAGAATATTGAATATATTATTTGACATGATTAGACATCTCTGAGAGGTTTCCTATGAGATTACATCTCACTATCCAAGTCACTATACATAGCATCAGTGTTGCAGAAGACGGTATTCGGTATTCAGTCGGAGGGGTCACTGAATAGAGAATAATCGGTATTCGGGCGACTATTCGGAATTATTCAGTTTTGTATTTTTTAATATAAAAATTATTTATAATACATACGTTCTTATATTTTTATACATATATGGTCATTAATTAACAAGAATACAAGATAAAAGTACCAATCAATATAATAGATATATAGAATTTGACATATGTTGCGATACCGTGGTAAAATGCAACCCATAAAAACTAGAAATTGAAAATAAAAAAATAAAAATATCAAAAGTCAAACTCCAGTCGGCCTAATAATCGGGCCAGTCAGCCGAATAGTCGGCTGACTATTCGGTCGGGCCGACTATTGACCGACTGGAGGTATGTTCAGTCGGGGACCCCCCCGCACCGCATAGTCAGACCGACTATTCAGGATAGTCGACCGACTATTGCAACACTGCATAGCATATATAGTCACCGTGTCCTTATCTCCAAGTATCCGTCGAGAAGGCATGAGCATTGGAAAATAAAGAGAATTAGTGGTAATTAAATTAGATTTAATTATCATAAATAATGTAGATGCGATTCACATTATTTAGACATGTGTAGAGAGACATCTAAGATAATTAAATTGAGCTTAATTATCATAGACGAAATTCGTATAGATAATACTATGCACAATAATTATAGATAATGTGGATGAGATCCATAATATCATGGAGAGAATTAATAGCGAATAGGGATCGCAATTTATATATTAATATGGATTCACATTATACAATTAACTATAAATGTGACTTTTTTTTTGAAGCCAAAGCTCTTCGGGGGATACACGCCATGGTGATCGCCCCAAAATTTTATTAAAAAGGTGGAGAAGGAAAGTAAGAAGAGGATAATACAGACGCCTAGGATCGAGCAGATCCCTCAAGTTACCCAAAAAGAAAAACACACTACAGTATCAGCCAGTCATTTAGAAGCAAAGAAATGTGCGCGATAATATTCTCCTTGTAAAACCTTTGACCCCTGAAAATCTTCGCGTTCCGACCAAGCCACAACGCCCAAACGCACGCGAGAGGGCGTAGCAGCTCCCTCCTCGGCCTATCATTATTCGAACGCAACGAGTCCCAAAACGACGAGGCAGAAGAGGCGTTAACCCACTGAAATTGAGCCTCCTCCCAGATTGCAGCAGTGTTCGGACAGAGGAAGAAGAGGTGCTCCAAGGACTCCACACTGCCATCACATAGCGCACAGTCCAAGGAGCCGATTCCCGTAGCAAACCTCGCACATCTATCTCTAGTCAGCACCCTCCCGCGTCTCAATAGCCACAAGAAGAAGACAACCCTCTCTGGGAGCCTCAGACGCCACATCCACCCAAGATCCTTGCACATGAGCTCCTACTGCGAGGACGGCTGTTGCGAGATGGTTCTGAACGCCCGACGGGTGGAGAAGACCTCAGCGCGCCAAACCCAATGATCTCTGCCACTCGATGGAGTGGGCGCACCCGCAAGAAGCTGGAGGAGAGCCAAGAGATCTTCAAACCGGTCATCCGAAAGGTTACTAGCAAAAGAAGGGAACCACTCGTCCCCACTCCAGGCGGAGGCCACCGTCGCACCCGAATCTGTAGCCAGGGCGCAGAGACGAGGGAAAGCGTCCCCAAGAGAGCTCGCCCCTGCCCAACTGTCACGCCAGAAAAGAAAGGAGTTACCATCCCCAAGCACTGGTTTAAAGAGATGAGAATACCGCCTAACTGCCGAAGTGATCCCACGCCAGAAGGGGGTTCCCGACCGCCGAGTATCAACGTCGCGCAACATGTCCACCCCGAGAGATAAAACATCTCGCAGCATGGAGGGAAAGAAGCTGCTGGCGCTGCCCCAAAGCCTGCTGACCCACTTGAGCATCAACGCATCATTAACCAGATCCAGCCGCCGTATGCCAAGACCACCATCGCACTTTCTCCTCGTCACCTCCTCCCAGGCAACCAAGTGAAGACCCCGCGAGGAAGGACCCCTTCTTCCCCATAGGAAGCTCCGCATGAGGCCCTCGAGGCGCCTCCTAATCCCCACCGGAATAATCCAGTTCGACAGGAAATAGATAGGGATCGAGGCAAGGACGGACCTAATAAAAACGAGTCGGCCTCCCCGAGAGAGCAACGCCGCACTCCACCCAGCAAGCCTCCTTTCCGCCTTGTCCACCACCTTGTGCCAATCATGCAACCTCGACCTCCTCGCCCCCAGCGGCAGCCCAAGATAATCGATTGGGAGAGAAGAGGGAAAACTTCCCAGAAGCTCCCCACAAGCCGCAGCCGAGCCTGCATCCCAAGCGAAAGGAATGACTTTGGACTTAGAGTGATTAATGAGGAGCCCCGATAGCTCACTAAATATTTTCAACGTCACCACCATCCCTCTGACCTCCTCCAATCCTCCCTCAATGAAAACAATAGTGTCATCCGCATACTGAAGGGTAGGAACGTTCTGGTAGCCGCACGAGAAGCCCAAGGAGAGGTCGCGTGCCACCACTCTAGCCGCCATCCTAGGCAGGACATCCGCCGCAATAACGAATAACATGGGTGCCAGGGGGCACCCCTGCCGCACACCCCTTCTCGGCTGAAACCTACTGCCGACAACCCGACCATTCAACATAACAGAGAAAGAAGCAGTAGTAATGCAACGACGCATCCACGCAATCCACATATCAGGAAATCCACGAGCCCGCAGCACCCTCCACAGAAAGTTCCAATCCAAAGAGTCATAGGCCTTTGCGAAGTCCACTTTCCACAGGATCCCCTGTTTCCCCCTCCTCACCCAGCTCTCCACCATCTCAGAAGCAAGCGCCGTAACATCGGAAATTTGGCGACCACGGATGAAAGCAACCTGCGAGGGCTCTATTAATTCATCAAGCAGTGGCGCTAACCTCCGCGCCAAAACCTTAGCAACGATCAAGTATAAAGCATTAGAAATCGCGATTGGCCGAAAGTCTTCGATAGCGTGTGGACAGGAGATCTTAGGTAACAAAACAATGAGAGCCCTATTGATCTTATCAAACCCCTTGTTTCCACCGGCAAATTCCGATACCACCTCCCACACTTCCAACCCCACCACCTCCCAGAAGTTCTTGTAGAATGCTATAGGGAAACCATCCGGCCCTGGCGAGGCTTCACTGTTGAGATCCCAAACAGCACTCTTGACCTCCTCCAAAGAAATCTCCTAGATCAACTCCGCACAACGCGCGGACGAAAGCTTCGAGGTATCCTCCCCCAACCAGAACCAACGACTGGGCGCACGAACCGCGGAGAACCCCCTGAAATATGCGGCGACCTCGTTCCCCAAAGCCTCCTCGCCTACGATCTCCCTACCCCCGAAGGAGATGGAGTGAATCAAATTGGACCGCCTCCTGTTAGAGGCCACCCTGTGAAAGTAGGACGAGTTAGCGTCCCCCTCCCTGATCCACTTAACCTTAGCTCTCTGACGCCACTCCGCCACCCTCATTCTTTCTTCCCTTTCCACCGCGGCCAATGCCGCAGCCCTGGATTCCATCTCCTCAACGCCGAGGTCCCTTACCCCCTCCAAAGCATCCATTGCCGCAACGATGTCCTCCGCCTCCTTCCTTGCCGACGCCCTAGCTTCCCGCGACCTCTTTTTGAACAAAGCCAGAGCGCTCCTCAGACGCGCTAACTTCTTCCCAAATCTCACAACCGCCGACCGACCCTCGCACTCCTCCGCCCAGCTAGAAGCCACCACCTCACGGAAATTAGCCTCCAGCAGCCAGCACCTTTCATACCTAAAGAACCCAGCCGCAGGAGAAGACATTTTAGAGTCCCAGATGATGGGTGTGTGATCCGAGAAAGATCGCGGCCTAGAGAGAACAGACGCCAGGGGAAACAACGTCATAAAAGCCTGCGAGGCGAGGAACCTGTCAATGCACGACTTGGAGGAAGAGTTCCTCCAAGTGAAGTTCACGTCCGAAGCTGGAATATCTTGCAAAGCCAAGCCGTTAATGAAGTCCGCAAACTCAGCCGAACCCGGGTCCGAGCCCCCCCTGGACCGGGGCCTATCAGAAGGACGCAAGGTAACATTAAAATCCCCTCCTATCAGCCACGACAAGTTCTGTGCTTCCTGAGCGGTCTGCCGAAGCTCGTCCCACATCTCCATTCTACGAGCTGCACAACAAGAGCCATACGCGCATGAGAAAACGAAAGTTTCAGAATCCTCCTTCCTGGAAAGCATAACAGAGATAGAGTGGTTGCCCTTGATGGTAGAAACAAGGGAGAACCCCGAGGATTTCCAAGCAACAAGCAAACCTCCTGCATGCCCATTTGCAGGCAAAGTGGAGAACTCATCCAGATCCCCCGCCGCGAAGGAGCGCCAAACATCCTCATCCAGAGATGCCAACTTGGTCTCTTGCAGAAGAATGACGTCGCACCCCCACTCTTTGAATCTGGTACCCAAGATCTTTCTCTTATCCGCATCCCCCACGCCTCTGACATTCCAAGTCAAAACTTTCATTTGGAAACCTTTTTGAAGCCCGATGAAGGTACCACCCCGGCTGCCTCTGCCACCGCTTCTTCGAATGTGAAGCAAGAGTGGTGCTCCCTTGACAACGACCGAGAGTTGCGTCTTCTTCTGTAGCGTTTGGAAGATCTCCGTGATGACTCGCCCTCTGCAGCAGCATTATCGAGCCCCCCCTCAGCAACGGCCCCTGGCCCTTCATAGAAAACCTCCTGCGAGGTCTCACCGCCGTGAGGAGAAGAAGGTTCCGCCCGCATATCTTCAAGCAAACTTCCCGAGGAGTGAGCGGAGATCTGGGTTGACGAAGGACCCAAGGATGTCGGGTCCACCGCTGATATAAGAGGACCCGAATCAGCCCCCGCACCCGGGTAAGCCCCCACCCGATCCGCAATTAAAAGAGGGCCCGCTCCAGAAAGCTCGGTCAGGTCCAGTTCGACTACCCGACTTACCGAATCACGTGCGGATCCGAATGCAGAACTGGCGCCCCGTCCAAGGGAACCAAACCCGGTAGAAAGAACCCGGAAGGCGGAGCCTGGCGACTCAACCGAGAAGGCCAAATCCCCTCCGAAAAACGTGCACCAACCCGCCACGTCACTCCCATCCCCCGCCACATCCCTCCTCACATCCCCAAGGGCGGCTACCATGCACCGATTCCATGCGAAAGGATGGGCATCACGTACGAGAACGGGTGACGGCCTTACGTAAACATCATAACATGGCGATGCACCCAACGAAGAACCCAACTGCGGCGAGATCCCCGAAGCGACACCCCACTGCGGAAGCTTGTCCTCGGAACACGAAACGACCCTCTTGCCGGCATCCTCCGCAAGAACCAGCCGGCCCGGCTTAGGTGGAGGCGGTGGAGGCACCACCACCGACAACTCGATTCTGCAAAAGAACCTTCCCAGCTTTAACTCTTCAAAGAACACCTGACCAGCTGCCCGATCGAGAAAGGCCTTGTTGCACTCCATGAGGACCTTCGTGGAAGTGGGATCGTCCCCCGACGATAATCCGTCGTTAGTGACGGCCAACACTTCTCCCTACCTCCGCAGAGGTCGCCGAAGACAATGGACGGATCTAGACAGGAAAGGAATCCCTCTGACCTCAGCCACACAAACCTCCAGCTCCGAGCACGCTCCATCTGCAAAACGCAAATCCCTCCAAACGATGCCTCCCTGAGGCCCGACGTGAAGCAAGCGGAAACGCTAATCCTCTGAAAGTCCCCTGACGCAGCATCTTTTCGTCCCCAGCAAGAACATGTCCCCTGAGAAGTGACTCCCCAGAAGCTCCACGAGAACGTTGTTCACCGCCTCGACCGTCATGCAATGAGACAGGAAGACCCCTACCATCATCCTTCCGTCTCGCGTGGCACGCGAATGACCATCTCTCCCCTTCAATGAGCTTGCACCCCCTGCCACATGAGCCTCCTGAGCCTCCACCTTCGCATAGCCCCCGTCAGCATGCAGCCCTCTCGACGTCGAAGCGCCCGCCAGCCCCGCATCGAGCCTCCCCACCTTCGACTCGCCCGTGTAGAAGGAAGTTTGCCCCCCCCCCCCCCCCCCCCGCAGGCCGTTTCCACCTCTTCCAGAGAGCGCGCCTCCCCTGCGACCACCTGCGCGAAAGACCGGTTTGCAACGACTGAAGCATTCCCTTGAACTCGAGGAGGCCCAGAACGCACCGGAGGCCTCCCGAGCGAGAACCGATCGACATCCCCCCTCGATCTCGACCCACACCCTGCTTGCTTGTGACCCAAACCGCCGCATGCAAAGCAACGAGGTCTTGCAACACAAACCGAAGCCAGATGGCCCTTCACTCCGCGCCGCCAGCAAACGCGCCCTGGTTTCTTGCGAGAGACCGCCACCCAAGCTTCACCTTTTGCGAGCTTCTCCTCACCTTCTGCAGCAACGAACTGAGGGCTTACGGGCTGCGAGCTCGAGGCGCAGCCCTTCTCCGGAGCCCCTCCCCGTAGAGCATAGCCCCCCGTAGTCGCCTTCTCAATCGCCCCTACAGTCCCGCTTCCACTCGCCATCCACTATAAATGTGACTTACATTTACTTTTAGATGGTTGATTATGATTCATAAAAAATCAATGGTTAATTTGGAATTATTACGGTGATAATATAATTAGAAGATATGCAATATGTATTAATTTAGTGTAAATAAAGATTGTACCACATATTAGGAAAAAGGAATAGATTGTTAATATGGAGTGGATGATCATGGTGGCTTTCACCATGGTGATCATCCACTCGATAATGGAAGGAAGCAACTCCTTTTCCCATTATGCATGTTGCTAATTGATTGTAATGGTTGGAGATTATGTTTCAACTTGTATTATTGAATATTACATTTAATTTTGAAGATTCCAGATTAATCTCAACCATTGATTATTATTACGAGTGCATTAGAAGTGCATCCTAGTCATCCAATTTATTATAAAATAAAGGATAACCCTAGTCTTTTCGATTAATGCGATTATTGCAACAACTCTCTCTCATATACAGCACATCACATCTCTCTCTCAAACCCTAGTGGTCATCCCTTACCCTAGGTTTGTGGAAACCATGATCTTCGTCACGTTGTTGTCATGCTGTGAGACTGACTGCCCATGGTTATTCATCTTCTTCAACGCCTCGTACTCTAGAAGGTGGTGGATTCCGTACAAAAAAATTAGGAGGTACTTCACTAGTTCGATCGGATGATCTCTTTGGATTGCAAAAAGCACGTGTTCTCATCCATGCACCTATAAGTGCTCTCTACGTCGGATCAAACTTAAGACATGAGATATCTTCTCTTAGATACTTGTAAATCGCAATCACGCTTCAAGAGGTAATCCTATTACTCGTGTGATCTTAATGAAATAGATTAAGAATTGTTCCTAAAACATTTGGTTTCATCTAAAATTTTTAATATCCGATGCACCATCGACTAGTATGATTAGTCGACCTAGAGATCAGATATAATCTGATCTCCACGCTTCCGTGATGCGCAAGGCCTAATTCCTCACCTTCACCAACTGTCGCTTTCAAGTGGAATAGTCCTTACAATTAGAAAGTGTCTCTATGTTCCTGATGTTAGAAGGAATCTTTTATATGTATCAAAATTAGTTGGAGATAAGTCGTTATAGTAATTTTATAGCAAATGGTTCTCCAACAGTAAATGGACTCTATGAATTGAATATGCATGAATATGTCGTGAACACCAATACCAATATTAATAAAAACCTTAAAAGATCAAGGGATGATGTATTTGTCGATATAGACTAGTAAAAGGCAGACGTTTAGATTTTCTAGGCACCCGAAATTTACCAACATGTGAGCATTGTATTTGAGGAAGAATGTTCAGAGCACCATTCTAAGAAAAGTGAAAGATGTGAATGTATACTTCACCTAATACATACTGATGTATGCGGTCTCTTTCACACTACGACTCATAATGGACATCAATACTCTATAACATTTATTGATGATCATTCATGGTATGGTTTTGTCTTCCCGTTATGTCACAAATCCGAAACCTTTGAAAGGTTACAAGAGTTCATAGCTTTGATTGAGAACCATACAAGAAAGAAGATAAAACGAATTCGATCTGACCGGGGTGGCAAATACCTCTCAAATGAATTCGAATAATACCCTAATGAGAGAGGATTTATTTTCAATCTCACTCCTCCAGGTACTCCCCAACTTAACGAAGTTGCAAAGATGCACAACAGATACATGTTGGACATGGTGAGATCAATGAAGAGTAAAGCAACTTACCTCTCAGTTTCTGGGGACATGTAGTAGAGACTGCAGCTTATGTCCTAAATAAGATTCCAACTAAATATGTACCAAGTCGAGAGTACGATACTTAAGAATTTGAAGTTGCTTGGTCGATGTAGAACACGTGGATGCAAGTAAGTTGGAATCTCGCACTAGAAAGTGCTACTTCATTAAACACATAAAGAATGGCATTGGATACCAACTTTATAATTATGAGACTCAAAATGCATTTGTTTCTAGAGATGTCAAATCTCTAGAAGATGATTCCTTAAAAGTCAAGATTATAATGAAGTTAAGGAACTAATCGAGCCTAATGAGATCGTTAAAGTTCCCACACTAGAAACTAAAGACGCAATTGAAAATGACACAATCGTACCTCTTCGAAAGAGTTCTAAGGTGGTAAGACCATCTAAAAGAGACGGATTACATGTATCAGAAGAGTCTGGTGATGATCCAACTTCATATGATGAAGCATTAGCAGATCATGACATGGATAATTTGATGCTAGCAATGAAGTCTAAGATATACTCCATGCATAAGAATGGTGTATGAACCCACAAAGATCCATCTAAAGGGTAAACCTATTTAGTGCGAATGGATCTTCAAGAGAAAGAGGAGACCCGATGGAAAGGTAGAGACCTTCAAAGCACCACTTGCAGCCAAGGGCTACACACAGAGAACATGCATCGATTACGATGAGACATTCTCTCTTGTAACCAAGGTTTTAAATCTCAATTTCGATTTCATTGGGAAATTTCAGCAGTTTCGATGGAAATGTCAAATATAGCTCAAAAAGCCGTTGGTCGACCATATTTTCGCAAATTAAGATCGACCAAGTTATTACAACAATAAATAATTTATAAATACACACTTGCATCACACATATTGCTCATATATGCTCCTTATATCACACATATCGGGCACATCAGCCATTTCGTTGTTAATGATGATTCTTAGTTGATACATATCAGAAATGAATATCATCAAATCCAACTTAAAACAACAATAGCTTACAATTGCACACTTTTATAACACATACCTATCATCTATATGCCTTATATCGCACCTATCGGTCATGTCGGACATATCATTGAGCTAACTGATAGATATTAGAAATATCATTGAGCTTACAGATGGCTTACAAATGCACACTTTTATAACGCATACCTCTCATCTATATGCCTTATATCGCGTTTATCGATCATGTCAGACATATCATTGAGCTGACTGATAGATATTAGAAATGAAAATTGAAATAACTAAGTTAACAACACTTAAAAGACGTCTTTTGCTCATAAAAATATATGAGCATTTGATTCTAAAATGTAGATAATAATTAATGAGACAATATTTAGTTCATAGAAATAATTGTCGTAGACGAAGTTCTAGTAGATTACATAATTAACTATATACTTACAGTAAAGATAATTTATTTACAAAGATAAATGACAAACGGAATGAAACGAACAAGCTATATCGAATATCTAGACGCTATAGAGTTGTTTCATCTCCATTACTAAAACTCTAAAGGGGTGAAGCTCCCCTAAGTTGAAGAATCATCGTATGTACCCCCTGTCACACCATACCCTACCAGACAGGGTGGTCTATGGGGAGCAGGTGTGCTCCTCTTACGGGGATGCGAGGGCAGGGCCCTTGACCCGAAACAAAATATATAAATCATTATGTGTTTTAACATTGGAAAGAGGTAAATAAGTAGTAAAATCAAGCTCACAAGGATAATATCGTTGATTTACATAAGTATCGACGCAATTTCACCAATATCGATCGAAATCCGAGAAATTTTGGATTGAAATCCATGAATTGTGATTGATATAAGTCGATTCGACCCATCTCGGTCGAAATCCAAGAAATCGACATAGAGGAAAGTTTCAATACCCAGGACCTGTCGAAATCAAAATTTTGTGAAATTTCGTAGAATTTTCACGAAATTTCGATCCATGCTTGTAGCCATGCTTAAATTCATCAGGGTATTACTAGCTATAGCTATACATCTGACTATGAAATCTGACCGATGTATGTCAAGACCGCATTTCTCAACGGATATCTCGACGAGGATATCTATATGAAGCAGCCCTAGGGCTTCATAGTTGGTAAAGGCAAAGTATGTCTATGGGCTCAAACAAGCTTCTTATAGTTGGAATATCCAATTTGATGAAACCATAAAGAGTTATGATTTCGTTCAGAATCTAGATGAGCCATGTATGTATAAGAAGCTCAATGGGAGCGTCGTGTTTATTTTGCTTTATGTAGATAACACCCTTATCATTAGGAATGATATTGGGATGTTGATCAGAGTAAGGGATAGTTGTCCCATACTTTGGAAACGAAAAATCTCAAAGAAACCTATTATATCTTGGGTCTGAAATTGTTCAGATTCAGATAAAAGAGGGTATTGGAACTATCACAACAAGGATATATCAAGAAGATCTTGGAAAGATTCAAGATGGATAATTTCCAATATAGGATTTCCTTCCTTTAAGACATGGTATTTACTTACCTAAATGGATGGCTCCTCAAACTATTGAGGAAAAGAAAGTCATGGACGGATGCCCTTATGCATGGGTTGTAGGAAGCTCGATGTATAGCATGATATGTACAAGACCAGACATCTGTTATGCAATGGGAGTGATAAACCATTATCAATCCTGCTATGGAGAGAAACACTGGACCGTAGTGAAAAGCATCATCAAGTACCTAAGAAGAACTCACGACTACGTCTTGTTTTATAGAGATAATGATCTCCAAGCCCCAAGGTACACGGATTCAGACTTCCAATTAGATGTGGATGGCAGGAAGTCGACTTCAATGTTCATATTCCTGTTGAACGATGGTGCTGGGAGCTAGAGAAGCAAGAAATAAGACACCACGACAGAGTCAACAACTGAAACAGAATACATAGCCGCATCAGATGATGCTAAATAGGTTGTGTAGTTACGCAAGTTCATCTTGGAACTGGCAAATTTTCCTCATCAAAATCCCCCATTCCATTGCTCAACGATAATACGTATGCCATAGAGCAAGCAAAGGACTCCGATGGCATCAATGAAGCAAACACGTGGAGAGGAAATACCATATAATCCAAGAGATGCAGAAGCGTGGTGATATCACCATCACCAAGGTTGCCTCTGCAAACAACATTGTTGATATCATCATCACATGGAGGTCATGGCTTCGGAGATAGAAATGAAGAAGGAAAAGTCATTCTGGATTTTGTAACGGTTTATGACTTTTCATAGCAAACACGCTTTAAGAAGAGGGAGGAGCATTTAATTACTTATAAGAGTGGCCAGACTAGAACGCATATAAATTACTTTGCGTTGAGGAGAAGATATCGGTTGTCTTGCAAAGGCTACAAAGTAATTCCATGAGAGAGTTTGACAACCCAACATCGCTTGTTAGTCATGTATGTGCAAATAAAAGGGATGGAAAAGAAAAGGAGGGTTTCCAGGATCACTAGAGCTAGATGGTGAAATCTTCATTTAAAGCAATCAAGCTTCGGGGAGGAGGTTTTAGAAAACTTATCTTAAGATTATAACAGAAGTGCAAATGAGATGTGAGAGGGGGTAGCATCTTGTATTCGAATGGTAGCCAAAGAGATGCTAAACGAGTCAAAGGGAGGAGTTCCAGGCCAAAAGGAGGGTTCGTGGTGGAGTAGATGAGTGCAAGAGAAGCTTAAAATTAAAAGAACATGCTTTAAAGACATGTCTAAGGATAGAACAGAGGAAACTATCACAAACTATAAAATAGCAAAGAAGGAAGCAAAGAAGGGTGTAAGCGAAGATAAGTCAAAAGATTATGAAGTTTTTTTACAGAAATATCGACTCTAAGGAGGGCCAAAAGGATATATTCAGATTGACCAAAGCAAGAGAGAGAAAGATCAAAGACCTTTCTCAAGTGAGATACATTAAGGATGAGGAAGGATACGTGTTCGTTACTCAGAAGGATATAGAGACAAGATGAAAGCAGTATTTCCATAAGCTTTTCATTGGAGAAGGAAATAGAGAGATCACTTTGGGAGATCTAGCTAGTAGTGAAAGTTACTTGAATCATGCAAGCTATAGACGAATACAAAGGTAGAAAGTAGAGGAGGCTTTAAAGGTCATGAAACCTGGGAAATATGTAGGAACTGATGACATTTCTATAGAAATATGGATAGTTCTAGGTGAGTGTGGTTTGACTTGACTTACAAATGTATTTAATGTTATTTAGTGAAGCAAGAAAATGCCTGAAGATTGGAGGAGAAGCATCGTGGTGCCTCTTTATAAGAACAAAGGAAACATTCAAAATTGTTTGAATTATAGAGGTATCAAGTTAATGAGTCATACTATGAAAATTTGGGAACGTGTAATCGAAAGAATGTTGGGGCAAGTTTCCAAAGTAAAAGAAAACCAAATCCGATTCATGTCAAGTCACTCAACTATTGAAGCCACCCACTTGTTGCGGAGAACAATGGGGATTTATAGAGCTAAAAGGAAGAATCTCCATGTGATTTTCATTGATTTGGAGAAGGCGTATGATTCTGTCCCACGGGAGATATTGTGGAGAGTTTTTGAGAAGAGACAGGTACATGGCCTATATATTAACCTCATAAAAGATATGTATGATAGGGCTTCATCTTGTGTAAGGATCCAGTCTAGGAAGATTGGCTATTATAACATAAACATTAGTCTGCACTAAGGTTCAGCTTTGAGTTCATTCTTTTTTACTTTGATTATTGATGAATTGACTAGCAACATTCAAGATGAGATACCTTGGTGTATGTTATTTGCTGATGATATTTTGGTGATTGATGAGACTGGAGATGGAGCAAATGAGAATCTTGAGGTTTGAAGATATACATTAGAGACTGTTAGAAAATAGGAAGCGGAAGCGGAATCAGAAATAAAGATAAAGAACTTGGAAGTACACAAGATTTTAACGTGGAACCCTACTCCCTAAGGAGCGGGATGAAACCACAGGAGAAGGCCTCAAAGGGCCAGGTTATGCATTGCACTTTCTCAATGGATACAGGAGGTCTGGAGCTCCTTATATAGCCTCCAAGTCCCACCACTGGTAGATGTGGGACTAAACACATGGATGGGGTAAATGGATCCTAGAGGTATCCATTTACCCATTTACAACTTAACAGGCACACAACCAAATACTCCACCACTCCCCCTCAAGCTGGAGCATGCAATGCTCAACTTGGACAAACAGAAAGAAACTCAACTCACAATACATGACACTACAGACAATATCAACTCAACGCGCACAACTGTCGGCTGCTGTCGAGGACGTTGCTTCTCATGTCGTGCAGGTGAGGAGGACGAACGGGCTGGAGTGTGAGTCAACTGAATCTCCTCATCGGAGAGCATGTGCTCTGTACTGCGCCTGTCAGAGTCACTGCAACTGAAAATGAGTCTCCACATGGAGAACTCTGGCCTGCCACAACAATGAGGACAACTGCTCCATCTCTGAAAAGGGCCGAACTGAAAAGGCCGTGGAAGTGCAATCCTCGTCGGAGTCCACGGTCGCTGGAGAATGGAGTCTGAAAGAAGTCTCCTCGTCGGAGAACTGGATCTCTCCCATCTGGCACAGAGAATGGTACTCTACTCTGGAGCACCTATGATACCACATGAAAACCCTTGCCAACATGGCATAGGGAATGGTCCTCTACTCTGGAGTCCCTATGGCTCACATGAAAACTCTGGCCGAAACAACAACAAAAATGATGGGGATCATGATAAAAGATGGCAAACATGTGCATATCTGAAAAGAAGACCGCATATTCATGTGTGTCTGAAATTGGAAACTCGGAAACATCTGACGTCGAGTCTGAACAACTGTAGAGTCTGAATCTGAATGGCATGCAATCTAAAGTCTGGAAAATCTGGAAAATCTGACAAACTCGCATGTGACTCTACACAATACTCCCCCTTTCTCCCATTTTTGTCGAAAAACATGGACGCCGACCAAGTTGGGAGAAGACAACAATGATGGGGATAACCAAATAAGCCGAAAATAATAATTTTTTCGGCTTTTCTCCAAAAAAAATCTCGGCTATTTTCATTTTTTATAGCCATCAATTTTTAAAATCATCTTTTTAAGTCGTTTCAACCTTTTTTTAATGGCTTTTCATTTTTGATTTTTTTGAAAACTTTTGCGTACGGCTTTTTATTGTACGCGCCTTTTCCTCTCTTTTTTTCAAAGGGCTGCCCTTTTTTTTAATACACTGCAGGGCCCAGTTGGGCCTGAACTCTCATTTCACACAAATAACCGAATTTTTTTAAGTAACGGCAGCCTTAGGGTTCTCATCGTGGGAACCCCTTCGAAACGCAACCCCCATGGGTTTTCGGCTCTTGTCGCACGCCGTCAGCACCAGGAGGGCTCCTGCCTGGAGCTCTCGTCACCGCGCGCGCGATGGGACCTAGAGCCTGATGAAGGCGGGTGCGCATGTGCTGCGGCTCGATAGGAGGTGATGTGGGGAGATAGAGGCGTCGCTGGAAGATGTTTCACCTATAGGAGGTGATGCGGGGCCTTGTTGCCGCCTGGTTTGTGGTGCTTTCGCGCCTCCTGCACGAGGGAAAACAGAAGGTGTACACGGCGATGGGCCCGCCACTAGGGATCTGGAAAAGGGCGGGCGGGGCCTCGCCACCTGCTGGAAGGGGTGCGACGCGAGGGCTAGGGCTTCACCGAGACCCATCGGGAATCGCGCAGGGAGGGGACTTGTCGTGAACCGCCTGAAGGCGCTATTTGGAGGTTTCGAGTGCCGTCTGTGAAGTGTGAACTGCGCCAAGGAGATGAGGGTGTTGCCTGGGAACATGTGCTCTAGGAGTACGGGGGCTGAGGATCACTGCAAGATGTATGGATGCATGGAGAAAATGTCGACGACGATCTCCACAGTTGCACAAGTTAGGGTTATCCGCCGCCTGGGGACTCTTGAGATGCGGGCAGAAAATAGGGTTTCATTCTGAAACCCTGGGATGCGAAAGAACAATGCCAGATCTATAACTTGATGATTTTAATAATAATACTCCTCCAACTTCAATCAAACAATCGAAGAACTGGATAATCGAATCTCGAGAAGAATACAAACAAGGAACTTGAAATCCTCGAGAATCGACCCGCTCTGATACAATGTTAGAAGGGAAGTAGAAGCGGAATCAGAAATAAAGATAAAGAACTTGGAAGTACACAAGATTTTAACGTGGAACCCTACTCCCTAAGGAGCGGGATGAAACCACGGGAGAAGGCCTCAAAGGGCCAGGTTATGCATTGCACTTTCTCAATGGATACAGGAGGTCTGGGGCTCCTTATAGAGCCTCCTCAGAGCCTCCAAGTCCCACCACTGGTAGATGTGGGACTAAACACATGGATGGGGTAAATGGATCCTGGAGGTATCCATTTACCCATCTACAACTTAACATGCGCACAACCAAATACTCCAACAGAGACTAAAGGATTTCATATAGGTAGGACTAATATTGAATATATGGAGTGCAAATCGAGGTGAAGATTGGTGACGATAACATTAAGAAGAAAGATTCTTTTAGATACTTGAGATCTATTTTGCAACATGATGGGAAAATTGATGGAGATGTTATTCATATAATAAAGGTAGGTTGGCTAAAGGGAGCGGAGCCTCTGTTGAACTATGTGATAAGAAAATTCCTATGAAAATCAAAGGAAAGTTTTACAAATTAACCGTAAGACCTGCTAAACTCTATGGATCTGAATGTTGGCCTGTGAACCATAGATATGTGCAGAGAATAGCAATTGCAGAAATGAAAATGATAAGGTGAATGTGTGGACATACACGTAAAGACCGGATTCGGAATGATGTAATCAGAAGGAAAGTGGGTGTAGCTCTGATCGAGGATAAGATGCGAGAAAATTGCTTAAGGTGGTTTGGTCATTTGCAATGGCCTCAAATTTCAACGAAATTCCACCGAAATTTCCATTTCTTTAGGTCACCGAAATCGAAACGCTGCCTTATTTCTTTTTCCACGATTTCAATGAAATATCAATAAAATGTCAAAGAAATTTTATCGAAATTACATGCCATTTCAGCGAAACAACAAAAATAAGGGAATCTACCCTTCGCTTTCATCGAAATTTACATATATTTATGAATATTTACTTTTTTATTCACTAATGTGTTGAGTTGTTAGATTGCTTTATATTGTTTAAAGAAGTTTCTTTAGTTAGTTTTTGAATTTAAGATCTAAATCCAATCAAATCAGTTAGACACAAGATTTGAGAGTCAAATTCAAGTTTTAATTGAAGATCTTTATATTTTTTGTTTTCTTTTATTTTGATATATATGTTTTTATTAGTAGATATCATAGGTGTCACATCATTCTTATTGAAGAGATACTCTTTCTTGGCCTATGTTCTTCTCTGTTATTATTGTATGTGACATCATTATATTCATGTCCAAAAGGAGAAATCAATGGCTTCTAATTACGATTTCAAAACTGAGCAGCATACTACTTTTGTTATTGTTGGGACTACTTGATGGAAATTTAATGTAATATATTATGTTAATATCTCACTATTAGCAAAAAAATCCTGTTAGAAAATCGGAAGCGGAAGCGTAACATGGAATAAAGATAAATAACAAGAAGAGAAGAACGGGATTTTAATGTGGAACCCTACTCCGTGAGGAGCGGGATGAAACCACGGGAGAAGCCCTCAACGGGGGATGTTATGCATTGCATTTTCTCAACTATTACAGGAGGCCTGAGGCTCCTTATATAGCCTCCACAGGGCCTCCAAGTCCCACCCACAGGCGGTGTGGGACTAAACACTGGATGGGGGTAAATGGATCTTCTCCAGGATCCATTTACCCTGTTACAACTCAATGGGGCGCACATAACCAATACTCCAACACTCCCCCTCAAGCTGGAGCATGCAATGCTCAGCTTGGACAAACAGACAGAAACTCAACTCAACGCTACAAGACACTACGGACAATATCAACCCAACGCGCACATGCTGCAGTCGAGGACGTTGCTTCTCATGCCGTGCAGGTGAGGAGGACGAACGGGCTGGAGTGTGAGTCAACTGAAGACTCGTAACCTGACCATCGAGTCTGAACTTGCGCCTGAAGTCTCCTCGTCGGAGAACTGGGTCTCTCCCATCTGGCTCAGAGAATGGTGCACTGCTCTGGTGTACCTATGATACCACATGAAAATCCTTGCCCTTAAGGAAATGGTCCTCTGCTCTGGAGTCCCTATGGCTCACATGAAAACTCTGGCCTGACAACTAGAAGAATGATGGGGACCTCTGACAAAAGATAGCAACTTATGCTCATCTGACAATGACCGCACACTCATGTGTGTCTGAAACTGGAGACTCGGAAACAATGATCGTCGAGTCTGAAACCGAACTGTAGAGTCTGATCAACTGGTTCGCCTCTGGAGAATCTGATATCGGAAGAAGACCTGTGACTCTACACAACACTCCCCCTTTCTCCCATACTTGTCGGAAACTCAACATCGACAAAGTTGGGAGAAGACAAGATATAAATATGGGGAGAGAAACAGAAGCCGATTACAAAGTTTTGTTTTCTTCTTCGGCTTCACAAAAACATGGATTTTGACCGTTTCATTTTTTTTTCCGGCCCCTTTTTTTTGCAATTTTTTTAAGCCGTTCAATCATTTTTTTTATATCGGCTTTTGCAACTCTTTTTTTTTTTTGAAATTGCGTACGACTTTTCTTTGTACGCGGCCTTTTTTTTTTGAAATGCGTACGATTTTTTTTTTGTACGCGATCCTTTTTTTTTTAATCTAAAGAAAATTCGGCCCGCAGGGCCTTAACATTTTTTTTTCACTCACTCTAGGCCCACTTGGGTTCAAAAACAAGTAACAACCCAACATGGCTTTCTTTCTCTCTTCCCTTCTTTTCTTTCTTTCCTTTTTTTTTGTATCTTTTCTTTTTTTTTTTAAGCCCAACATTGGGCTTCTTTCATCTTCCTCCTTTTTTTTTCCATCTCTTCATTTTTTTTCTTGAATACACGACATGGCCCATTTGGGCCTGATCTTGAAGCCCAACAAAAACCCCCTGTTTATTTTTCTCGTGACCGCATGCCCTTGGACCAACAATTTTTTTTTAAAAAAAAAATAAAGGGCTGCATGCGGCTTAGGGTTTCCAGGAACCCTTTTTTTTAAGTCGCGCCGCCTCGGGGCTTTTCCACGCTTCTGCTGCGCGAGGGTCTGATACCGCACCACCGGCGCCGCTGATGTGAGAAGGAGCAGGCGGAGGAGCTTGCCGTTGATGGGTCCCGCCTGCGCCACTGATGGGGGAAGGAGCAGGCGGAGGAGGGGCTTGCCGCGATAACAAGACTCCAGCGGCACCATGAGGGGGACTCGCCGTGAGGGGCTGCGCGCGATGGAGGATGAAGGCGCAGCATCGCCTGCTCGCGGGGGGGGGGGGGGGGGGGGGGTCATCCTTGGAGGTTGCGCGAAGAGGAGAAGGGGATTCCGCCTGGGGAGAACTTGGCATCGTCTGGGATCTCCGCCGCTGAACTTGGGGATGTGCCTGGGGATGCGCCGTTGGGCAGAACCTGATGGGGCCCGATGGAGCCTGCTGGAACGTCTCGTGCGGCCTTGGGATTTCCTGGACTGTGAGGGATCTTAGGGCACCGTCTGCGCGTGGCGTTTTTGCCAAAGGTGGGGCCTGGATGGTGCCGCGCGCACTGGAATCGGAGCGCGCCTGGGGTTCAAGTCGCCAAGATGGAGGTGCGGCTTGGAGTCGTCTGGAGTCGCGCGCGGAGAAGGAGCGCCGTCTGGGTTGCTTCGAGCCTTTGCATGATGCTGCCTGGAATGTTAGGGCTCACGAAGGAGCCCCTGTAGATGCTTTGCAGCAAGAACACATACGCGAAGATCTGTTAACAGTGAGTTGATGACGGCGCTGTGAGGAGACTTGGATCTTGGAAGATTTAGGGTTTCAATGAGAAACCCTAGAGAACAAAATCTCGGATCTGGAGAACTACATAACTGAATAATTTCTAGGGTTTTATCTCAACCCTAGAACATGAACTGATCAAATCTCGATAAAATAAAGCATAATGAAAAAGCCTCGAGAATCGAACCCGCTCTGATACCATGTTAGAAAATCGGAAGCGGAAGCGTAACATGGAATAAAGATAAATAACAAGAAGAGAAGAACGGGATTTTAACGTGGAACCCTACTCCGTGAGGAGCGAGATGAAACCACGGGAGAAGCCCTCAACGGGGCATGTTATGCATTGCATTTTCTCAACTGTTACAGGAGGCCTGAGGCTCCTTATATAGCCTCCACAGGGCCTCCACGTCCCACCCACAGGCGGTGTGGGACTAAACACTGGATGGGGGTAAATGGATCTTCTCCAGGATCCATTTACCCTGTTACAACTCAATGGGGCGCACATAACCAATACTCCAACAAATCCATCTTTCATCTTATTTATTAAGTTGAAGAATATTAGAATTCTTTATTTTTTTTAGATGAGTTTTCAAGTAACCTCTCAAAATTTCAGCCATTTCACCGAAATTCCACCGAATTTCTCTTTCCACACTTACCAAAACGAAATCGAAATCCGACATTTAAGGCCCCGGTTGGGATTTTGAGCCAGCTAAGAAAGGGAGAGGAAGGCCCAAGAAGTGTTGGAATGAGACTATCCAAAGAGATCTTAGTTTTTAAATCTAAACCCGAAAATGGCCCAAGATAGATATGAATGGAGGTGAAGAATCCATGTAGTCGATCCTACTTAATGTGGAAAAAGGCTTTGTTGTTGTTGTATTTTGGTGTTCAAAGATATGTGTTGCATCAGATATTGGGAGTGTGTTCTTCATCACACGTTTTGCTTCAAACTTTTGTTTATGAAGTTGTTGGGTTTCTTATGAAATCCTGGTTTTCCACGCCAACGGTGAACAGTCCCAACTTCAGGCCACGTTCCAGACCATCGCCATGCCTCGCCTCCTAGCGGTGCGTGCACCATGCTCAGCCCCCACGGTTGGTGTTGTGCCCTCGTTCCAGATCTCCATCCACGGGCCAAGGCCCTAAATGTCGGTTTCGATCACTATTTCGGTATCGGCCAAAACAGAATTTCGAAGGAATTTCGATGGAATTTCGACCGAAATTTCGGTCATTTCGACCATTTTTTGTACTAGGACCCCCATATTTCGGTCATTCCGATCGACTTTCGATTTGGACTGGATATCGATATTCGACAGAAATTCGACCGAATTTCGCTGAAATTTGAGGCCATGCCACGGGCAAGACCTAGAGGCCTAACACCTTCATCTTTTTCGACGATGTGTGCTTCCTCCACGCACTACCTCACCACCACCTCTCCTGCTCGATCCACCCGGATGGTGTTGCTCATCTCATCCGAGCCACCTTCCATTGCCAACACCTCTCTGCACATGGTTCTCCTCCAGATCATACGAATCGATACTACTCTCTGATGCGGTGAGTGTGGATCTTCGTAACTCAATACTACTCCTTTCGGTGTTCTCGACGATGTACGCTTCCTCTGGGCACCACCACCTCCCCCTCTCGATCCAACCAGATGGTGACACTCTTCTCCATTATCGTTCCAGATCTCCATCCACGAGCAACACCTAGAGGCCTAACACCTTCATCTTTTTCGACGATGTATGCTTCCTCCATGCACCACCTCACCACCACCTCTCATGCTCGATCCAACCGGATGGTGTAGCTCATCTCATCCGAGCCACCCTCCATTGCCAACACCTCTCTGCACATGGTTCTCCTCCAGATCGCACGAATCGATACTACTCTTTGATGAGGTGAGTGTGGATCTTCGCGGCTCAATACTACTCCTTTCGGTGTTCTCGATGATGTACGCTTCCTCTGGGCACCACCACCTCCTCCTCTCGATCCAACCAGATGGCGACACTCTTCTCCATTAAGCGGCGATGATCGGGTGCCCCATCGGAGGAAGGAGGCGCAAATGATATGGCGGGTTCTCTACAACCCTAGTCGACGCAAGCAGAAAAAAATGGGGGTTGTTCCCCTCCTTTTTTAAAAAAAAGGGAAGGTGATGGCCCAAATGGGCTACGACTGTTTTAAAAAAAGAGAGGAGTTTTTTGTTTGGGTCCAACGATGGACTACTGTTATGAATTCAACCAATGGGCCCATTGAGTTTTTTAAAAGAAAAAGGGGGAGAAAGGGGAGCATGACTCTTCAATCCCTATTGGGCTACAACTGCATTTTGAGCCCAACGAGCCTTGTTAAAAAGAAGAGAGAAGAGAGAAGTAAAAGAACGGGGCTAAGGGGCATTTCGGACCCCGTAATTGGGCCCAAAGTGGGTTGATCTGAAGCAAAAAAAAGAGGTGGTCGTACAAAAAGGCGGTCGTACAAAAAGAAGCCGAATGAAAAAAGAAAGAAAGAAAGAGTAACCAAGAAAAAAGAAAAAAAAGAGATGGCTAGAAAAAAATTGATTTGTGCAAAAAAAAGCAAAAAATGCATGTTTTGATTTCTCCCAACTTGATGAATCAAGATCTTATTCTATCAATTATGGGAGAAAGGGGGAGTAAGAGAGGGCATGTTTTTCTACTTAAGATGGATCTTCTTTGATGTATCATGTGAAGATGTGATGTATATCTTTTCTTTTTGTTGCAAGCTGCGGCTTTCTCAGCTCCAACTTGAAAGGAAGTGTTGAAGTATGCAATAGAGGGGTATTTTTTTTTTGGAATCCAAAAGCAAGGGGGATACACTCGGCGGTGCACGCCCCAAAAATTTATTCAACATAAAAGGGAAAAAGAGAGGGAAAAGAAACAACCATACTACAGAACCATTACACTGCCCAATCCCCCACCAAGTGCTTAGCAAAAATCCCCACATTCTCCTTATAGAACCTTTGGCCCGAGAACAACAACTCATTCCTTCCGCGCCAGATTGCCCATAGCACGGCCACCGGAAAAAACACCTCCTTCACCGGCCTCCCCTTATTAGCCCGAACCGAAGCGAAGTCCAGAACGTCTGAAAGTCATTAGTGCAGCACCAATCCAAACCAGCCCCCTGCCACACTTCAATCACCTTGGGGCATAAAAAGAAGAGATGCTCCACGGTTTTGATCGCCGCAATGCAAAGCAGACACCTGTCGAAAATGAAACCTAAAATCCTAGCACAACGGTCCCGCGTCATCAACCTCTGCCTCCTTAACAGCCACAAGAAGAAGCCAACACGCTCAGGAAGCTTGAGAGCCCACAGAAAAGCACAATCCCGGATCACATCCTCCGACTGCGACGGAGGCGACCGCGAGATAGCCCCAAAGGCCTTCTTGACCGTGAACGGGGTCTCCCACCAGCACCAGTGATCACGCCCCCCGTAGGGCGCCCTACCTCCCTCACAGCATCGAGCAAAGCCAAGAATTCCTCCAACCTCTGATCAGAAAAATTCGCAAAAAACCTTGAGCACCAATTCCCATCTATCCAGCAGGCCCCAACCGAACACGAATTATCGTCAGCCAAAGCAAATAACCGCGGGAAGCGAGAACAAAGGGCTCCCCCTCCCGTCCAATCGTCCGTCCAGAAAGAGAAGGACCCCCCCCCCCCCGGACTGGTCTGAACAGCGTGATATTCCTCATGAACACCTCCACAACCCCCCTCCAAAACATGGTGGGGGGAGCACCATGGGAGGCCAGTAAAGGTGAGCCGCCCCCCATGTCATAAATCCTCCGCACCACATTGCAGCACAGATCCTCCCCCGGCCCCCAAATCCTGCTCGCCCACTTAAGGAGCAAGGCATCGTTCATTTGCTCGATCGATTTGATACCCAGCCCCCCTGATCCTTTCTGCGAGTAATATCCTCCCATCCAACCAGGTGGATCCCCCTCGACTCACCCCCCTGCTTCCCCCACATGAAGGCACGCATACGCTTCTTCAATCGAGACCTGATTCCCTTGGGCATCCGCCGGTTGGACAAAAAATAAATCAGAATCGATGAAAGAACCGCTTTAAGTAGAACAAGCCGGCCCCCTCTCGATAAAATGGCGGACTTCCAACCAGCCAATCTCGCCTACACTTTCTCCACTACCCTCGGCCAATCTCTCAGCCGCGTCCTCCCCACGTTCAAGGGCATCCCCAGGTACTCCATCGGCAAAGAATCGCAAGCCGACCCCAAAGCCACCGCAAACGCGCCGCTGTCCAGACCCGCAGCACTGAAAGGCACGAACTTAGACTTGCCTTCGTTCATCACCAAACCTGAGAGCTCGCCAAAGATCTCCAGAGCCACGGCCATACCCCTCGCCTCCTCACCCCCCCCCAAAAAAAACAACATATCATCGGCATACTGCAAGATTGGGACATGCACATCCCCCCTGGAGTAGCCCCTCGAGAGGGGTCATTGCTGACCATACGAGCCGCAAAGTCCGAAAGAACATCAGCCGCCAGAATAAATAGCAAAGGAGCAAGGGGGCACCCCTGGCGCACCCCCCTCCGAGGCTGGATCCACCCCCCCTCCGGGCGGCCATTGACCAATATAGAGAAAGAGGCAGTGGTGATACACCGCCTCACCCACGAAATCCACATCTCCGAGAATCCCTTCCTCCTAAGCACCGATCAGAGAAATCTCCAGACTCCAATCAAGGCTATCGTAAGCTTTTTTAAAGTCCAAATTCCAAAGGATACCACGTGCGTCCCTCCTCTTCCAATCCGCAATGATCTCCGACGCAAGTGTGAGACAATCAGAAATCTGCCTCCCAAGAATGAAGGCTGATTGCGTCGGGGAGACGACACCGCCAAGAATGCCGCTCAGACGAATAGCGAGAACCTTCGCAATAATAAGATAAATGGCGTTGGAGACCGCAATAGGGCGAAAGTCGTCGATGGAGGCCGGCGCCGACGTCTTGGGCAGCAAAATAATATGTGCACGGTTGATCCTGTCGAAGCCTGTGTTTCCCTGACAAAACTCCAGAGCTACCTCCATCACCTCATGGCCCATGAGATCCCAAAAATCCTTGTAAAACGACACCGAGAACCCATCCGGGCCAGGAGCCGCATCTGCATTAAGCTCCCACGCCGCAACCTTGAGCTCCTCCAAGGTCATATCACGAACGAGCACGTCAACGTGCGAGACCGCCACCGCACGCGTGCCCGGACCCAGCCACCTCCACAGCCTTGGAATAGTCGCCGAAGACACGCCCTTGAAATAGTCCGCAATAGCCCTTCCCATCTCTCTGTTCCCCTCCACGTGAGTCCCCCCAATGGTGATGGACCGCAACGCATTCGCCATGCGCCTCCCACTAGCCACACGATGAAAGAAAGAGGTATTCGCGTCCCCCTCCCGAAGCCAAACGCTCCTCGATCGCTGCCTCCACTCCGTCACGCGCTTCTTATCCTCCAGAGCAACTTTCACCTGAGCAGCAGCGCGGTCGGCCAACTCCTCCGTCGTGAGATCCCTGAGATCCCCAAGCGCGTTGAGACACCGGATAGTCTCCTCCGCGTCCTTTCTTGCGGCACATCTGGTTGCCCTAGATTCCCTCTTGAAGGCCGATAGCCGAACCCGCAACGAAGCCAGCTTTTGTGCAAAGCGTGACGCAGCGGACCCCGAAACGACCACCTCCGACCAATGTGCCGCCACCAAGTCCTTGAAATTGTCCTCCAACAGCCAGCACTTTTCATATCTGAACAAACCCCGCTGCACAGGAGCCTCCCTCGAGCACCAAATAATTGGGCTGTGATCCGAGCACCCCCGCGGCTTCGCCTCCACCGAGGCAAGAACAAAGGCTTCCAAAAGCTCGTTGGAAGCAAGGAACCGATCAAGATGCGACCGAGAATTGGCACTCCTCCAAGTATACGCGGTGTCCACCGCATCCAACACCTCGAGGCCTAACGAGTCCACGGTGTCCGCGAAGGTCAGCGAGCCCGGGTCCTGACCACCCCTGCCCCCAGGCATGTCCGAAGAGAGAAGGATAACATTGAAATCCCCCCCGATTAGCCAAGGGGCACCAGCAACGGACCTACCCACCTCCAGAAGATCTTCCCAAAGCTCCCCCCATCACCACACCACAGCAAGGACCATAGCTGCAGGACACCGCCAACCGAAGGGAGGAAGTCAAACACACCAGCACCATCGTCAGCCCATGCTTCCCACGAACCACCGAGTCCAAGGACATGCCCGAGGACCGCCATGCCACCAGCATACCGCCCGAGGATCCCACCGCGTCGAAAGCACAAAACTGGTCCAGGGCCCCCGCCCCAAAGGATCTCCAAATGTCATCTGCCATAGATTGCAGTTCAAAGCCTGTAAGGTCTGGGGCTTTGGTTGGGGGGCGTCGCCCGGAGGCCGTGGCCCAGGAAGGGGTGGTCGATCGGGACTCGGGTGTGCATGCGCTGATCGGTTATGCAGTAAGGGGCGTTGTCGATTTGGACGAGGTTCTTCCCCATTTACGTGGGTTCCTGGGCGCGCGTTTCGAGGGAGATGTGGTGAAGCTCGATGCTACCAGGTGCTGCGTGCGTGGCTTGTCGCTGACCAGAGGGATCGATTGCTTCGCAATGGTGATGTCGCAAACGTCTGCTGGAGAGGTTTTCGTTTCGCGGATGGTGCCTGTTCGGAGATGGAAGTGTGCGTGGCGAGGGTTAAGGGCGTTCCTTTCCTCTCGCGCTCGCTTGGATGCCTGAGGAAGGCCTTGCGGCGCTGGGACTTAGTCAGGGAAGTGCTGGACGATGGGCTTCGGCCTGGGCTGTCTGTGGAGGACACGAGGATCCTTTTTGAATGCAGCAAGAGTTTTCTCGACTATATTGGGGGAAGAAGCACGTTCGCAGAGATGGAGGTCGGCTGCTATTCTTTCAAAATCGAGTTGCTGGCAGAAGAACCGCCGCCCCCTCCGGTGGTGCAGGTGGAGGAGGCCGGCGGAGGATCCGAGGATGCTTCGGATAACGTGTTGGCGGTTGGGTTTCCGAGGAGGCCCCTCAGTGGAGTGGCTCAACCTCTTCCATGCACGCGGCGTTTCGGTAACTCCTCTTCGGCTCTGTTCATGCCGCCTAACATCTTCCTTTTGCATGGTGACGTGGGCAGACGTCCTCCTGTTGTTTCGGCGTCTGTGTTGGAACCGGTTACGGAGCTGGGCTCAAAGTTGCGGGCTGAAGACTCGGACCCTCTCGCGGATGCGTTTAATGGTTCTTTTCCTAGTGCGGATCTGGGGGGCTTGCGTGGTTCGGGTTTCAGGTGGGCGGGTTCGGATCCCGTGTTGCCCGCTCCGATGGTGACGACCGGTACCTCGTCGACGTGGTTCTTTCCATCTTGGGAGGTCCTTGGCGCGCAGGGGGATGCTTCCAAGGTGGTCTCGTTCTCTCTATTCTCTCATGGCTCGGAGGTGGGGAGTGCTTGGGCACGACCTGCAAAAGGTGTGGTCGCTGCGCCCTCTTCTTCGGCCCCCGACTCATCTACCCCCGGTGACCTCGAGCGGGGTGCTTCGGATGCCCCTGCTTTGGAGGTGTCTGACCTCGACTGCGGCGAAGGGACGAGCGACAAGAGAAGCGGAAAGAGATACAGAAGGCGGAACAGATCCAGGCCGGCGCGGGCGAAGGAAAGGCCTTGCTCGCCTTTGAAGATGCTCGTGGCGGAGACCGCGGGGTGGCCAGAATCCTTGGGAGCTTCGAAGGTTCCAGATGAAAGTACTGTCTTGGAATGTTCGCGGGCTTGGTGACCCGGATAAGCGGAGAGTTGTGGGATCCGGGTGCATTGAATGGGGGTGCGACAATAGAGGGGTAATTGGATCCCTACATGATCCAATTATCTCCCCCCACTTCATGTTTAGTCCCACATCTACTAATGTAGAAATTCGGTCTGTCTGTGGGGCTATATAAGGAGCCTCACAATCCACGTACTCAAGGAGAAATTCAATATAGAATATCCGACCCTTTGAGGCCTTCTTCCGTGATTTCATCGCGCTCTTTAGGGAGCATGATTTCACGTAAAATCAAGTGTTTCGTATTTATTATCTATTGATTATCAATTGCTCCCGCGTTCTTTAGATTTCAATAATAATAAAACATCAATAGATAAAAATTTTTATTTATTTACAAAAATTCACGGTTTAATGTACTACTTAAACGAATATATCCATATTAACATACTAAGATTTATAGTCCAATGTGCTACATTGATTGTTTTTGTTCACGGTGATTTATAAGACAAAGTCGATACATAATAAATGCAAAACAAAAACATGATATATTCATGGTTCAATATCCTGCATCATTTTTTGTTCATGTTGCTTTTTAAAAGAACAAATTAAGTACAAAACATATAAATAACTAAATAAATATGTTTAATAAGATATTTTAGAAAGATGTGTTCTGGGAAATAAATGAAAAAAACAAAGGAAATCTGAGGTGGCACCTCAAGACTGCCTCATCGCCTTGTCACCTTGATACCGCCTCAAAGAGTACTAGGGATGAAAACTGATACCTAATCTGTTTATATCCACATTCATTAAATAGATGATATGATGCCATTTTCTTATATATGACGAACACAAATGCAAATATGAATATTGAAACTGATCGGACAAATATGAATACACATTTAATTTTCTTACCTTCGACAAATATGAATGTTCAAATTTTACAGGAAAATATTTTTTATATGAATATTCTTTTTTTGGAGGATACGAATACATATATGAATAGGAACATGAATATGAATGTTTGAAATTTTGAAGGGTCCCAATACGAATATCCTACCGATATGAATACAATAAGCTCTATTTTATTATTCATGATTTTATATCCATTCTCATTGTTAAAATATTAAATCTACTTGTTCTATATTGGAATTTGTTGTAAACCTGAAATGCTTATAGCTTAAGTAAATTAGAATATGCTTAGCATTCATATTCATTTATCAAATATCTGTGCCTGAATTGTCAATGCATTTGTATTTTTGAGGATATGATTCCCCAGTTTGCAAATGTGTATGATATTCACAATCATATTCCTATCCGAATCTGAATTTCAAATATGATAAGGATATGATAACGCCAATATTTGTATATGTATCCAATCGTTTTCATCCCTACTCGAGATTGTGAGGCATATATCCCACTTGGATTGATCAAGGATATCACCTAGATGAGGTTTTCATAGAAAAACGCCTTGAAATGTGTTTTTAAAAACAATACTTTTTTTATCACTGACCACCTATTATATAATTAGTTTTAATATTTGTATTATCCAATTAATTAGATTGATTAATTGGAATCTAGAAAGTATGAATTCATTGACAACGTAAATTTACACTAAACGGGCTTTAATTCCAAAATATGTGTTATGAAAAATGCAAACTCCAACTAAGAATAATGACGAGGTCTAGCCATATTTTTTTAGGTTAGGTTATTCTTCATACCAAGAATCTTAAAATGAGGGCTATATTGCATACCAAACTAGGATGGCGTTATTAGCTAGCTCACTTCTCAACTTGGCCATCCCGGATGTTGAGTAAGTTGTGGTCTCTCTGGAAAAACCAAAAACTGGGGGAGGTAATGTTGGCACCATCTTAATATAATGGGGGTTGCTTAAGTTAATGTTAGGTTGCAAGATAAGCGTAGATAAGCCTCTACTCTTGGCCTCTTGGGATACTAAGCCAACTATAGCTAAGTTAGTATGGGAAGAATGAACGAACTGAGAGACCAAGATTCAAAGCACATTGGTGTGTACACAAACAACAACAACAAAGCCTTTTCCCACATTAAGTAGGGTCGGCTACATGGATTCTTTGCCTCCATTCAGATTTATCTTGGGTCATTCTCGGGCTTAGATCCAAAAAAACTAAGATCCCTTCGTATAGTCTCATTCCAACACTTCGTGGGCCTTCCTCACCCTCTCTTGACCGGCTCAACAAAGTGAAATCATGTGATCAAAAAAGGATTGACGTTGATAGGGCAAGGACGCAGCTTGCAACTTGCATGCAAGTAACTCTGGTCTAGAGTCAGATAAAGTCACGTCCAGTCCCCATCTAGTGCAGGTTATATTCTGCTTCTCTAAATGATATGTCTCCACTTGCATACAGATCATGCCCTCGTAAGTCCAAGTTCTGCTACTGTCTTGCATACGGATCGTGCCCTCGCAAGTCCAGTTCCTTTTTACTGTCTTGCATACGGATCATGCCCCCGCAGTTCCAAGTTCCTTTCCTGTCAATATAATTAGCCATCAATCATCAACAAGGACTTACGACCACCTTTATTAAAAAGGGCTAAGCTGAGTTGAGCTTGTTTCAATCTCCAGAAGAAGTATAGGTTCCAACAAGGAAAGTTATAAAATACTGGTTAAGGAAGGAGTTACATAATATTCTCCAGCAATCCTTCCGTATCATCATCATCTCAATCATTTCTTATCGATCAGGTGTTCTTGCATCCATCTTTCAACCCACGCACTCCTCTATTTGATGGTATTCCAACTATCGCGTGAAAATTTATTCCTCATTTCTAACACCACATATGGTTAGATGATGGGATGAAATTTACCTCGCTAACTTCCACCCACAATGCAAACAAAGGGGAAGTGATGAACAAGTAAAAATGAATCCATGTAACCAATGACGGATTTAGAGGGGGGCAAGGAGGGGCACATGGCCCCCCTCATCCTATTTTTTTTAGATTACATAACATATTCAATTATTCTCAATGGATATTTGAAAGAAAAATAATCGTAATATACCGTAAGTGTAAATCCGCTTTTGATTTTTTGAGGGTAAAACTTATACATGCACTACATTTGTTTCTTGAGGGGGGAAAATCAATAATCTTTACTGGTAGATAATATATCTCTTAACATAAAATTTCTACCCACCAATAGTAGATTTTATCTTGGATCAACATGTTCGGATAATTTCTTAAACCGATCAACTTATAATGGATCTCTATCCAAACTATATTTTTGAATATCTATTTTTTAACATCAACCTATAGAAAAGATCGATTTTTCATCCAATCTCATTATCACTTATACAAATATGAGGTTTACTTCTCGATCTCAAAAAATTAAAGTTTCTAAAAAATATATTTATTGTAAAGTCTCATTTATTAATCATTGGTCCTATTTATTATCAAGTAAGTGGTCAAACACACATATATTTTTGATCGATGTATTTTTCTTCATTGACATATTAATATTTCTAGTTGTTGGTATTAAAAAGTATAAATAATGTATTTTTTATATTTTCAATTTGATACAAATTTAGAACAAGTGTAGTTTATATTGTAATTGATCAAAATTCAAAGAGTTAATTGAAACAAATAAAAATATTAGAATATGTCTAATTTTTAAAAAAATATATAAATATTATTCATAAAAAATCTTGACAGTGTGGAATATATATGATATCAATCTATGTAAAATTGAAAAAAAATATACAATTGATTAAAAATAAGCCCAAAATAGACTATTATACATGAAAACTATAGATGATATAATTTATCCTTCACAACTATTATTATATAATGAATAGAGGAGGGGGAGTATCCAACTCATCTGCATATAAATTATATTTCCATCACCTCCCAGCCACTCGTTTGTATTGAAACTTTAACTTGCACATGTTTGGCAGAGCCACTTGCACTCACCCATCCCAATACTAATAAACAACTAAGAAGGTGATGAACACATAAGAGACATACAACTCAATAACATACTCCCTTTTTCCTAATGAATATTATCACATCATAATTGATAGATATATTTTTTTAAACCTTGTGTCCCCTCCTCAAAAATGCTCTGGCTCCGTCCCTGAGGTAACCTTCATGTTCATATAGATATTGTAACTAGGATGTGGGAAACCAGCCTCACACTTCGCCTTTTTTCCCATATCTAGATCTCTCTGTTCCTAAGATAAGGACATCGTCCTGCTCGAAACCATCATCGCATTCCTTCCGTGTGTCCATCCTTGTCACAATTGTCCAATCTGTCGAATCCGCATTGTGGCTTCAACTCAACTTTCATAGCGTTCCCTTCTACGTCCAAAACTACTACAATCATTTCAGAAAAAAAAACTAGGCAGACCCAAAAAAAAGCGCAAAAAATCCACTCATCAGAGTCGCACTTATGAACTACAATCAGGGCAAGATGCTATCTAGGGTTAGACTTTCTATATATGTAATTCGAGCCACTTAAATTAACGATCAACCAACTGACCAAAACAAGAAAATAGCAGATTTGGATGACGATTAAGACGAGTTAGAGAGGGGTAAATAGATAACCTGCATGCAGGTGTCGTCCCAGTCGTGGCCGAAGCGGATGACGACGAGGCGCTCCTCCTCTGCGAGGATGGCTTGATCCACAGCCCATCCCGAGTGCAGATGAGGCAAAAGATACGACATTTCTACTCGATGTCACCTCTAATCCACCCGATTCCTCCCTCTACGCTCGCGTGTTCTTCCCGCAAAATGGAGAACAACGATTCCGAAGGGGAGGAAGAGAGAAAGGAAACAGAGTTAAGTAAAGAAGTAAGGATGCAAAAGTAAAAGTGAAATAGTACAGTGGCAAATTCAAAAATATCGGTTGAGTATGATGAATACGATGAAATGTTCTCTTTAGCGGATAAAATTAAAGGAAGGGCACGCAAAGGGCCACAAAAATCAGGATTTTGTATGAACCCCTCGATCTTGATCGAGCGGCTCTGGCTCTAGACTCTTTTTTGTTGATGTGATGCTGGAATTTATTTGTGCCCCGTATCTGTGCAGGTCCTGGACAAAAACTCCATTTCTTGTTGATGTTGCTAACCTTTTATGGTTTAATTTTTTAATGATGCTTGAACCTGGTTCTTGCGGACAATATCCTGATTTTTCTAAAATTCGATGAACATGTTTTAAATGCCTAAACTTAAACCTCTAAGTTTTCTCAGAGATCTTGGGACTCCAAATAATCACCGAGAAATCTACTTTTCTACCAATGAACCTCTCTGACATAGAGAACTTAGTCGTCTCCAACATCTTCCACGCCGAACATGAATGCTTTCCAACCAATAATCTTGTGATCCCCTCTCTCCGGATAATTTGGCTAGAAGGGACGGGTTTCCGCTCATCGAGAAATTCGAAATGAAACTTCTTTGCTGGAAAAATCGGATGTTTTCTCTCTCTCTCTCTCTCCTCTTGCCCATCCTTACTGAACTCGCCCTTATTCCCTAGGTCAACCACCAGATGGTCTCACTCAAACTACCGAAATACGTCATTTAAGGAATTTACAAAGGAGACATTTCATGTGGAAGGATCCAAACGAAGACAACAAACAATAGAGGTGATAGAGGGTCAGGTTGCCTTAATTCCTCAAATGTCAAAATAGGGAGGTGTCACAATTATTGATTCTGGGTGAAAGCTTGGATGTAACTACCAATTTTTTGATCAAGAACATAAAGTTTTCCTTCAAGCCAAGCAAACGAATTATTGGTAAAAGTAATTCCAATTGGTGGAAGCAAAAATTGTTTGAAAGTCAATCTTCATGTTTACACCATCAATCGTACGTAATCTCCAATATATTATTATTTTACTAGTAGATGCATCATAATCCATAGTCAACCTTCCTTAAGGAATGCACACATATTATTTGGAATACATCTATCCATAATATATATGCATCTATTGGCAATCGTCGTGAAATAATATTCATTTCACAATTGATAAGAGTGATGGGGCAGAAGTTTTCAATCTGCATTACATGACTTTCTTGGGAATTAGGGGACAACACCGTAATTGAATGATGTAATGTTGTCCCTAGAATCCACTGAAATCAAATTATTAGAGAGGATGTGAAATGTGCTCCAAAAGATCGAATTGAATGTCGGTCCATAAGTCTTGGTATAAATTAATGGAGAAGCTATTTGGCCTTGGTACCTTCTCAAGTTTAAGATCAAAGACTGCATTTTGAATCTTAGGGATAGTGAACTACCCGTCAATATCTTGGTTGGAGCAATACCTAGTTCTATAAAATAGTCATAGACATGAGCCTTAGTGATCATATGATCAAAAGTCAACCGATCATTGATGTAAAGTGATTTTTTGTTATGGTTCTTTCTTTTAGCCACTTGCACATGATGAGATTTACTATTCACTCCAAGAGAATTACAGTCCTATTAATAATAGATTGTTTATTTTAATTAAATGAAATTAATTTAACCACATTAAATTAATTAACAGGCCAATGCAACCAACAAACAATTAGGTTTGCTTGATACTACAATATAGTATTAGCTCTCATAAGTACGTATTATTCTGATTTCAGTAATTAGGGTACAACCTGACTTACACATATTATCCTTCCTTGAAAATGGCTCCAGCCAGGTGCTCAAGTTATGTTGGGAGGGAACATTTCCTTGACATGCAAGGTGCTAATTAAGGAATCAAGTCAGCATGCTCGGTCTAGACACCTCCACCATCCTGATTCAGAACAATATAATTGGATCAATGTACTTGTGGTTTTGTCGATCATTCCTTTGATGACTAGCATGATACTATATAATATACGCTCAGAAAATTTAAGCATCTTAAAATATTTTTAATGGAATTAAATTTCCAGTCATATCAAGCAAATAAGTTTGATTTTGCATGTAAAAGTTATCCTACAACTATTGTAGTATAAACTAGGGTTTTTAATATCATGAAGCAATCATTCAAGATTGTTGTTTGTCATGTATTTATTTAAACAAATGATACAATAATTAATTAGGATAAATTTCAAATATATGTGATTATATTGAATGATAAACATATTAAGAAAGTTTATGTGGTGATCTAATCATTTTTCGGCCCATCTCTACTAAATATAGAATATCTAGGACAAAAAGAGTCAAAATCACTCGAAATAAATTCGAGCGATTTGTTGATTTAATACTCTACTCAATTAATGTGTTTTAAACGTATTTTATGTAGAAAAATAATAACAAAAATTAATTTGTTACAGATCTGAGTTTACATGCAAAAACAATAACACTACGGGGACTTTTCGAATCTAAAACAATGCCTTTTCTTTACAAACTTTTAGGGACATGTCCAAACCATCTAAACATGCTTAAATATCACAAAAAAATATTCAAACATGGCACAAACATTAGCTTTTCATATTCATAAAAAAAAATGAATTGAAAATTGCATCTTATGCGAAATAAACAAGTCCATGCACATCTGATATCCAAAACCTTGTTCCCTAGGTTTGGATCATATCCAAGACCTTAAAACACAACTCTAATATCACTTGAAGGCAAGGAGTTAGGCCTTGCACATCATGAAAGCATGAAAATCACATCATATGTGATATAGGTCAACTAGTCATACTAGTTGGCATGACAGCAAAAAAACATAAATTATTAAAATGAAACCACATGGCACAGGAATATTTACCATGCCGTTTCATTGAGACCACACGATTTTAGCCTCACCTCTTGAAATGTGGTTGTCATCCTCAAATCTTATAAACAAAGAAGCTTCATAACTCAATTCCGATCTGACGAGAGTGCACTTGCAGGTGTTATAATGAGTCACGTACTTTCCACAATCTCGAGCGACAATCCAAGCAAGTGACCTCCTGATTTCATCTCACAAACCGCTTGTCTTCTCCATGAGCATGATACGTGGAAGAGGACAGATCTCCTCGAGCAATCGATTTAGCAGCACGATGGCAGCACAATAACGATCGTGATCTCCACCAGCCTTCAGCAGGGGGATGATCCAGGGTTGTTGAGAGAGAGATAACTAAGTTTATGCAACAATTGCATGTAACTTATTTTCAGAGGGCTAGGATTATCCTCTCTTTTACAATATTTTGGAAGTCCATGGATCCCAATCCATTTGATCTCAATAATCAATGGTTTAGATTGATTTGTGTTTCATTTTAGTTCATAAAAAACATAAAAGAAAACACAAAGAGATAATTTGAAAAAAAATAATTTCCAAATTATAACAATTAATTTATAAATAAATAAATTAACTAATAAATGTATTTGAATTAAAAAGGGTCCATCCATTTACTATATTTAGGGTTGATGCCCACCATAGTTCAAAATCCATGGACATCCACTCCAAATCAAAGTGGAATGAGTCAAATTAATATACCACTTTTTAATTAACTAGATAAAATAATAATTGAATAATCACAAAATAATTCATGTTTTTTGTGATAATAATTATATCATTGATTGTTAAGATTAAATTCTTCCATCTAATATTTAATGTAAGTCATATTTACATTACGCAGTGTGAATCCAATTCACGTTAACATATAAATAATAAATCTCATTCACAGTTAACTCTGTCCAAGATATCATGGATCATATCCACATTATCTATGATTATTGTGGATAGTGTTATCCACATTAATACTACCAATGGTAACTAAATCCAATTTAATTATCCTTGATGTCTCTATCCACGTTAATTGTGATAATTAAATGCTATTTAATTATCCAATTTTCCAGTGCTTAGATAAAACTGCTCGTGGAACAATTCTTGAACTCTTTCAAGTATTGTGTGCCTTTGATAAATCTATGATTTATCATCATAATTATTATTTATTATCTCTCTTACTTATCTCTTCAATAAAATCTAACCCTAACTAACATTAATTAACATCTGACCCTATGTACATAATTAACCTTAATTATTGTATATATATAAGTAATTTATATACCCCTTTTGTGTTTTATTAATTATAAAAAATCCATAAAAATTAGATAAATGTTGTAAATATTTATTTTAAAGTTAAAAACAAATTTAAAATACAAAAAAAAATCTCAAAAGAAATTACAACAAGTGTTTTTAATTCATTAAAATACCTACAAAAAATTAATATGTATATATGACCTATTTTGACTTTGTGTTCAACATAAAACTTGTAGATCTCAAAAAGATCTACAACTTTCACATGTTTTCATTTAAAGCCTCTAACTATTTCTTTCTGGGGTTTTCTTTTTCTTTTTTTATTTTTCTATTTTCCTACTGGGCCATGTGGCTCCCTCTAATTGAACCATGTGGTCCGACCCTTTGTTAACATCCACCCACCTTCTCCACTATCCATCTCCTCCTGATTGATCTGATCTGTATCGCCCATGCCCGCCTCCATTAGAACCGTTGGATCTCCAAATCCAACATCTCACGTTCGTCTTCCACATCTAGTAATGCCCTCTCTCCCACGTCACTCCACCAACTACCCGATTTCTATCACTTTCTCCAACCACCTCTCCACTAATCGAACATCCCCCGACATTGACCACTCATTCCTCCTCCACGCATAGTCTTCTGACCGTCACTTCCTAATTCTTAGGGCTACTACTTGACAGTTGAAATCCCCTCGATACCACCTCCTGAAACCGTCCAAGTGACCCCTTCATATCTCGCTCCTCCTCCATTCTGCTTGTCCACCTTTACACGAGTATAGTCTTAGTGTCTCTCCGCCCTCTCGAGATAGGATATGGGAAGGTCGATGATGTGATAACAACCCAATGCTATGACCCATGGCCTTCAGGCCATGCCACAGCCTTAGCCAGGCCATTCAAGCTTCGTTCCTCGGTTGAGCACATCAAGCAATGACTCGAGCCTCCGATGAGGCTCAGCCCAAGACAACCCCTTCCATCTCCGATATACTTTTCAATCTATGGTGAGACTCTATTAGCTTTGCCTATGTTTTCTTTGGTTTTACCCACATCATACAAACACCCTCATTCTCATCCAAGATGTCCCTGATCTTCACCGAGGTTCATTGGTCCTCGTAGAGGGTCTCGCCCATCATCTCTCTTCTCCTACGCCTATGACCACTTCACCCTCTTTTTCTCCGATCACACATTAGAGAACTGATGAATCCATGATTCATTAACTTTTTTGTCGCATTTTGTCTTAAAACCCTTAGTAAATACATATAAATAAATATTAATTCCCATCTTTTATAAAAACTTCATTCGTGAATAAATATTCACTTTTAAGCATCAAAATCATGTAAATAAATAAAGAACGAAGAAAAGAAAATAAGGCAGATTGGAAATATGTATATATATACAATATGACTTATAAATATAAATATAACTGCAAGGTATATTTATAACCTAACCCACGAGACCAAGTCAGCATGGATTGGTCGACAAACCAATAAGTAGGGGGAGATAAGGAAAGAACACTGTAAAAATAAATTAAGACACACTCCATGTATTTCTCACTATTTATCAAATAAATACAAAACTTCAATGATTTTTAATTAATTCATATGTACATATTTTCACCAAACTCTTTTCCTAATTATTTCTAAAAATGTGTATAAAAATATAAAAATGAGTTAAAAATATTACCCTGTATATATGCCAAGAAATCCAGCTTTTAAATTGTCAAAATCTCAACTTCCAAACATCATAACTTCTTCATACAAACTCCAATTTCACTATACTCACTTTTAAAATTCATAAAATAATATTATCTAATTAATAGAGGTGGTTTCATTGAATTCGGAGTCCATTTGCAAAAAGTCGGATTTGGGACCAAATGAACGGGGTTTCTGGGCTATTTATTTTATGTAGAACACACTATTTATACTTTTATTAATTTTATAATTTCTAATTATTTTCATGATATTGTATTTTCACCATATTTTATTTCAGATTTTTTGGAGCATATTTATTATTTTAATAAAATCTGAAATCATAAATTATAGATGAAAATGAATTGTATAACTTATACCTATATTTATTAGTATATGTAAACTAATTTCTTAAAATCCATAAAAATTCACACAAGCCTTATTTATTATTCTAATAATTTAAAAAAATACAAAATTAATATTTACTTATTTATTTATTAAATTAAAAATCCAAAACCTATTTATCTATACATATTTATTAGTATAATATTTATATTTCGAACAATATATATTATTTATAAAAAGTAATTATTCTATAATGTAGATAATTTAATTATTTACATTTCTTGTTTTTATATCTATTTAAAATAAAGCTATTTACTATTTATTATATAATTTATAAAGTAATTCGCACATCTGGCCTACCAGGTGCTGACACTTGTCAGCACCTGGTGCTTCTTCTTCAAGAAGCCAGTACTGGAGTCTGTTCCAACTGGCTCTCTTCAACCAATTACCCCGCGCACCTTATAACTTCTACAGCCGATCTAATCCCTTGGATCTCATCTCCTAACAACCTAGATACTCGGCCACCATTAGATCTAGCTCGAAGCTCAAGAAATCTCCCTATATATACCCCCAAAGTTGGCGGTTTTCAACCAACTCTCCATAACCACCTGCAGCTCAGGCATCCAGTGGCCGACCCCTCTCTTCCTCGCCTCGCTCCGCTCGCCCAGGAGGTGATAGCTCCGATCGAAGGTGCCCGCGTAGGAGAAGGATCATTGGGGAGAAGTTCCAAGGTGATTACTCCGCCTTGCATCACCGCCTTACGTGCATGCAGCTCTGGCAAAGATCGGCTATCGAAGCATCTACCAGAGGCAATACACCTCTACGTTCCCAGATCTACTCATCCACCTTCGCCGATTTCTTTCTCGATCTCCGTGCCACGATTAACATGGTTAATCACGTGTTTAGTCAGTTTAATCTTTCATCTCAGACGCCCTACCTTCGAATCGTATTATTTCATTTAGAAATCAAATCAAATCTCGTTGTCATTTCTCGTAGTATTTCACACACATTCCATCTATTCTGGAAGCTTGTTTTGATCTTGCAAAAACTTAACTCGTTGGCCGATTTCATCGCAAATCTATACTGAATCTTTGCAGATCCATCTTTCATCTGGAGCAGTTACGAGGTGTTTGGAGTCGTTATTCTGCACGTAATAGTCATTCAAAGAAGGCGCAACAACCTTCCATTAGTCTCCAGGAGCAGAGGACCGCCATCTTCATTGGCCTCGCCTCGCTGATATTCACCACCTCCATCCGTGCTCACCCGCAGGTGAGCTCGATGGGTGGAGGAGCCACCCCTCTGGCCCTGAAGGAGGCACAAGTTTCACTCCAGTCACCGGCGATAATTTGGAGAAGACACCACCTTCGTCAGCCGCGCGAAGGACCTGAAGAACCTCAAGAACAGCCGGTGTACATGCTATCGACATGTGGCAGGCATTGGACGCTCCAGATCGTGCCTCACATTATAATCCAGACCGTTCAATCTGAACCGGTAGAAGAATTGCAGACTAAACCCAAAGGACTTCCAAGATTTCGGACCGCTCCAAAGTTTTCCAGAAATTACATTTAGGTCCCCGTGCGGGGACCTAAATGTAAACTTTCATATTTTCATAACAAAACAGTCCCTACCTGAGGACCTTTTTGCATAACTTTTGTTTCTTTTTCTTGCATTTATACCCCTAGTCTGTAGGGGAGTTTTGAACATGTTTTTGACTCTATTTTTCGTAGATTTTTTAGGGTAGTTATGCAACTACCCCAGCAAGAATTTCAATAATTTTTGTGTATTTTCGACGTGTTTTCATCATGTTTTGATTTGTTGTATGTTGACTCCATTTTGATTTGATTTTGTGGGTTGTTCGAGCATGTTGCTCGTCCGCTTCACCTACTATATAATAGCACATAAACTTCACTTATATTTCACCTATTATATTGTAGGTAAATTGTGTGAAAAATATCACTTTGAAAAATAAATAAAAATTGAAAAAATATATAATCAAATAAAATTTTAAAAAAATCAAAATTCCATAAAAATTATCGTGTTTCCTCGATCGCTTAAGAAGAGATAAAATAATCACAAAATATATTTTCTCTTAAAAATTCAAAATATACTATTCTGCCTCCTTGTGTTCGACCCAGGTACACTTACCTGGTTAAATAAATAGTGTAAGGTTTTTCTTAAAAACCAATCTTTGTTTGATCGACTAAGATCTCTTTGCGGTTTTCTACACCAACAACACTTTCATTCAAAAACTGCAATCCGATTTTAGCCGCATTAAAATGGCGCTGTTGCCGGGGAGGCTTTAGTGTATTTTGATTTTTTTACATATTTTGTGATTTTATTTTCTCTCTTCTTATTGTTTTTCGTAGCTTTTCTTCAGTTTTTCTTACGGCTTTTCTCGAATCATTTCTCGATTTTCTTTAGCCGCTAACTAACTTTTGTAGGGCCTGTAGGATCAGCTGGTTTCTTAAGAAGCCGAGTCAGTTGAAAGAGCAGAGGCCGATTCTTTCTTTACGAGTCGGCTGCAGAGGGCAAAAATTAGTTTGTGTAATTGTTGTAAAAGAGAGAGAAAGAGAGCCCCCTCCCATTTTTTTCGGGGTCTGATTCGTCGAGTACCATGTATTCAGAGGATCAGGGCACCCACTACGGTTTTCTCGCATCGACGGTTTTTCCGCGGCTTTTTCGATAGATGCTTGCTTAGGAGTTTTCTTTTATCTGATTGTGCCTACGTAGTTAGTCTTAAGACTCGCAACCTAGGTGCATGATTTTAGGGCTTTTATAAAAAGAAAATAAAAAAATCGGTAGACGTATCTGACCTAAAAAACGTAGAGATTCATCTGATTTGGGAGAGTAATCCCTGCACATTTTCTCAAAGTGCGCGAGTGAGAGACGACCCATAAGGTTAAAGCCAAAAACACGTATTTCTTGCAAAATACTACTTAATCTATGCACCTAATCACTGTTCCTCAGTGGGTATGCTCAGGTAGCCCGAAACGGTCTGGGTTTACTTAGCAGAGTGGGAGGTTTAGAGGACACTACGTAAGGCTCCATCCTCAAGTAACACGGGTAGCAGGAAACGGTCCGTACTTACTCCCATACTGGCTGAGTGCAAGTGATTTTATGTAAAGACTCGGGCCAGTGTTTCAGGGAAAATATCGGGCACCTATTAGCCCGCATCAGCTCGCGTTAATCAATTATACTTGTTTGCTAATTACAACCTTAAAATCGACAAGATAAAAAGACCGAACTCTTACGATCTTCATCGGATTGTGTTGGTGAAAACGGGGCTTGCTTTGTGTTTCCTTGCGGGGGCGTGAGTTACCGTGACTTTACGCATTTTTCCTCTCTCTTGAATCACGAATCGTGCTCTTCCGATCATTCTCTTGATATCAAAGATGACGTCTCGACAGCTTTTCTGCTCAGACTCCGTGAGCTTTCGACCACCCACCGTCATTCGTACATCTTCACAAGCTTGGGATGACTCTCTTCCCAAGCTGGTCCCATCTGATCTCGAGGAGAGTCAGACCCAGACTCCCTCACCTCCCGGCCAGACTATTGAGACAGACCCTTGTCTCAATACATCATCATCTCCAGCCGAATTTTCGCTGAGTTCTTACGAGAGCTTTTCTTTTCCAGATGATTTGAAGCAGATGGCTCGCGACAAAGGACCAGCAGCTTGCATGCTAATTTTCATATCAGGGTCTCCCTCTTCTTCACCACACAACCCCCACCTCACTCACACACACCTTGCATGCTTCGTTTATTCACACTTCTAACCCATTTTGCAGGTATCTACGTCATTGGCCACACTTTGGGAAGGGCTCCGTTCTAGAGCTCCAACTCTGACGAACGAGTGTCAGCAACCACCTCTACAGGGTCCCGCTCCACCTTCTCCACCAGAGCTTATTCATCATCCATCCAGGAGTCTTCCCGGATCACCAATGCCTATAGAGGAGAGCGGAGGAGCTCTAGGCACTTCGCTGGAGTTCAGTTCATGCCACCGAAGGACGGAGGAGGAGAGTTGAGGAGCTATAGGTGTCGTTGGATGGCGCTCTTACGGTGCCAATCTGATGGCACATGACACACCATGTATCCTACCTAAAGCGTAGAGGCTTGGTGGGATCAAGCCTTGCCCAAGTCTCCTTGGGCTGCCATGTGGTCCGAGGCACCTGTGTCGGCCTCGAACTGCCACCAGGCCTCTGTATGTGTGCTCCTCACGTGTTTGCTTGGGAATTTTGCAGCCATATGCACACAACTTCTCCATATTGCAAACATGTCCTTCCTAGGCATGTGCCTCACATGGTGCATTTGAAGAAATTGTGTGGGGGCCCTATCGGGTTCTGAATTTACATACATACCCTTACATGCATGATAATATTACATGGGAGGCCATCGACTTCTTATATTTGCAAAAATACACTCAAGGGCATGTTTTTAATGTTTTATTTTTCATGTTTTTCTTACATTTTTGCCCATATACTTCTATGCTTATATTTTGAGCATTAGAACTCTATTTTTAATGATTTCCATTACATTTTGATGCATGCTTTATTATATATTTAATGGAATAATAATTTCATGATTCCACACTTGGAATAGAACATTTTATTAGAATTATATCGTGTCACCTTGCTTGTTTATTTAAATATTGCTAACTGAAAATGGATCTATGTTAATTGCATCAATTGTTAACGAAATCATTCACTTATGTGTTGCTTAATTAATTGATAGATTTAGGGGAATATTTGTGCATTATAATTTTATGTGCATTGCATCATATTTGGTTGCATTTTGACTTTAAATTAACTTGCATAAAATCAAATAAAAATACATTTTGTTCATGCGCCATGTTTTGCATTGTAGTGTTTTCTTGCTACATCCGAATCATATTTAGATAAATGTCCAGCAATTGCATCAAGATCAGATATCTAATCCACTGAGAGGAGTTACTAAAATCCAAACCTGATTCATCACTCCCTCGGAATGGAAGCATCGTTCTATAAAATAATTTAAGATTACATCACTCTCGAGTATTCCTAACACCCGTATATCCTGCATACTAGAAGGCCATGATAAAACCCAAAGTTTTGATCTTATTTTGGAATGTCTCCTTTAGAGTTTTATCATAAAGTTTCTCATTTGATCATTAGGAGTCGATATCCATCATATGCTTTCCAAAAGCATATATCATACCCAGAAATCATATCTTGCTTCCATAGCGAGATGAACATCGATAGATTTTGGTTGGTCCCAATATCTCATGAGTGAGTTCATATCTTCTGGTTCAGTAGTAAACCTGTATGATCCCTTTGAGAGATCCTATTACTCATATGTCCTTGTATGCACACCAGCTCACTGGTATATAGACATTGATTAGGTCATCAACCTAATGGTCTGCCTAATGCACATACTTAGACATATAGTAATACATCTGTCTCCAGTCAGAGGATGCGTGCTTATATTGTGACAGCATACGACATATGTCTTAGCTATCTTGATCTCACTAAATCAACTCTTTGACTTAGCACATCTAACACCTTGAATATCTAATCCTATGTAGAGGACCTACATCAAGAGGTCGGTCAGATATTAGCCTTTGAAGTTAGGATTTCCATCTCCTTTTCAGATTGGAGATCCTTTCTCAATAATCATTTGATGGTGCTAGACGGGTCCTTGATCTAACTCTTTAGATAACATGCATGCACCAACCTCTATGATTCAACCATCGAATCAACAACTATATGATCATTGAGATGGCCATGGTACATAACCCTAATTGTACTAAGGGCCCTTAAAAGTGCATGCATTTATTAATGTCTGACAGGGAGTGAAAATTAATAACTTTTAATGATATAAATTAATTACAATAACATTTATTGTAGAAATAGTTTGTCAAGGGCTCACTTGTCTAACAAATGGAGTAAGGGAACTCATAGAGTCTTCTGACACTGATTCAATACCAAAAACTATAGAAAAAATCGAGGATGACACACCTCTACCTATTCGAAAGAGTTCAAGGGTAGTAAGAACACCTTAGAGGTATGAATTCCATGTATCAGAAGAGTTTGGTAATGATCCCACTTCATTTGATGAGACTCTAGCAGATCTCGTTATGAAAAGATGAATGCTAGCAATGAAGTCTAAAGTAGACTTCATGTATAATTACCATGTATCAACCCTCGAATATTTACATAAAGGGGTTAAACCCATTTGGCATAAATGGATATTCAAATAAAAGAGGGGAGCCAATGAAAAGATAGAGACCTTTAAGGCACGACTCACATCAAAGAAGGCATCAATTACGATGAGGTATTTTCTCCCATGACCATGCTAAATCCACTAGGACATTGGTAGCTTAGATGCATAACTTGACTTCAACATGTGGTAAATGGACGTCAAGAATGCACTCCTCAATAGATACCTCTAAGAGGATATCTATATGAAAGAACTTAAAGGGTTCATCGAAGAAGAAGGCAACATGTCCAAGATGACAAAGTTCATCTATGGCCTTAATAAAGCTTATCATAGCTGGAATATTAGATTCAATGAAACCATAATGGGTTATGACTTTGTACCAAACCCTTATGAACCATGTGTATTCATGAAGCTTAGTGGGAGTGATATAGTATTCCTCATTCTTTATATGGATGACTATTTATTAATTAGATACTGATATTGGGATGCTAACCGATGTCAAGATCTAGTTGTCCCATACCTTTGAGATGAAAAATCTCAAGATTTCCTCTTATATATTGGGTTTGAAATGTTTGGAAACAAAGAAGAGAGTGTATGGAGACTATCACAATAAGGATATTTCAAGAAGATCTTGGAAAGATTCCACATGAAAACTCCAAGAAAGGCTTCCTTCCCTTAAGACATGGTATTAGCCTATCTAAAGAGATGGCACATCAAAGTGTTGAGGATGTGAAGTCTATGGATGGATGATCTTATGCATAAGATCTAGAAAGCATGATGTATGCCGTGTTGTATAATAAGACTAAACATTTTCCATGAGCAGGAGTGGTAAATTCTCCAATCCTACAATGGAGAGAAGAACTAGACAACAATGGTAAACATATTCAAGTACTTGAAAGAGACTTAAGACTATTGATATGATATATCCAAGTCTTACCTTCAGATACCTATGAAAGACTCAAGACTGTCTTAATCCACGAGGATAGCGATATCCAAAACTAAGGATATTATGACTTAGTTTTTTAGTACGATGCTAATAACAGAAATCAACTCATGGTTTTTTTCCTGTTAGACAATAGTAATGCGAGTTAGGAGTAATGAGAAGCATGATATTATGGCTTTTTCAACATGAATTGAATATTAACTACATGAGAGGCAATGACAACATCAGATGCAACAATTATTTTCTATGTGTGCATTTTTGTAACAGATTTTGGCACAGCCACCATTAAGGGAGTGACTAATTAATTTACCAAGCCATTTGATTGAATAGTCAAATGATTAGCAGATGAGTATGCATTTAAGAGTAACCGCTCTAAGGGGTAGTGGAATATTGTTAGATATGCACGTTCATGGTGAGCCATTATTCTATAAAATTTATTGTGGATTATATCATCCCATATTCAAAATAAAATAAAATTATATTTGCATTACTGTCAAGGCCCTCACTACGATCAGGGATACTAATCCTAACCATTTTGGGTATCGTATATGTAATGATATAATGAGTTAAATCATAGACGTTGATGGATAGTTGTAGATCTAAAGATTTAAATCGAGGACATATCTGTTATCACAAAGTGAGATTTAAAGAGAATCCCCACTCTAACAAGAGATTCCAATCTTCTCAAAAGATAGACAACGAAATGATACTCTTGATGCAGGTTCTCTACAAACAAATAGAGACTTAGAGGTGTCGGACAAGTCAAGTTAAAACATTTACTTGATGAGATTTAATACTTAAACATGTATTGCATACTATTACAAAATGGGCACGGATACTTCGCTTGATTCATTCATTCAGGCATGCAACGCACACGCGTGCGTATGCATGTACGCATGCATGTTACACACACATGCATGCATGCATACATACATACCTGCATATGTACGTACGTACACATACATTCATACGTGCATACATACATACATAGATACATACATACGTACGCACATACATACCTACGTACATACGTATGTACATACATACACACATACATAGACATACTCACACATACATACATGCATACACACACATACATGCACACATACAAACACGCACACACACACATATACATATTTATGTACACACGCACACACATGCACGCACACGGGCACGGGCATGCGCATGCATGCTTGCCTGCCTGCCTACACCCCCTGCACGTACGCACACATGCATGCACATACACATACAAATATGATGTATATAAAACTTTATGAACTTCACATCACAAAAGCACAAAAAATAGCAAACTATTTGCAAAATCTTTGATCATTCATCATATGGACAAGCAATTTTCAGCAAAATGAATTTGTAATATGTGAAGTCATTAATTTAGGGAAATAATTTTTATAAGTGATTTCTTATATTCTAATGAATAAATCAGGAAGAGATCATGGTTACCTCTTGAAGTGTGAGTCTCTAAGTAAGAGACTTCTCGAGTCAAGTCTGATATACGCTTGCTTCTCTCATGGACTCAATGATGACTTGTGTTGCTTCCCATGAACTTTGACGTCAACTTCTTCTAGAAGTTGCCCACCCAAGGAGGGGCCAAGAAAATCTCAAGATTCTGATTCCCTCTCACGAAATCGAGTCCTCTTCTACATATGTGAAGCACGATGAAGAAGATGATCTTTCGCAAGGCCACACATATGAAGAGAAGATATAGGCTTGATGGTGAATGTATAGGGCTATAGAGAGAGAGATAGAGAGAGCCTTGGACGCATATTTGAGAGTCTCAAGAATTCTCTCTCAAAGATAAAGGCAACTTGGGCTCGCAAAAGGCAAAGGCATTCATGTCTTGAAAGAGAGCTACTCCTATAAGGGACATCCACCATGAGAGACCTTAGATTCTAATCTAAAGGCAATGATTTAGTTCTTATTCAAAAACAATTAGGACTTGAGTTATCTCATTTTAGTTATCAATTACATAAAGCAAAAAATCAATAACAAGTTAGAGAGCCTAGTCCAATTAGGACTCTCATGGTGGAGTTTGTTGCTTGATTATTATCATGATACATAAATGGTAATTTTATGAGAGAACTCTCACGACATGAATCTTATACATAAATCCAAATAAAAATGTAAATTCAATCTACATTTAAATTCCAATGTAAATCATATTTACATTTTTATATGACTAGAAATAATTATACGAATCAAATACATATAAATATTAATTATCATTAATCACTATTTATATCAACTAATGGCATTATATTTGTGAATCTTATTCACAAAAATACACTTATAGAAAATTGAATATGACAATAACAATTATTCTCTCAATATTAACACCACATAGTACGGGTCCTTGATGAATCTCGAATTCATCATGCTAAAATTCATTAATTAAACCCCTATCTTAATCAATCCAATAAAAATCTCCATTAATTCGTTATTTTTATCTTGTAGTATATTGTGTATAATTAACCTTAATTAATTGTATTTAATTTCCTTTATTTTTCTTGTATTTATTTTTCCATTAAAAACCCCTAAAAATTAGGTAGAGTAATTGTCCATAACTTCACTAACCCTTAAAAAGACAGAAAATACAAAAAAACTCAAAAGATAAAATTCGGTATTTTTAGCCCTTAAAAATACCCCCAAAAATACTTTTTGTATAAATGACCTCTTTTGGCTTTTTGTCCAACATAAAACTTGTAGATCTCGTTGAGACGAGCAACTTTCATGCTTTGATTTTTTCCTGATTTTGCCTCTAACGGTTTCTTTTGTATTTTTCTTTGCATTTATACTTTTTGAATTTTCTGATTGGGCTACGTGGCGCCTTCTGGGCCGCCCACGTGGCCCGCCTCTCCTTCTGCCACCCGGCTCCATCCTGGGCCATTGGATCTGTTCTACCGCCTCCATCTCAGCCCTCCATTGGCGCTTCATTCCCAGCCGTTGGATCTAGCGCGTAGATCATATCACCGCCGCTCATCTGCGCCTCAACCTCAGCCGCCCGATCATCATACCATCCAATGCTCCTCTTCGTGCCACGTCGCCCCTTAACCTAATCCATCTGATCAACTGCATATCCGACGTTTAGCATCTCTCCACGTCACTCATTCTCCCCAGGTGATGAATCTCGTATTCATCATGCTAAAATTGGTCATTTAGGCTCTGTCCCTCATCATCCACTTGTAATTAATCATTAATATAGCATTATTAGCCATCATGCATGTGTAAATAATATCTCCATTTCATCATGCATAATTGCATTTAAAATCCCAAGTGTAAATTAGCCCATAAAAGCCGCTAACTTCTCACATTTGTCAATAATTCATCCTAACTCCGATTGACCCAAAACCACCTCCATTGTGTAGATATTACTGACCTTATTAAATAAAAAAAATACAAAAAAATTACTAACCCCAATAAGTGTCAAATAATCCCAAAGTCAAATTTCACATCTGACAGACTAAAATGAGCATATCTCCCACATACAGTGTCTGATTTTGGTCTACTCGCTTTTATGGTACTCCATTTTCAAATACCTTCAAAACAAGACCAATTTCGTAAAATTCGGAGCTCATTTGTGAACGTTGGGTTTTGGGCCTCTTTTGCGCATTTTAACTTTTTGCTATTTTTGACCTGAGTTTTTATGTACATATTTAACTCTTTTAATTTTATTTCTTCTTCATTTATGTTCTTTGATGAAAGTTTTATTAAGAAATACAAAAATCCAAATCCAGATCCAAACCGAAATCAAAGAATCTGACTGAGTCCAGGTGTCCGTTGTCGGTCTGTACAAAAGCTGTGTGTTTCTAACTTTTATTTTATTTTCCTATTTTCTTATTAATTAAAAATCCAAAAAAAATTAGATTAGTATGTAATTAATTTTATTGTATTTTATCATATTTTTTCTATAATTTTTATCATCTCTAAAACCACCAAAAAAATACAAAACCCCAAAAACCTGATTTTCTATACACAGAGAGAGCCACCAAAAATAACTTCTCACAGATGACCTCTTTTGCTCATGGGTCCTTCATGAAAGTTGTAGATCTCGCCGAGACGAACAATTTTCATGAAGGAAACTTTTCGATCCGAGGTCATCTTCTCTCTCTTTTTCACTCTCCAAAATCTGAAATTTTTTGGTGCCACGTGGCAGCCCCAGGGCGTGCCACGTGGCACCCCCGCCCTCTCTCTCCAGCCGCACCCGGGTCACGTGCTAGGCACGTGACCCTCTTTCGTCTTCCCCATCCAACCGTTTTGCCCCTTCCCCGCAACCGTTTCTCCGCCATGCACGGGCTCGGCCATTAAACGCCTCCGCGCGACCTCCGAGCCTCCCAACCGTTCACCTCCTCCTCCCATAACGCCCCTCGCACCTCTCCCATAAAACCTCCGGCACCAGCCTCGTCTTGGACCATCCGCCATCATCAAGAGAGAGAACTTGGAGGAGGAGCCTGTGACAGGGGCTTCTCTCTCCGGCAAGGACACCTCCGGCGTGATCTTCCAGAGCCTCCTCCTCCGCCGTGGAGTTGAGGCGACAACCAGGAGAGGCCTCCGTCCTCTACCCAATCCCAGGCGATCCCCTATTTTCATCTCCGTCTCCAGCTTTTTTTTATTTTATTCTGTTGTGGCCTAACCTTGCAGGTCCAGCCATCCGCCGCGCCTCGACCTTCGTCTTCCTCCACCTCGCCGCCTGCGACTGCTCCGCCTCGCGCCCACCGCCTTCGCCGTGAGGCCTCGCCATCGCCTCCGCGCCTCGCGCTGCCCCGCCTCAGGCGTGCTGCCCTCGTCTTCCGCCCACCTCCGCGCTTCGAGCGCCGCCTCAGCCGAGAGTAGCGCCACCACCGCCTCACCACCCCCGCGGTGCCTTCGCCTTCACGGCGCCTCCGCCTTTGCCGCCCTCTGTCGGTCGTGTGTCGACCGGCGAAGGGCCCACCGACCGCGCTTCTTCGCACCTCGGTCGCACCGCCGTGCGCGACGTTCGCCTCCACCACTCCCTCCGTCACCCTACAAAGTACAGATGCCGTTGGATCAGGACACAAGCCCCTGATCCAACGGCCTTGGTTCAGCCACGCCACCCCCTCCGAAGCTCCGCCCCGAACCTCCGCGTCGGGGTTCCCAAACCTCCATCAACTGCCACCTAGGCTCGGGAACTCCGAGCCTCAGCCCCGCCCTCTGAGCCTCCCGGTTCGTTCCCAAGCCTAAGCCTCGGGTCTCCAGACCACAGGCTCGGGAGCTCCGAACCTCCGCCTCCCTCCAAACCTCCGGGTGCGCGTGCAAGGCACGTGCGCCCAGGGGAAAATTACAACCGTGCCCTCCAAAGTTTCAAAAATTGCAGAAATACCCCCGTCAATGGGTAAATTACATCTGTGCCCCTCAAATTTTTATTAATTACAGATAAGTCCTCCCAGGGACCTTTTTGCAAAGAAAATTTTATTTTATTTACATTTTAGTCCCTGAAACTTCATTTTACCATATCTTTGTCATACGGTCTCCGATTTTAGCATATAATATGTCGTTTCGAAGCTAATTCTGTGCTCTACCATTTAGGATAGTTTATGAACAGATCTGAGGTCATCTATTGAGAATTTTTATTGAGGATACATGTTGTCTTTTGCAGGCTTATTTTGACATATTTGTGCCACATTTCCCTTAAGAGAATTGATGATTTATTTTGCATGGATTTATTGGAGTTGAGATATTATTTGAGGATTTATTTTATGCAGGGGTTAAATAAAGGAGATTGAGTAGATATATTGACTTGTGGACTGCAACTTTTTGAGATCAAAATTAGAATTATTTAAAGATGAATTTATTGCAGGATTACTCCGAGATCTATTCACTCTTATTCACATTAGGAATTAATTCGATAAATATTTCTATATTCGATATCTTTTGATCTGTGATTTAACATAGAGGAAATTGATTATCATTGTTTGGATTGGAATTCTTAATCTCAGATCCTGTGCTGAATTATTGTCTCTGTAGTTTTTCTTGCATTGCATTCTCATAGCATTGTATATTTTATCCACACAAAAATTAATCGAGCATTTATTAATTATTTAATTTGATTTAAGGCCACGCAACTAAAAATCACCGTTCCCTGTGTTCGACCTTAGTAAACTTACCAAGTAAAAATATTCCACAACATTCAAAGATTGTGGTATTTGATCGATCGAAATTCATTTCCTATGCTACAATTACTGATTATTAAAGAAGTGAATTTCGCGTTCATCACCAGGCCATTGGATCTCCTCCATATTGTATCCTAACATCCATCACCGCATGGATCCAAACTGTTCGATCAGATCCCTGATCTGATCTCAGTCGTCTGCCGGCTCTACCATCCTAGCCGTTGGATCATGTGATCCGACGGCTCAAACTTCATCTTCCTCCTTCGTAACCTCCCGCCTCCCCAGCCGTTTCACCTCACGAGCTAGCTGTCCCCTTCCATTTTTAGCCCTCGCCTCCGGCCACTTCTCCACCACCTAATGGTCGCTCCGAGTAGCCCTAACACCAGCCACCCTTGTATAACTCCCATACCCCTACTCCATTACTCTCCTTCGCCTTCACTCCTCTTGCAAAAATGCCTCGTCACCACGTTAACTCCCGACCACCCCCTTCTATAAAACCACCTCCCATCCGCTCTGAGCAACCCGTCCACCAATAATTGGGTAGCCCCTAGCTTCACCCTCCTCCGGTGACAACAGAGGAGGTGTTCGATCAACGATAATGGGTCTCCTAACCAGGTGTTGACCTACGAAGTGTAAAAAGTATTAATTAGCATGTTTTTGTGCAAAAATAAAAGAATAAAGAATTAAAAGAAAAAGAGGGAAATATTTAGAATAAATATTGAGCAACCTAATCCCAAGGGAGGGCTCAGCATGGGCCTGACCGCATAAAAGCCAAAGTAGAGAGAGATAAGGAGCTCATGTGTGTAAATATACCTGTAAATATAATAAAAATATTTTCCTCTAAAAATAGAATAAAATGGGATTGTATATATTTGTAAATATAAAATCCAAATAAAAATAGAAAAGTAAAAAGAAAATAAAAATATTCACTTGTATATATTCACCTTGTACATAGCACACCTATCCCTATTTATTTAGCCTTGTAAATAAATAAATTAAAATCCCTAAAAATGTATATATATCCTATCTTTTATGTTGTAAATAAATAAAATAAAAAAACCATAAAAACAAAAATCAAATAAAAAGAACAAAATTAAAAACCAAAAAGAACATTGTAAATATACCATGTATATAAATAAATATATCTATTTATTTAACCCTTGTATATAAATAATAAAAATAAAATAAAAATACCTTTTTATTCCTAATTTTATGCTATAAATAAAATATAAAATGAGGATAAAAATGCACAAAAATAACTAATTAAAAATCAAAAATCAAAAACCTTATTGTATATATACCTATGTATAGCACTATAGTGTACATACCATATTTTTATTTCAAAAAATTAATTAAAAATCACAAAATATAGAAAAAAATAAAACAAACATTTTTCATGTTTCAAGTTTTTCCTAATTCAGCCTTTTATTATTTTATTTTAAATTTGTAAATATTTATGAGTTGGCGGGCTTTGATTGGTCCACGGGGGACGTTGACCCCCCCGGTCAACTCCCCCCTTTGGACCACAGACCCGCGGATCCTCTTCTCGGGCCTATTTTCTCCCAATTATCCCCGCTTGACCCGATCACCATTTCACCAAATCACGGGTCCTAATTACTCTCCAGTTATCCGGGAACCTCGCCCGATACCTTGCCTAGGGGTCCGTGCTTCACCAAGCCGGACCCGACCCTTTCTTCCTGGACCTCCCATCGTATATAGTCCGAGCTCCGTCTCCATTTCATTCCATCCTTGGATCATTTCACGCCACCCTGGGACCTCCACAGCCACCGTGAGAGTGACAGCTCGCGTCCAGCTGTGTCGCAGCGAGGAAGGAGTGGAGGTCCATCGATCCGGCAGCTACGCGCCGCTGTGCGCCGCCTGGAGGTGGTGCTCGAGCCTCGGGCACCGACGACCCTTGAGGCCAGGACCTGGAGCATCCCCAGCTCTTCCACAGTCGATATCATCCATCAGGTAGTCCCACTTCCTTTCCTATTTAGCTAATTTAGTTTTACGCCCAATTTCCCCTATCGCCGTTCAGCCTCGATTCCGACCACCCTCGCCCTCGTTTCGACCATCGGAGTCACCCATCATCTCTGCCTTTCCCCCGCGCACCTTCTCCGCCCAATCATTCAACCCAGTTCGCAAAGGAACTGGGATTGGGGCTCCTCCGCCGTCGCTTCGCCGGAGCCCCTTCGTCCCGACGCACAGATCACCTTCACCACCCCTCACCGGGTCGAGGCACTTTGCCCTCGACCCAGGAGTTTGTTGCTTTGCTTTGCAGGTCCAGAAGAGCCATCTGAGGGCTTCGACATTCAGGAGCAGCAGCTGCAGCTCCGCCGCGGACGCCTGAGCTCTCCGGAGCTCCATCGCATCATCGGAGGAGCCCATTAGACGCGGGAGGCCAAGGCGAACCTTCTCCGATCAGTAGCCACCCGCGAGAAGGGACACTGTGCATGCACAGGGCTGGCGAAGTTTGCCGGCCGTTTGTTCTTCGTCCATCCTCCAGAGATGTCCGATCATCTCTCCCGCTCCAGATCGTCATCGAGCCGTCTATTCGAGGAGCAGCAGCAGCCGTCCGATCCTTGGAGGGTTGATCTGGACCCTCCATCCACGAGGGTTAGCCACGACGTGTCACACCCGTCCGATCGTACACGTGGCTGACTCTCCGCCGTCAGATCAGAGCAGGAGATCCTCCGTTCGCCAACGTCGCCTCACAACCGCCCGATCTTCCATGTGGGAGGTTCTCAGCCATCCGATCTATAGCGGGGGCCCCTTCGTTGTGCGACGCGCCATCTCGACCGTCAGATCCAGCACGTGGCGCGCATCCAGCCCTCGACATTTAATAAGGGGTAATTACTCTTAGGCCCCTGTAGTTTTTACATTTATTATTTAGTCCTGTAAATACGTTTTGTAGTTCTTTTATTTTTGGACATATTGCATAGAGGACCCTGAGGTTTATTATGTTTGCATTTATGCCCCTGTGTGCGATGGGCACGTGCATCGACACGTGAGCTTTGGTGTATTTGCATTTCTTGCCCTGTACTTTCGGCGTGTTATTGTTTGTATTTTTATTAATAGGAATGACAAATAGGTCCCCCAGGCCTGAGTCACGTGTATCGTGCGTGGCCTCGGGGACATTTTGCACTTTCAGCCCCAGACTTTCCTGGCGTGTTATCCAAGGGGCCCAAGGCTTTATTTTATTTGCAGTTAGGTCCCTGTGCACTGTGCCTTAATAAAATAGTAAATCGACTCCAAATTTGATGAAAATTGGACACATGGCTCCTGCCATGGTGTAAAATTTTCTCAAAATTTTGGAGACATTTTTGACACTTTTTGTTATTTTTAAAAATTCAAAAACACACATTTTCTTTACAGTATAGCTTTAAAAATCACAAAAAATATTAAAACACCTCTTAAAATTACAAATTAATTTTGTGTTGTTAGATTTTCTGACAAATTTTGGTCATTTTTAGATTTATAAAACCTATAAAAATTACAAAACCCCCCAAAACCCATAAAAATTCTAATAAATAAAAAAAAATAAAAAATTAATAATTCTGGTGCCTAAATTTTCCTTGCATTTTCTACTATACAGGAAAATTACCTTCAGACCTTGATAGGGCCACGTTGCATTTTAATTTGGCCCTCCAAGTCTGACTGGACAGTGCCTTACTTTTTCTGCCTTGTTTGATTTTTATAAAATTCCCTAAAAATCAGAAAAACACCAAAAATTAACCAAAAACAGTAAAAATTATAAAAAACATAAAAACATTTTTGTTTGAATTTTTGGATGATTTTTGAGTAGCTAAATAATTGTTTGTAGTTGCTTGATTTATTGATTTTCTATTTTTCTTAATTAAATTAAAAATCCAAAAAAAATTAAAAAACATTAAAAATCCACCAAAAAAAGTCTTTTCTTTTATTTTATTCTTCCTTTAGACTACTTTGTAGGCCGCGAGGCCATCACGTGCTCCCTGAGTCCGACCCTGGTCGCTATACCATGCTAATCTAATAGCCAGGACCGCTATTGTTTTCCTTTGATTTTTACTTGGTTTTGGTGGTATGCTCTTACTTTTCTTGATTGACCGATTGACCCTTGAGCGACTGAGGTCGCAACGACCTGAGTTTTATTTTATCTACCTTAGTTGCTCGGGCTATTTTCGTGTCATCAGCCGCCATGGCCGTGCTGCAGCTGGCTCCGCCACCGCCGAGCTCCGAGGCCCGACTGACCTCGTCGGGTGACGACTGGAGCGCCTCCAAGGTGCTCAGCCCAAGCCACCTCCTCCGCCCGTTATCCATCCGACCTCCAGGTACTTCCCCCCTAATTTTCACAATTTTTATGACGCCCATGTTGATCTTCATCACCGCCTAACCACTTCACAAGCCTCACTGTACCATCCCCACCCTCGCCACTATCTCCGATCACCTCTTCTCTTCCTCCATCGTACGCTCCGCCTCGATCCATTTCCTCAGACAACACGTCGGAGGACCCATTCAAGCCTCCGCCTTCTCCGCCCGATCTGGCTTCCACCTCACCCCCACTTCACTCTCATGCACTGCACAAGGCACGCCTCGGCTATACTAACGTCTGCAGGTTCAATTCACTCAACGGTCGGAGTTCAAGCCCCCTCGCCGATCTCGTGCTCCAGCTCCAATAACCAAGCTCCGCCTTGCTTCTCCAGAGTATGACGGGGCTTCTACTGGTGTCTAGCACCTTCGCCAACCCTCATGCAAGCTTCCTCGAGCTTCAGACAAGCCATGGGAGCACGACAGAGCAACCAACAGGTCGCCAGAGTCCCGTCTCCTCCGGTGGCCTACGGCGGAGAAGACGCTACAGGTGTCGTCCGATCATATGGATCGGACGTCCAGGAAGATGACACGTGGACGACCAAGCCACATCCGAGCCAGAAGCCTCGGGCTTAACGAACCTCGCCCCGAGCCTCCAGGTGCTGCCACGTGTCCCGAGCTAGCCGCGAGCCCCGAGCCCCGAGCCTAGGACACTCACGTGCGTAGCACGTGAGGGCCTGGGTAAATTGCACTAAAGACCTAGGACTTTTTGATAATTGCATAATGGTCCCCAGACACGTGCCTCACATGCGTGCCTGGGTATTTTACATGGGGAAACCCTCGCAGCTTCTAGAATTTGCAAAAATGCCCCGCGCATAAGGAAAAATTGCATAGAGCCCCATGCAGTTTTTGGTATTTGCATTTAGGTCCCTTTAGGGATCTAAATGTAATATTTATATTTTTATTTCTTGTATTTTTATTACAATCATGCCCCTGTATTGTTTTCTTCATAACTTGAGCATCGTAGGTCCAAATTGCATGATTTTAGTTTCGTTTTGATCCTTGTTTCTTCATCTACATCATGGCATGTTTAATTTTCTCATTTGCCACCATTTTAAATGAAGTGAATTTTTGTGATAGATGATGACCCTGCTCTACTTGTCCTTGCTCTGATTTGATAATTGATCTTAATATTGTGATCAAAATGACCCTAATTTCAATTTCTATTATGTTGCTCATTTTCAGTGATATTTTTAGGGTATATTTGTAATCCTTTGTTCGGCATATAGGTTCCCTTGCATTACTCTCATGCATCATCTTATAATCGCATAAAAATCAACATCATTTTATTGCTTTATAATCTGAAGAGTGCATCCTTCATTTTCTTGAAGACCTGAAATTGAGAATTTATTCACACTGCTCTTAATTAATCAAAAATCAATAAATAATTAGAGTAGCTTGTGTCCTTGTGCTCGACCTTGATAGACTTGCCAAGTAAAATATTCCACAACATTCAAACGATTGTGGTTTTTGCTGAACCAATTTTGTCTCCTATACTACGACAAATTTAGATAATTAAAGAGGCAAATTTGATGTTCATCAAATGACGCCGTTGCCGGGGACACGACTTAACTTAAGTTATTCATTGAAATTTGGTTTATCTTTGTTGAATATCTTCAAGATTTACAAGGCCTCATTTCATGCATCATATCTTGCATCATGTCTGCTGATTAATTTCCTCTGTATTTTTCTAACTTTTCTCTTTTGTGGAAAGGTCCATGAAAATCGAGGACGCTTGATCTTCATGAAGGCGTGTAGTCAGGAGCTTCCGCTGAAGAGGCCGCAAAAGAATTAGCAAAGAAATTTTAGGATCTTTTATCAGTCAACTTGCATTAACATACTGTAAAAAAACTTGCATGTGCATATTTATTTTTCCTCAGGATTTGCATGTTGTTAAAAAAAGAAAAAAAGAGAGTAGATCACTTGATGATCTACCCTCCCCCCCACACACACACTTGCACATATATACTCACCCCCAACCCCCTTCTCTGAATATTTTACAATCTCTCTCTCGCTCTCTCCCCAATCGCCCTCGTTTGTAAAAATACCCATCCCTTCCGCCCTTGTATTGTAGTGTAATTATTCCTCCAAAAACAAGAACCTCGCCCCCTTACTCAGATATGTTATTTAGGCTATTTGTAGCCTAAGTATAGGGGGGACGCGCCTAGTCATCCATCCCTCATGTTGTCTTCTTATACTTAGGACAATTTTTGACCTAAGTATAGGGGGGCTCTCCTCCTCAGTTCCGCTATATCACTCTATATTTGACCAAGCCATGGCTTCATATCACTTATGCTATTTAAGTATAGGGGGGTATACCGTATACTATTGTATATTTACTTTAGCCATAGCTCGTATTTTAAACTTTTTGAAAATTTTGTTTTCGGGCTTTGTTTTGGTAAAAAATGTGAACCGAGTTTTGTAAAACCTTGTAAAATTGTTTTCTTCAAAAAATTGAGGGATTAATTTACGTAAATAACCCCTTTTTAAAAAAATAAAAATTGAAAAACCTTTCTTTGAATTAGACTCTAACTACTAGGTTTAGTAGACACTTTCAGTGAGGGGACTTCGGTCTCCCTTAGCAGAGTGGGTGGTTTAGAGGACATTGTATATGGCTCCATCCTCAAGGAACACGGGTTCGTCTATCAGCTCGTACTTACACCCAAATTGGTTGAGAGTAGATACTTTTATTCATTTGAGCCTGGGCCAGTCATTGTCTCTCTAAATAATTAAAAAATAGAAATTAAAATCCATAAAAATCTGTAAAAACAAATCACACAAAAATCATTAACTAAGGAGTAGGTGTATTCCTGACACATTCACACTCACTCAAGGCTTAAGAATTTTGAGGACACTGGATGTCTGTGGTCTAAAGAATCTGAGTTAACATGCCTTAGTCATTAGGGTTTTTAAACTTAAATATCCACACTTCCCTAGTTTGAAAGATTTGAGCGCTATATTGCATTCTTCATCTCTACTTCAAAAGAATATGATCAGCACAAACACTTCCACAACTGCATGATTGATGAGATGAGTTGAGATATTACTTGAGGAACTAGGACTAGAGATTTGAGTTTAGATCCGATCTAATGATATTCGAGGATGGGATAAAGTTAATGAAGGCTTCAGAAAAACCTGAGTGTCTGCAAAACCCTAGCCAGTATGTGAACAAGATTCATATGCTACCTCTTTGATATCTACCTAGGTGCCAGGGTGTGATGAAACTTAATGAAAATTACTGATCAGTGTGCGACAACTTTTGGTAAAAGCAGTGGAGCTAGCCAACAAAAGAAAAGAAACAGAAATATCAAAGAAAAGCTCTATCATCCAAAGTCAAATTACAAATGAGCTTCCACCAATGGCCAGCTCTCCCAAACAATTTTAAAGTGTCCACTTGGACCAAGCGCTAATTAGGACCAAGGAGTCGGGCTATTGATGAATCCACATTTCATCATCTTTATTCTATCATTTTGGCACCAAAAACCCTAGCAAATGCCTGTAAATACCCTTTATTTCATCATCTTAGCATTCATGCATGTGTATCTAAATAGTGTATACAATACTGTAATTAAAGCCCAAAATTATAGAATAAATAAAAGAAAAGAAAAAGAATAAAATATTGTCAATATTTTTATGACTCGAAACCCCGAGACCTAGGCATCTTGATGAATAGGTCGACAAGGAATAAAGTAGGGGGAGATAAGGGCCAAAATACAGATAAAACACCTGCCTTTTATTCATTCTTTATTCAGTTTGGGACCTATTTTTGGTTCCACTTTTTATTCATCAAATAAAGAAACTTTGTAAATGAAAGTTGTAGATAAATTAATAAAGAAAAATACAAAATTGATTTCACAGAAAAATAATGTACAGACAAAAAGTTATGGTCTGAATAAAAATCCAGAATGCAAACTTCCCAGACCCGTATCTCATAAACGAAAACTCCAAATGCAGCATACTCACCTTTAACTGTATATAGAATAAAATAAGCTATTTAATGGCGGTGGTTTCGCATTTGGCGGAGCTACGGTTTGAAAGTTGAGTTTTGGACCCACATTGTATACTTGTACATATTAAAATATTCAATTTATTATTTATTCATTATTTCTATATTTTTATATTTTTTTTATAATCTTTTAAATATTACTTATAATAATTATGTGCATTAAAATTAAAATAAAAATGCAAAGAAAATACAAAATAAAAATACTTGTATATAGAATACATAGGTATACTACCTATATCCATACCTATACATTATACCCTTATATTTTATTAAATATACCAAACAATTTAGAAAAATAAAATAAAAATATATTTGTGTACATAAAAGTATCTTATGATTTTAGAAAATACTAAATAAAAATAATAAAAATAAAATACACAGAATAAAAATATAATACTAAAATACATAGGTAATATACCTATATAGGGCTAAAAAGTAAACTTATAAAAATAAGCCTCATAAAAATAATTAAAAATCACCATAAAATAATTTATAAAATAATAAATATTTTTTTATTAAATAACCAAAAAATAATTAATTCATTTGTTATTTTTAATTTAATTTACAAGCTTTCCATTTAAATTTTGTCTTTTTACGGATGACGTGGCCCAATCAGGCCACGCCATCCGTTGACCGGGGGTCAACTCCTTGACCCCAGGTCTGCGACCGCTGGGCTTGTCTGAGCATCCAACTTCTTGGATTTTTCGCGGGTCAATCGTGCACCAAATCATGCTAGAGTCTTCACGACTTTTGCTCATCGAAGAATGGTCTTACACGCCCATCGATTATTTTGGACTTTGAGCCAGCGATTCACCCATTCATCCTCGTTCTTTGGACCCCCTCGTCAACCCTTCAAAACCGGCCCCCTTTACTTCATTCGATTTTGAACCGCGAAACACCTAGAATCCTTCCACCTTTGGTTTGCGTTGGAGACCTGTTGGTGACAGCAACGGGTTGCCACCGTCCAAGCGGAGGAAGAGCCACCATTCCAGGCGCGTTCCACACCTCCGGCGACCACCGTTGAGGTACCCCCAACCTCGGGCGTGCCAGGCCCTTGAGGTGTCTTTCCTTCCCTTATTTTCCTCGCTGAAGTTTAGCCATCATCTTAGGATAAAAACCCTTCAAAAAAATCACGTTTTCGCCTATCGATTCGCCCATTCGATAGTTGGCCGGAGCAACTCCGGCCACCTTCGTTCTTCGCGCCGTCAGCCGCAGCATACCCCCACTTTATTGCGCCACGTGATCGGGGCAATTTGCCCCCGATCATATCGCCATTTTCTTGTGCAGTTCCAGGAGCTTGAAGTTCGCCTGGAGGGCGAGTTCTGGAGGCGCCGGAATCACCTGGAGCTACTTCCTCGACCTCGTCACGACGACCCATTTTGTCATCGCCAGCCAGTAGAAGACCACCGCAGGAGGTCCGGGGGCCGTTTTGGAGCAGATACGGACGCCGGGGAGGTGCGACAAGCTGGAGGAACTTCACCCCGGCGAAGTTCTTCCTTGTTCTTCGTCAGCTACTTTCCGCCGTCGGATCGTGAGGGCGCCCCAGATCTTCTCACCGCCGTTCGATTCAGCACGCGCCACGCCGTTCGATCGTCATCAGCTTCTAATCGTGGCCGCAGGATCGTGAAGGGGTATCGGACGTTCAGGTGCTGACACGTGGACTAATAGCTAAGGCCACACCATCGGATCGAGCCCCTTGCTTGGGTATTTTGTGCTTTCCGCCCTAGCAATTTTTGTGTATTATTAATCAAGACATAAACATTCATTTGCCGTTTAAAATTTTTGTAATTTTTGCAAAAAACCCCCTGAAGTTTTCTTATTTACTTTTCGACCCTTGCCAGCCAAACGCACGTGCGTGGGCACGTGTGCGTGGGCACGTGTGCGTGGGCATTTTGCGGACAAGGGCCTAGCAGTTCTTGTTTTTAATATTTAGTCCACTAAATATTTTGTCACGTTGTATATTTTTAGTGGAATTTGCATTTATCCCCCCAGGAATTTGTAATATTGCAAAGGGGTCCCCGTCAGGTCACGTGCACAACGCGCGTGACCTTGTGGAAATTTTGCATCCGTGCCCCTGCTTGTTTGAGAAATTGCATATCTACCCCTGCTAGGCCTTTAATTTGTGCTGACTTGCTCTATTTATTTAAGGCCTCATTTTAATTCCAAAAATTCTCAAATTTTGAACTTAAGCTCATGTATGCTTGTTCTTTGACGCCATCATTTTAGTTTTTGATTTTATTTTATTTTCGTATTTATTAAAAATCAAAACATGCTTTTTATTTACCGTCCAGCTTAGAAAATACCAAAAAATCTTAAAATACCTCGAAAAATTCCAAAAAAATTCTCTAGTGTGTCTTTTATCCTATTTTAGTGTCAGTCCAAAAATCACTAAAAATCTCAAAAGAAAAACCTTAAAAATTCAAAAATACTCAAAAACTTCAAAATATATATATATATATAATCAAAGAAAACTCCAAAAATTACAAACTCAGTTCCTGTTCACTCTATATTTTATTAACTTTATTTGAAAAATAGTTTGAAAATATTTTGTGGTTGTTTGCTGATTTTAATCCCCATTTTTACTCACAGCCAGTGCCTTCTTCACTGTTTTCCTTTATTTCAGCTTTTAAAAATACCAAAAACACCTTGAAAACATATCCAAAAATCATAAAAACAGTAAAAAATCCTAAAAATATCAAAAACATTTTATTTCTGAATTTTTGGTTATTTTTTGCACATTTTTATAAATACTTTATCTTGTCTTTTATTACATTGCCTTTATATTCCAATATTAATATATATATAATATAAAATTATAAAAATCAGAAAATTAAAAAATTAAAATACAAAATTAAAAATTAAATTAAAATAAAAAAGAATTAAAAAAATTAATTAAAAACCCACAAAAACTTCCTTACTTGCTTGCTTAGTGTAGACACTTCACATTCACTTGTGCACATTTGTTTGAATTACCCTGCTTGTTCCCTGTGTTCGAACTCTCTGCATACTTGCCCTTTACATCATTTGGGCAGAGTTAAAAATAAATTTTAACTCCACATTTATTTCTAATTATTGATCTTTAGTATGGGTTAATTGTTGATTTTAGTCCAGATTTCATTGTGAGTCGTCACAGCGACGGTTGTCTCCGCCTTGTGTGAGATACCATTTTAGACTCCGTGAATTTTGGCTTTATCAGCTATCACCATAAAAGGGCTTTGCATCGTAAGCGATACAAGTCTGGGTGTCGAAGGTATCTTATATACTCAAAAGAGACACACCCCGGTGTACTTCGACTCCAACTCTCTTGACGAACACATTGATCAACAATCTAAAAATTTACATGTGTTAAGTAAAAAGGCACCCGAGAGGCCCCATGTTCCAATGTAAGGGAGAGAAAATCAGACACAATCCTATGCCCTCCATCATCTGGCCGTCCGTCTACACTTTCAAGTCTGACAAACTAATGAGACGGTTGTCTGAAGCAAGAATAGACTTATTCCCTAATATTAAGGATGGGGTTTAAAGGAGAGTCTTTGGGACTGGAACTTTGAGTGATGCCTCGACTCGACTCTCATGAAATGTAGTACACCTAATTTCATATCCTTATATTATATGTACAAAAAGAGAGTCTGATAATTAGAAAAGTTGGATTCCTTCTGACCAAGGCTTGGATAAACCCAGAATTTTAGGATCGCTTAAATTAAGGGTCTTCAAAAGATTGAACCTTGAAAACTTCACTTGCACTGTCAGGAATTAATCCGACTCCTTCTTTCTTTAGATGATCGAGGACGAGCTTGGTTTAAGTATAGGGGTATGATGAATCTCGAATTCATCATGTTAAAATTCATTAATTAAACCCCTATCTTCATAAATCCAATAAAAATATTCATTAATTCTTTATTTTTATCTTGTAATATTTTGTGTAATTAACCTTAATTAATTATATTTAATTTCCTTTAATTTCCTCGTATTTGTTTTTCCATAAAAACCCCCTAAATATTAGGTAAAGTAATTGTCCATAACTTCACAACCCTTAAAAAGACAGAAAATACAAAAAACAACTAAAAAGATAAAAATCAACATTTTTAGCCCTTAAAAATACCCCAAAAATATTTTTTTGTACAAATGATATCTTTTGGCTTTTTGTCCACATGAAACTTGTAGATCTCGTCGATACGACAACTTTCATATTTTGACTTTTTTCTGATTTTGCCTCTAACTATTTCTTTTGTATTTTTCTTTGTATTTATATTTTTTGAATTTTCTAATTGGGCAACGTGGCGCCTTCTAGGCCGCCCACGTGGCCCGCCTCTACTTCTGCCACCCGGCTCCATCCTGGGCTGTTGGATCTGTTCCACCCACCTCCATCTCAACCCTCCATTGGTGCTTCATTCCCAGCCGTTGGATCTAGTGTCTAGATCATATCACCGCCGCTCATCTGCACCTCAACCTCAATCGCCCGATCGTCATACCATCCAATGCTCCTCTTTGTGCCACGTCACCCCTTAACCTCAGCCATCTGATCAACTGCTCATCCGACGTTTAGCATCTCTCCACGTCACCCATTCTCCCCAGGCCGTTGGATCTCCTCCATATCGTATCCTAACCATCCATCACCGCTTGGATCCAAACCGTTCGATCAGATCCCTGATCTGATCTCAGTCGTCCGCCCGCTCTACCATCCTAGTCGTTGGATCATGTAATCCAACGGCTCAAACTTCATCTTCCTCCTTTGTAACCTCCCCTCCCCAGCCATTTCACCTCACGAGCCAGCTGTCCCCTTCCATTTTTAGCCCTCGCCTCCGGCCACTTCTCCACCACCTAACAGTCAACCCGAGTATCCCTAACACCAGCCACCCTCGCGTAACTCCCATACCCCTCCTCCATTACTCTCCTTCGCCTTCACTCCTCTTGCAAAAATGCCTCGTGACCACATAACTCCCGACCACCCCTCTTATAAAACCACCTCCCATTGATGAATCTGCGATTCATCATCTTTATTCATTTATTTTAGCTTAAAATCCCTTATAAAACACCTGCATATATATAACGCTAACTCCATATTCTTACTAACTTGCATTTGTGTGTAAATATTGTACATTTCTTACTAATTTTAACCTAAAATAAATAAATAAAGAAAGAAAGGAAAAATAAAGAAAAGAAAATAAAAAAGGAAGACTGTATACAGGCTGACCCGAACCCCGAGAGAAGGTCAAGACTTGACCTGATCGACCAGGAATAAAGTAGGGGGAGATAGGGTCCTCAACTAGAAAATCCAAAAAAAATGTGTTTCTCACTTATTTTGTGCATATATGTATATCACTAACACTAAGTTATTTGTGCCTTAATTGTCCTCAAATCAAATAACATTCAAAACCAAAGTTGTAAATAAAAATGTGTTCTAAGTACTAAAATTGATTGCACAATTAAATCATGTACAGAATAAAAGTAGCCACACTTGGAAAAAAACCACTAAGCACTAAATGAAAGACCAATTCCGACTCCATATGAGCTCAAATTGAATCAATCTCACTTCCATTGAACTCGAAATTAAATTATCTTTAAAATGGCTATATTTTCATAATTTTTGGAGTTACGGTTGAAAAGTCAGTTTTCTGGGGTGGTTTGTGCAATTTTCCCATGTATTTTGTGCATATTGTATTTGTATATATGGTAAATTAATCCCACTGATTTTTTAATAAAAATAAAAATTAAAAAAATAATAAATTTTTAAAACACAAAAAAGGGCTAATTTCATCATTTATCCTTGTATATAGTGTCACATATGTATATAGTATATGTATATAGTTGCTATTTTTAATTAACCTTCATAAAAAAAAAAAAATAACTTTTTTTAATTCAAATTAAATAAATGACGAAAATTCAAAAAAATAGATAATTTTGTAATTAGTTTTATCTCTCTGTTATTTTCTTTTCCAAATTTTATCTCCCTTCCACCAAAAAAAATTCAAAAATTCATTTTAATTTTCATCTCCATTATCTCTTCAAAAATTCAAATTTTATCTTTCTTCTATTTATATGGCTCCTTCTCCCTCATTCCAACTTGATCAATCTTTAGAGAGAGGAGCCCGATCTCTGAGAGAAATTTCGTTCCGCTCCGAGCAACCCGTCCACCAATAATTGGGTAGCCCCTAGCTTCACCCTCCTCCGGTAACATCGGAGGAGGTGTTCGATCAACGATAATGGGTCTCCTAATCAGGAGTTAACCCATGGCTGCCATGGCCGTGCTGCGGCTAGCTCCGCCAGCGCCGAGCTTCAAGGCCTGGCTGACCTCGTCGGGCGACGATCGGAGCGCCTCCAAGGCGCTCAGCCCAAGCCACCTCCTCCGCTCGTTATCCATCCGACCTCCAGGTACTTTCCCCCTAATTTTTCAATTTTCCTACCGCCCATGATGATCTTCATCACCGCCTAACCACTTCACAATCCTCACCGTACCATCCCCACCCTCGCCATTATCTCCGATCACCTCTTCTCTTCCTCCATCGCCTGCTCCGCCTCGATCCATTTCCTCCGACAACACGTCGGAGGACCCATTCGAGCGTCCGCCTTCTCCGCCCGATCTGGCTTCCACCTCACCCCCACTTCACTCTCATGCACTGCACAAGGCACGCCTCATCTATACTAATGTCTGCAGGTTCAATTCACTCAACGACCAGAGTTCAAGTCCCCTTGCCGATCTCGTGCTCCAGCTCCGATGACCAGGCTCTGCCTTGCTTCTCCAGACTATGATGTGGCTTCTACTGGTGTCCAGCACCTTCGCCAACCCTCCCGCAAGCTTCCTTGAGCTTCAGACAAGCCATGGGAGCACAACGGAGTAACCAACAGGTCGTCAGAGTCCCACCTTCTCCGGTGGCCTGTGGTGGAGAAGACGCTACAGGTGTCGTCCGATCATATGGATTAGACGTCCAGGAAGATGTCACGTGGACGATCAAGCCACAGTCTGAGCCAGAAGCCTCAGGCTCAACGAACCTCGCCCCGAGCCTCCAGGTGTTGCCACGTGTCCCGAGCCAGCTGCGAGCCCCGAGCCTAGGCCACTCACGTGCGTAGCACGTGAGGGCCTTGGTAAATGCATTAAAGACCCATGACTTTTTGATAATTGCAGAATGGTCCCCATGCACGTGCCTCACGGGCATGCTTGAGTATTTTACAGGGAAACCCTTGCAACTTCTGGAATTTGCAAAAAATGCCCCCGCACATATGGAAAAATTGCATAGGGCCCCAGACAGGTTTTGGTATTTGCATTTAGGTCCCTCCAGGGACCTAAATGTAATATTTATCATTTTATTTCTTGTATTTTTATTATAATTATGCCCCTGCATTGTTTTCTTCATAACTTGAGCATCGTAGGTCCAAATTTGCATGATTTTAGTGTCATTTTGATCCTTATTTCTTCATCTACATCATGGCATGTTTAATTTTCTCATATGCCACCATTTTAAATGAAGTGAATTTTTGTGGTAGATGATGACCCTAATCTACTTGTCCTTGCTCTGATTTGATAACTGATCTTAATATTGTGATCAAAATGACCCTGATTTCAATTTCTATTATGTTGCTCATTTTCAGTGATATTTTTAGGGTATATTTATAATCCTTTGTTCTGCATATAGGTTCCCTTGCATTACTCTCATGCGTCATCTTATAATCGTATAAAAATCAACTAAAAATTACATGCATCATTTTATTACTTTATAATATGCAGAGTGCATCCTGCTTTTTCTTGAAGACCTGAAATTGATAATTTATTCACACTGCTCTAAACTGATCAAAAATCAATAAATAATTAGAGTAGCTCGTGTCCCTGTGCTCGACCTTGGTAGGCTTGCCAAGTAAAAATATTCCACAACATTCAAATGATTGTGGTTTTTGCTGAACCAAATTCGCCTCATATACTACGACAATTTTAGATAATTAAAGAGGTAAATTTGACGTTCATCAGTCCTATGTGAGATACAAATGTAGATACTTGGAGATAATATAAGGGAAATCATACTATGTATGTATAGTAACTTGAAATTTGGATAACTATCCAATTTCAGGGGTTATACCATCTTTATAAAAATGTGTCACTTATGAATGTTGAGCTCGAGCTGAAATAATTCACACTCTAAGTGAGGCAACGAAACGCATCATGCTCTGCATGAGCTGGAATCAATGAGCAGAACCATGCTTTCTTGACCATTTCTAATCATTGTCTAAAACATTTGGAGTTTAGAAATGAGCTCAATGATTGTATAGATTTCCACTTCCATCACCATATCTCATTCCAACATTTGGACATTGAAATTTCAATTGGATGTTGGATTCAAATGAGATGAGACCTAATCCAGTTAACTCTCAAATCATTAAGCTTATGTGGAGCCATTAAATTCATCTGATTTCATCATTTCCTCATAATGGAAGTATCATGGTAGATCAAGATAGATTTAACCGTGAGTATTCCCAACACTCGTACATCCTTTACATTAGAAGGCTTTGATATATCTGGAGTTCAAACCCTAGTTTGTCTGTCTTCTTATGAACATATCAATAGATTTCTCATTCGACAACTGGGCAACAATATTAATCATGTCCTTTCCAAAAGCATATATACATACTACACACGCACGTTATGTACGTATGCACATACACACATACGTGCATGCACACACATATGTTTATGCTCAATGAACAAAAAAATGGAGCTTACTCATGAGATATTGATGTTAAAGTGAATTCCGTCACTGGTCATCTTGTACTGATATGATATAAGTTCAAGAATGTCAATGCATGCTTTTGGAAAATATATGATAATAATTTTTCCCAATGGTCGATTGTAAAATCTATTGATAAACCTTCAAGAATACAATCAAATATGTGATAAATGCATTGGGTGATTCAAAGTCTTATAATGTGTAGTCGCATGAGTATTGGGAATGCTCATGGTTGATGATATAGTAATTAATTGTATACCATGATGCTTCCATTCCTAGGGAATGATTAAACCAAATGGATTTTAGTGACTCCACTTAGAGATAGAATGAGTAAGATTTAATTGGATGAAATATCAATTGATATCCAAGTCAAGATCCAAAGAGTTATAAATTGATTTACAGTTATTCAGAATCAACTGGATATTAATTTGATTAGATAATTCAAGTGGTTAAATACCCTTATATTAAGATCTAATCTAATAGCAAGTAACTACACATTGTCTATACAATCTTCTAGTAATTATCTCTACGTATCCGTGAATGGAGCACATACATCCTATTTCTATTAGGATCCATATATACAAGAAATGAGATTAAAAATGTTAATTTGATTCACACATTTGGACATGAAATAAGGTCATTATGATCCACATTTCTTGGAATTGATATCAATATGATTCACAGTTAATACTAAGAAAAGAAATAAAACAATGAAAGAGAGAGAAGGACACAAGATAATTATACTTGAATTTTTTATACTAAAAATAGAAACAATGAAGGAGAGAGTACACAAGAGAAGAGATGAAAGATGGGGAGAGAAGGTGCGCGCGCATGAGAAAAAAGATATGAGCGTGGGAGGGAAAGAAAGACGGTATCCATGTGGCAAAACGTAGGAGAGGGTTGGAGATATCCAAACTTTATTCACAAAAAAGTTACTCATCTTACAATCCTTCGAACAAAGTTACTCCAACCCAACCGACCCTTGTAGTGTAGAAACGTGGGAAATATTAGTCTTGTTTTTCATGCTAGGGCCCTCATTTCGAAACTTGATCTATAATTTTCTTAGGCAATGGTTGTGAATGCTATTCTTGGCATTCCAAGCATTTTAAGTTTTTTTAATAATGCCATATATTGGCTGTAGTCCTAGTCTTAGTTGGTTAGTGCTAGACCTATTATCTAGCAACTTGAGATTAGGTGAATGGTCCTCCTTGCATGGAGGAGTTTCTTTTTTATTTTTATTTTTATTTTGCATTCTATTTTTATCCATGGGATGTAGCTATAAAAGCATGTGCTCTCAAGCTTCCAAAGCACACATTCATCAAGTGCAATACAACAAGAGTTCTCTTCTTCTCTTAGTGCTTCTTCCCTGCTCTCCATCCCCCATCCATCTCCCAAATATCCTTTTTTTTCTATCATCTTGTATCAGAGCCACTTCCATGGCTATCGTCCCTGGAGAATCGTCATGGGCGCAGCAACTGAGTCGTACGCTCCAGTACCCTCAGTTGACGAACACGAACTACACCAGCTGGGTGATTCGTGTTCAGGCTATAATGGAGGATCAAGGCCTCTGGGGGGCTGTTGCTCCGGCAGAGGGAACTCAAGTCGACGTCCGGCTCGACAAAAAGGCGAAGATGCATCTCTTCCAAGCGCTTCCGGAGGACCTCCTTATGTTGGTGGCCAAGAAGACGACATCGAAGGAAGTTTGGGATTGCCTCAAGACGAGGTTCATCGGTGTGGACCGAGTTCGGGACGCACGATTGCAGACGTTGAAGCGGGAGTTCGACGTCATGCGGATGAATGATGGAGAATCCCTCGACCAATACACTGGTCGACTTACAGCCATTTCTGTCAGGTATGCAACTCTTGGCGAGACGATGACGGATCTTATGCTTGTAAAAAAATTGTTCGACACGGTGCCAGAACGGTTTATCAGTGTGATAGCCGGCATCGAGCAATTTTGCGACCTCAAAACCTTGGTTTTTGAGGAGGCCGTCGGCCGACTCAAAGCCTTTGAGGAGCGGACATGCAGGAAGAACACTAGCGCAGGTGGAAGCGCAGATGGGCAACTGCTCCTCACTCAGGCCGAGTGGGAGGCACGATCTAAGAAGACCGGAGGAGATTTGTCAAAGAACAGGACTCCTGCAGATGGCGGGAACCGCGGCTGAGGAGGTCGTGGGCGTGGCAGAGGAGGCTACAAAGGTGGTCGTGGAGGACCACGCAAGGATGAAGCAAATGGCTCTAACGGTGGTGGCCGTGATAAGAGTCACATCCGGTGCTATAACTGCAACGAGATGGGACACTACTCGACAAACTGTCGAGCCCCGAGGAAGAAGGAGGAAGCACACTTCGCACGTGCCGAGGACGTTGAACCAGCCCTTCTACTAGCAGTCTCGAATGAGACTTTGCTGGTTGAGGAAGAGCGGCGGGAGGTCGTGATGCTGAATGAGGAGAAGGTATGGCCGGAGTTACATGCTACCGAGCATGTGGAGGGACCAACAGATGTATGGTACCTCGACAACGGCGCTAGCAACCATATGACCGGTGATGAAGCTAAGTTCCACGAGTTGGATAGAGCAATCACCGGAAGCGTCAGATTTGGCGATGGCTCGACAGTGCAGATCAAGGGGAAGGGATCAATCCTCTTCGCATGCAAGAATGGTGATCAGTGGCTTCTTCAAGAGGTATTTTTTATCCCTAGACTTCGTAGCAATCTCATAAGCCTTGGTCAACTCACTGAGTCTGGGTACCAAGTGCTTATGGATGAAGATACGCTCAAAGTATCAGACAAAAATACCTCTCGCTTGATCATAAAAGTAAAGCGAACACAAAACCATCTCTACCGCATCGAGCTACAACTGGCGAGGCCAGTTTCATTATTAGCAAGCCTCGATGATCCTGCATGGTTGTGGCATGCTCGCCTTGGCCACATCAACTTTCCAGCATTGAAGATGCTTGCCAGCAAAGGATTGGCGGCTGGTGTGCCGCTGATTACGCATCCCGACCAGGTGTGCCGGACTTGTCTAGCGGCAAAGCAGACAAGATTAACGTTCCCAAAAGCAGCCAAGTACCAAGCACAGAAGCCGCTCGAACTTCTACACATTGATTTGTGTGGACCGATCACGCCATCGACTCCAGGTGGTAATCACTATTTTATGCTAATTGTAGATGATTACTCTCGGTGGATGTGGCTACATGTACTCAAAGCAAAGGATCAAGCATATTCAGCATTCATGAAGACCAAGTTGCTAGCAGAGAACACGAGTAATTATCGTGTTAAGGCTGTCCGATCTGATCGTGGAGGAGAGTTCTTATCAGGCGAGTTCGTAAAGATGTGCGAGCAGGCAGGGATCGAACGCCACCTCACTGCACCATATTCACCCCAGCAAAATGGTGTGGTGGAGCGACGTAACCGTACAATGATGGATATGGCACGCTCACTTCTCAAAAGTATGAGCGTACCAAGCAAGTTTTGGGGGGAGGCAATACGACATGCCGTCTATCTCCTCAATCGCCTCCCAACCAAAGCGATGGGCGATCGTACTCCGTTCGAGGCATGGATGGGAAAGAAGCCGCATCTAGCACATGTTCGAGTGTTCGGCTGCATGGCACATGCTAAGGTGACCATGCCAAACCTCAAGAAGCTCGATGATCGCAGTCGACCGATGGTGTACCTGGGTGTCGAAGAAGGTTGCAAGGCCCACCGCCTACTGGACCCCCATCGAGGAAAAATCCATGTAAGTCGTGATGTTATATTTGAAGAAAATGTGGAGTGGAAATGGTCTGCTGATGTGGAAAGTGGTCAATCACCCAATTTTGTGATTGAGGAGGACGCCAACATCGAACCGGTTGAAGTCTGCTCAGCTCCATTGTTGGGTACTTCGGCAGATGAGCCAACACCGGTGCTCGAACCATCTACACCGACCTCTCCAATAGGTGCTGCATCAAGCTCGTCATCAACACTCAGGAATGCTCCGGAGGTCATGCCATCCACGACAGAAGATGTTGACCAGGGTAGGCACTCACCTACACTTTGGTCAGGAGGACAAGTCGACAGCGACGGTGCACCTGTCCGTTATAGGTCCATGGCTGACATCATGCGTGATGCTCCGCACATGGATCTAACATAAGAGGAAGCGATGCTCACAGAGACGGAGGAACCTTCATGCTTCAAGGAGGCTGTTGGTCATCCAGCATGGGATGACGCCATGGCGCAAGAGATTGAAGCTATCGAAAAAAATGCGACGTGGTCACTCACCACGTTACCGGCGGGACATAAAGCTATAGGGCTTAAATGGGTGTACAAACTCAAAAAGAACTCAGATGGCGAAGTTATCAAATACAAGGCCCGCCTTGTTGCAAAAGGGTATGTACAACAACAAGGCATTGACTTTGAAGAAGTCTTTGCTCCAGTCGCTCGCCTTGACACAATACGTGTCATTTTAGTTGTTGCGGCCAATCGAGGATGGCAAGTTCATCACCTTGACGTCAAGTCAGCATTCTTGAATGGTGAACTCGAAGAAGAAGTTTATGTGACCCAGCCTGAGGGGTTCACAGTAAAAGGAAAAGAGCATATGGTGCTCAAGCTGAACAAAGCGCTCTATGGGCTTCGACAGACACCACGCGCATGGCACATGCGCCTTGATAAAAGCTTGAAGCAGCTCGGTTTCACAGGATGTACACAGGAGAAGGCCGTGTATAGAAGGGGTGAGGCCGCAACGGGCATCATCGTCGGCGTCTATGTCGATGACTTGATCGTCACTGGAGAAGATCCAGAGTCAATTGCGAACTTCAAAAGGCAGATGATGAAGGAGTTTGAGATGAGCGATCTCGGCTCACTCACATACTACCTCGGACTTGAGGTGGAACAAGGAGACGGTGGCATCTCACTCAAGCAAACGGCCTATGCTAAGAAGGTACTAAATGAATTTAACATGTCTGATTGTAATCCTTGTAAGATTCCCATGGAGCCAAGATCCCATCTGCACAAGGATCCAGACGGACAACCTGTTGATGCCACCTACTACCGTCGTGTCATCGGGTGTTTGCGCTATCTTCTTCACACTAGGCCGGATCTCTCCTACGCTGTTGGTGTGGCGAGTCGATTCATGGAGAAGCCTACAATGATGCATCACAAGGTTGTGAAGCAAATCCTCAGGTATCTCAAAGGCACCATCGATTTCGGGCTTGTCTACAAGAAAGGGGGCGAGGAAGAAGTAATCACTGGCTATACAGATAGTGATCTGGCTGGTGATATGGATGATCGGAAGAGCACAGGTGGTATGGCATTCTACATCAACAACTGTCTTGTTTCATGGAACTCACAGAAACAAAAGACAGTAGCTCTTTCATCCTGCGAGGCTGAGTTCATGGCGGCAACTGCAGCAGCATGCCAAGCACTCTGGCTTAGAGCATTATTGGCTGAACTGGTCGGAACAGAATCAAGGATGGTGAAGCTGTTCGTTGACAACAAGTCTGCAATAGCTCTTATGAAGAATCCTGTCTTTCATGGACGAAGTAAGCACATCGACACAAAATATCATTTCATTCGTGATTGTGTCGAAAGAAGGTTGATCAGCGTCGAGTTCGTTCGCACCGAAGACCAACGGGCCGATGCGCTGACAAAGGCATTACCGATAGCAAAATTGGCGACTATGCGTCATTTACTTGGAGTCCGTGATCTCGGGGTATGCCAAGACTAAGGGGGAGAATGTGAATGCTATTCTTGGCATTCCAAGCATTTTAAGTTTTTTTAATAATGCCATATATTGGCTATAGTCCTAGTCTTAGTTGGTTAGTGCTAGACCTATTATCTAGCAACTTGAGATTAGGTGGATGGTCCTCCTTGCATGGAGGAGTTTCTTTTTTATTTTTATTTTTATTTTGCATTCTATTTTTATCCATGGGATGTAGCTATAAAAGCATGTGCTCTCAAGCTTCCAAAGCACACATTCATCAAGTGCAATACAACAAGAGTTCTCTTCTTCTCTTAGTGCTTCTTCCCTGCTCTCCATCCCCCATCCATCTCCCAAATATCCTTTTTTTTCTATCAATGGTTGATTACAGTTCTGCTCTTTGGATAAAATCAAACACTAAATAACGTTTGATTTCACCTTTAGATCATTAACTAATCATATCAAGGGGATGGAATCTAATAAGAAACATTCCTCAGATAATAATATCTGACATCCTATCCAGATCCCACATGATGGATTCTAATAATAACATTCCTTACTAATCGAATCCTCACGATGAAATCAAATTACAGTAAGAAGATGATGAACTCTTTTTCCAGCAAAATATTCTCTGATACACAGTTACTTATTTCTGTCCAACACGTCCTCTCAGAATCAAGTAGGATCTATCCTCAAACAGATGACTCGTCGTTGAGCTCTTGGGAACTAAATGAAAGTTTAAACGATTTCAAGCAATTTTTCTTCACATTTCAAGATCTTTTACTGCCTAGTTTTCTGATACTAATTGGAGAAATGATTTTAGATGCTAATTAACGACATGGTCTGCTGTAATGTTGATAAGGGCAGGAAAGCCCAACGAGCAGATCCTCAGTACTGAAGAGGCTGCTGTAAAATCGTGGATCACCCGAGCCGCTCGATCTTGATCGAACGGTTCACACGAATTTCCACGGTATGAGCTCACAAAAACACCGAATTCATGTGAATCACTCGATCGAGATCGAGCGGCTCGAGCGATCCGTGATTGTACAGCAAATCTCTGCAATACTGCAGAGGATCTACTCTCCGAAAGCCCAACCCCATTCCATCACGCTCGCTGTTCACTTATAGGCTGGACATTGAGCCATGATTTCTGGAATGAGACAGCTTAATGTAACAGGAGAAATTAAGATTTTCGAGAAGTCTAAATGTAAGTAAATAATACACTCCTATGTTATATATACAAAGTAGTTGCATTGCAGCATTTTTTAAAAAAAATATCAATTTAAATATCTCAATGAAAAAATCATTGGTTGTAATTTGAAAAATCATAATTCTTAACCAATATTTTTGTATAAAAATTAAAATTTTATTCAAATGACTTCTGAAAGGAAAATATATATATATATATGGAAAATAGAGTAGCTTGCATATTGTAGTGGTATTTAAATCCTTCTCATTGTAAATAGTGTGACTTTTATAGATATTTATTAGCAGTACAGTTTGGACGTGCATACCTATTTTCTAAAATCGAATTATATTCTTGTTCCCTATTTCTCAAACTTGATGTGGATTTATCATGAAATTTTATATTTTTGTGAGCATACTTGATATTTAGTATTGGTCAAGATAACGGTGCCATTTTAATTTTCAATATACCAAGCAGTGGCTCATTTAGTATTGGAATATCATCTAAGGATGGTTTCGAACAATAAAGCATTTCGAACCATAAATCAGATGTATCGATGAACTAACTTGTTTATTTTTTTCTCTAAATTTTACTATCAAATCGCCGATATCTCGCTCCTATACCGTCAAAATATGAATTTTATTGTTACTTAGCTCTTTCAATATTTAGTTCCCATTCTTAATTCATTTCTCATATTTCCGAAATGTTAAGCATCGTATTATTCTTGTTAGCAATGATGTCTCATTATTTATTAGTATATGTTGAATGTATCATGCAGTTCTTAATATCATCAACCTTGTATAAAATTGCTGTACCCATTACAATGATTACATTTTTGCATACATTTTGCATGTTGTGCGGTGAATTAATATTGAGATATCGGTAAAGCCTCTGCAGCGAAGAAGACGTCTTCCACTCTTTCATTCATGTTCATTCATTATATATCATGCATTGTTTTGTCATTAAACTTTCAACGTATATATAAATTGTAGTGACATCACTTATTCATCATGCAGTACTGTTCGGTGTATGAGTAAAGCCCCATAAATTACTTCTTGTTTATTAGCAAGGATCCTCTGCTGGGCAGCAGAGGCCTGCTGTACCACGTGAGCCGCTCGATCATGATCGAGCGGTTCACACGCAAAGGGCCACTTTAACCCTGAACTCGTGTGAACCGCTCGATCTTGATCGAGCGGCCCACGTGGTACAGCAGACTCTGCTGGCCAGCAGAGGAGCTGCTCTCCTTGTTTATAACTAGTAGCATTTTTCAGAAAAAACATGGAAACCTGAATTTACGATAAAAATCATTTTTCTAAAGATATTTGTTAGGATTAACGATAAAATCGATGATCTATACTGGATACATGCTGAGAGCAAATCCTCTATTGTTGAGGACCACCCGAACCACTCAATTTTGATCGAGCGGCTCGAGCTACCCATGGTTTTACAGCAGACCTCTGCAGTACAGAGGATCTGCTCTCGATGCATGCATTCCCAAACTTAACGACACGTGAAGGAAATCAATATTTGAGACCATAATAATAATTGAAGAGTCACGGCTGCAGGTTCGCCATTTGTTTTTATATTTACAAGCAGTACTCGAAAACTATGGTTTGCATGTCCCGTCTTCGTAATAGTATCGGATATATACCAAATATAGTCTCTACGAACAGAAAGAAAGAATGCAATCAAAGAGATGAAAGGATCCAAACGAACCAAACCCGTCCATATTATGGAATAGCACCCCACGCAGGCAAGGATAGCAGCAAATAATTGAAGCACACCTTGCAGCTCCGTCACTGCTTGTTTTCAGAATCCAGCGATGCTGCTGTGTACATGTTCATGGGGGACCTGTCCTGCAAGGTGCAGCATATCTTTCTGTCTGCATGCCGATTTTACTTCAAGTTTGATTAGAGACATGTTCCTCGTTATAGGGTCTTCGACTGTTTGACAAGGCAGCTCTGGAATGTGTTTTTCTGTATTAGGAGTCTTTGGTTCAATCGGTGGATAGACCATGGCAGGATGTAAGACAGAGTTCGGTTCCCTTGACTGTTCCATCCGGGTTGACGATGAGATAGGTTTCGATCCATTTGACGGATTGGTGGGGAAAGTTGTTGATGATTCGGGGGAACATGGCGAGGGACGGCGGCAGAAACTACATGCCAAGATTGCCACGACCACAACGAAAAAGCAAACGGTGACGACTACTGCAACGGCCATTATTAGGGTGGAGCATTGGGCTCGACCCGGCCCAACTCGGGAAAGTCCGGTCCGAGCCCATTAATTTTTCGTGGGCCTTGGGTCGGGTCGAGGCCCGCTTTTTTCAGCAAACTGAGGATCCAGGCCCGGTCCAAGGCCCGCGGAATTGGATTCGGGTTCGGGTCGGGCCCGGGCTCGGGTCGGGCTCAACCCGCACTTATTTTGATTACATGAAGTTGCACTTTGATTCCAATTTATTGTTATGATATAATTCATCCATAACCCATGAATATTGGATGTAGTGTTGCAAATATCACATTACTATTGATGAATGAAGGAGATATTGGATGTATTGTGACTATAAATCCATATCCCCTAATTTAGTTCTAATATGATATTTTGAAATATGAGGGCTCGGACCCGACTCATTTGTACTTCGGGTTCGGGCCCGGCCCGGCCCGAGCATAATATTTTTGAGAAATGAGGACCCGAACCTGGCCCATTTGTACACCGGGTTCGGGCCGGGCCCGGACTTTTGCGAGCCGGGTCAGGGTCGGGCCCGGGCCGGCCCGACCCAATGCTCCACCCTAGCGATTATCCACTTGCTGCGATTACTGCGCCCTCCGCTAATAAAGGATAGACAGCAACATGTTACAAGCTTAACAAATTTATTATATACAATGAACATTGGACACTGTACTTTCTCTCAATATATAAATTTGTTAATAACGGATATCTCCTCTAATTAAGTAAGTTTCCAGAGAAATGCATTTGTTGAGAAGTTATTGTTGACTTCCTTGAGAAGCCATCTTCAAAGTTGACTTTTGTAAGAAGTCATTGCTTCTTGTAATACACTTCATTGACCTCTATAAATAGGACTGTTCGGTTGGGGGGTTACCCCCACTTTGGATAGGTTACCCCTAAAATCTATATATCTAACCCACTAGTGGGTCCCACTCGCTCTCTCCACCAAAAAAATTATATTATACCATCATATCATCTAAAAATTATAAAATACTCTACTTCTACTCATTATTCTAAACTTCAATACAATACCATCGCAACAACTACCCACTTTTTCAAATTCCAATACAATCATATCATAATAACTACTCACTTTTTCAAATTTTAATATAATCACCTCACACAAACCCTCTCAACCCTTAACCCACCAACCAAATACACAAACACAAAAATAGGTTATCCTCCCCAAGATAACCCACCAACCAAACGACCCCTTAAGTTGGAGTGTAATCAACAAGGGAAGAAAGAGAGGGGTAGAGTGAGCAGCCAAGAGAGTTGGAAAGTATAGAGAGCTTGATGTGTATAGTTAGAAAGTATAAGTGAGTGCATGTATGTGAAATGGTGTATATTTTCGGATGTTGTGTGATATAATAATGTATTGTTAATGTATGCACTACAAAAAAGAGAACCATAGTAACGGTTTTGAAAAAAATCCATCACTAAATTAGCCTTTATTAAATATGTAATGACGATATTATTCGTTACGAAATGAGTTTTCGTATTCAAAATTAGCAACTGATATCATATATGTCGTTATATCATTAGCAACAGTCCACTTAGCGATGCTTATCCGTTGCTATTTTTCCAAATTTTAATTAATCGTCGCTAAATTTCGAACTAAAAAAATAGCGATGATTAGTTGCTATTTTCAAAAATAGCAACGGATAAGCATCGCTATAATCATATAACGACATATATGATATTCGTTGTTAATTTTAATTATGAAAACTCATTTCGTAATGAATAATATCGTCATTATATATTTAACAACGGTTAATTTAGTTACGGATTTTTTCAAAACCGTCACTATTGCTCAATTTTGTTGTAGTGCTGTTTTAGTGTGTTATTATATTGTCATTTTATTCTGATTCCAACAACTATTGTCAGAACCTTGTTAGGATCCTAACTAGTTGGAAGAGGTAATAGTTGCTATTTAATAAATTCGACGTATGTATTATGGCCTACGGTTGATTGTTGATGGATTTAAACAGACATGAAATAATAAATAACCAGAGGCAATCTCCTGCTCACGTCATTAATTTGCACTCACAGTAGGTTTAAATAATGTCGAAAATGAAGGTAAATTAAAAGAGTAGCATACGTGGTTATGTGTCGAGGGTCTTGGCAAGGACCTGAGACTATTGTCAGCAATTTGTTGGTGACCCTCTCTTGGAGTGCCTCGGGAATGGATTCACTAAGCCCACTGCAAGTGATGTTCCTGCAATGGCAAGAACACACAGCAAGTAATTAAATGGCCTCCATTAATGGCATCCTTCATTAATTCACTACTCACAGGTACTCGAGCTTTGTCAATCTTGCCAACAAAATCGGAATATCGCCGTTCATATTGTTCATAGATAGATCCCTGAAAATCAACAGATGACTCACAAGACCGGTTGGAAATAAAAAAATGAGCTTGACTAAAAGACATATAAACAAAGTGAAAATTATAGATTACAACTATCAAGTTATGAGCTTGACTAAGAATGGAATGGACGGTTGCATTTGGGTGGGTAATTTGTCGAGAACTTCTCCACAGTGTTTACTTTTCTCACTTTATTAAAATTTTTATTTTTTAGTGCATTATGGAAATAAAATGATGCACCATATATATCCAAATACATATATCGCTTTATATATAAGACAAAAAGAAGTATATGTCCATTGAATTTCAATATTCATATTCGTATTTGTATTATTCTAGTTATAGAGTATGACATTCACGTTGGTATACATACTTGATAAACAAAATTTTTCAATATCCATTTTTTTATATTTATAAAATCTAAATGAGAATATATCTGTATATTTTCATTCCTAGTTTCAACAGAGGTGGAAAATATGGTAATTTATAACTAAATATGACTTTCATCAAAATGTTGTCATTTAAAAGCAGTCTCACTTTACATTGTCACACTATTTTAAGTGTTGGAGCTTGAATATCTATTTGTATCCTTGATCATATTGGATGCCTCATATGAAGTTAGTATTTTCTATATTTAATTTATATCCTTCAATTGTTGTAGAGGTAATTTGAAAATGGCTACATTATTCTTATTTGGAGTATACATACACATGACAATTTTAATAATATTATCGTATTACTTGCGTATATAAGAAATTAGTATTTTTTATATTTAATTTATATCGGGAAGAGGGGATTATAATCATCAAAGTATCAACTTGGACACCATAATGTAGCTGTCTATAGAGTTAGACGCGTTCTTTTCCAAATAGGTGGATAAGGTATGGATCTAAGTATGGTCCTGGAGGTGTTCTTTTTATTGTCAATAGCTTATGTGTTGTTCCGAGAAATATATTATAGGTCAGAGGGTCAAAAAACATATTGCTTTGACATTAGCATTGTAGTTTTGATTGGAGGTTTGACTTCACATACCATGTAAATATGAATTATATGCATCAAATTCAAAAAAAAACATGAGGCTTGTTTCATGAGGGATAAACAATTATAGAAATTTTTTTATGCAACATGAAACCATATGGATACAAAAATAACTCCACAAAGTTTCATGAATCACACGAGAAAGGGAATCTTACCTTTTATATGTGTGGTCTCTAATGGAAGTGACCTGATTTGAGGTCTCCCCGACGATTGTTATGATGAATCACGAACCTTCTGCGGACTTGAGAGATGATTCTTTCCTCCTTTGGGAACACCAAAGATGGTCTAGATGAGCATCATGAAGGCGAGGAATTAGACCTCGCTGCCTACCTTGTCAGAACCCAAGTATATATTTTGTATATAATAATAAAATATCAAATACAAAATGAAAATAAAATACCTAAAATACAAGTATATATACGTATGTAGATACATGTAAATATCAATACCTAATATAACTTGTAAAAATAAATTAAAATTGTAATAAAATACTACAGAAAATAATAAACATATTTCATATTTTAACCTAAAATCAATAAATTCCTTCATTAATTTTACTCGAATTAATAAGGAACTTCTTTCATCTTTTTTCATGGTTGGTCCACGTAGACCAACCAGGATCCTTCTTTTGTTGACCGGTCAAGTCAACTATATACTCCTCGCCACCCACCTTATCAGAACCCGCCTCTGATCTTCTCCCATTTTCCCCTTTGATCCATGGATCAATGAGCTTTGGTTCCTTCACCGAACCTTTGCCCCATACTCCCATCTACCTCGTCATCATCCTAGGCCTCACCAACTCACTCTATCACGCACACCATCCCACTCAAAAGCTCCCCCATCCTTTGTGCAAAAATAAACAAGTCGACACCCTTTTGCCCATTTTGATCCCACTTTACCCTTCCTAACCCCAATAGGAGTCCTCCGTGTTGAGCTCTAGTGACAGGAGATGCTTTGCAGAGCCTTGTTAGTGTGGATAAGAGGCGGCTAGTGGTGATCGAGGTTCGTCAGAGCGCCTCCGACAGAGCTTCCTCTACTCCCTGACCTGTCAGGTTTGAGTTGCTATTTTCTGCATTTCTAGGTAGTATTTCCTTCCCGTATTGCAGTTTTATCTTTACTTTATGCATTTAGGTTTTAAAATAGCTTATTTTAGGATTTTCAATTGCTGGAGCATCGTGCTTCAACTCTAATTCCCTATGATCCATCGTGTTTCGACATGCCTTTCCATCTCATTTCCATTCCTCTACACATTCTTTCCAAAAGCTCCTTGTTTTCATCTCGAATTCTTCAAGAATCCGAGCTATCGAGCTCCTCCCTCTGCCATCCACCAGAGCTTTTGATCACCCCCTTCATCATCGTGCGCATCCAGCTTCAACCTTCGATCGAGGCTCGTCACCTTAAGCTCCTATTCCATTCTGTGCAGGGCTTGAGCTTTGACGAGCTACCTGGAGACAAGACCAAGCTCTATTATGAGCTCCAACCCCCTTCCGGGTGCCTGGACCCATTTTATGCCTCCTACATGCGTGACCAGCCCCCATGAAGCTCAAGAGCCCATCGGCAATGAAGGAGAAGGCCAAAGCGAGGAGAATGGAGGGATCAAAGTATCCCCAGGTCGTGTTCTTGAGGTGTTCTTCGTGAACCCTCGAGAACCGTCCAATCAGAGCCAATCACCAGAATTATTCTCTATCGTAAATTGAAGACCGAGGTGGTATGTGCCTCCCGCCGTTGATCGAGTAAGTGGAAGCCACATGGAAACATAGTAGCTCTCTGATCATGCCCTGGGTAAATTTATAAGTAACCCACCTTTTTGGATTGCATTTAAGCCTTGTAAATAATAATCTTAGTGTAAAAACTTCTGTAAAAATTATCAAAGGGCCCCAACACTTATTGTGATTTGCATAAAGGACCTTTGCTAGGTAACCTCACATGGATGCCCATGTGAGGTGCAAGGACTATTTGCATAAAAGCCCCTCCGCCTTCTTATATTTCATTTATAAACTTGAAATATAAGTGTAATATTTTGGGGTTAATTGTATACAAAACTTCAGAATTAATTTTATTGCAAAAGTACCCCTGCCAACATGTATATTTTTATTTGTGTTTTTCTATTTATATTAAATAGATCATTTGCCTTAAAAATTATGGTAAAATTAATGTAGATGCTTAATCTGGTGTTGATATTCACCCATATTTTTTAGGTATTTACTGCATTTATCCATTTATTAAAAAAAATAGAATATAAGCTATTTATCCTTTATTCGCTTATAAAAATACACAAAAAATATAAAACCTGATTTAAAATTTTCAGAAAAATTAGAGTTTATATTATTATATTTAATAACTCCAGACCAAAAACTATAAAAAAATAAAAAGAAACTTTAAAAATTACAAAACTCTAAAAAGTTTATAAAAATCGGTCAAAATCCTATAAAAATCCAAAAAATAGGCTTTTCTATCTTATTTTTATTTATATTATATACTACATATTAAAATAGTTTTGGGAATTTATGGACTATTTATCTATTTTTAATCCCCAAAAATCATCCTATATATTATATAATTACTGTTTTGATGTATTAAATAAATTAAAAATACATAATAATAGAAAAAATATATAAAAATCCCAAAACATAGAAAAACATTAAAACACAAAAATAATTTATTTTCTGAATTTTGACTATATATAGTTATATTAAAATTTCTAAGACCATATATAGAATATATATACAATATAATACTTATATACTTATTATAAATTTTAATATTTATAAATCTTTAATATATATTTAAAACCTCTAAAAAATAAAAGTACGTTCTTATATATATTTTTATATATTTTCATATATTTATTAAATATCCTTATATTATTATTCCTATATCTATTATTATTACTATATATAGATATATATTATATCTTTTAAAAGAAAAAAAATAAAAATTACAAAAGTAAAAAGAAATTGAAATTAAAAACTCAAAATATATAAAACATAAAAAACACATAAAGTTAAATATAATTAAAAATCCATATAAAATTCAAAAAGCTAAAAAATAAAAAAATAAATATTATTGGTTTCTATTAATTAATAATAATTACAACTATCCCCATTTTCTTCCAATGGTTCGACCCCTACTACTTGTCACTGTACATCGTTTGTAGGGTATAATAAATTTCACCCCACATTTCCTTTATTGTTTTATTAATATTGTGTGTTGATTGTTGATCTACTTGATTGGTTTGGGTATTGAGAGCCAAGAGGCTCGATACAACGGTTGTCGGATCCGACTTGTCAGACACCGCATACCCTCTTAGATCGGATGCTAGATACCTCGAGCTTTTCAGATTGTCACACGCCCACCAAGTTGCCTTGTTCTTATCTGCATATTGGCATGAGCCTTCGTCAGAGAAGAATACCTTCTTCTCCATGCTTCTCATACGTGAAGGAGGGATCAATTTTGTGCGATGAAGTCAAGAGTTTGAGATCATCTAGCTCTCATCCTTGCATGGACAACTTCAAAAAGAAGTTTGCATCAAAGTTCGTGGGAAGCTACATTATTCATCATTGTGTCTACGAGAGAAGCTTCTACAGATCAGACTCAATTGGGGAGGTGTCTTCTTTAAAAAGACCCATGCTTCAGAGATAATCCTGACCTCTTCCTAATATTCATGAGAATATGCAAAACGACTACGGAAATTTTTTTAAATCATGTGGTTTCTCAATACTAATTTTTTTGTTGTGCTGAAATTTGAGTTGATGTGGTGAGCTCACGATAACTGTAATTTGTTTGCTATTTTCTATGTTTCCATGATGTGAACCACCCAAAAATATTTTCCTCGCACTCGTCACCAATATGTCACTACTAGGGACACCAAGCAAGTGACTTGTGATAAGGCTTTATTTTTGTCTCTCATCCCAATTTTGCACTTTACCAGTAGCTCTTTGTATGGTTAAGAACTCTGTGAAGTTGGCATTTTGTCCTCCCATGGGTTAATTTCCTTATTTGTACTAAATATTGGGCACAACCATGGCGACGAATTGTTTTTTATAATCTTGGGGCATGTATGTCCTATGGAATGAATAGGGGGTCGTTCTTAAAAAAATCAATGCTTTATACAATAATGATTATTTACCACCTTTTAAAAAAAGGAACTATCACTGCAAGAAAATTGGCCATAGACAACGAATAATTTGATATTCATCGACATATCTTCAATAGTTAAACATATAGCAATGAATATCAATTGCCGCTTACTTCTTTAAATTTGCCATGAATAGTACTATTCGTTGCTATATTCCTCGCAACACATCATATAAAAATAGTTATTCATTGACTTTTCTTCTAGTAGCAACAATCGATATGAATATTAACAAATATTTTAACAAAAAAATTGTCGTTATACGAACCTTTAAGAATGAATATGACATTTGTTTCTAATTATAAGTAAAATAGATGATTTGACAACAAATAATATCCGTTGTTATATCTTTAACATGAAAAGATATGGAAACTAATATTTAAACTATTTGTAGTCTTAAGTCCAATTTCTTGCAGTATATTGTTGCAACCCTGATCGATGATGAGAAGATGGAATTGAAAATGACAGCAGATAAATATTGTCGTATGCTTCATTAGTTAAGATATAAAAATGGATATTTCATGTATTGTAAATATTTTAAAATACCCTTTTTTGACATCGAAAATATTTTTAAATTCTCCTTTTTAAAATCTTGGTTCTTCGATTTATTACTTGTGATGAAGAAGTCACTTGAAACCCCATTGACCAAAAAGGCAAGAATAGGGAACGGATGAGAATCAAGATGGTTGAGAATCGGACGACCTTCAATGGAGGTTGGAGATAGTGGGTTCGCATATCGAGATAGGGCCAATGATGGGATGGTTCTGCCATATGCAGCAGAGTCTGCTGCACAGCAGACGATCCTTTCTAAGAAGGATAACCTGGCAGTGCACCTGCAATTCCATTCGATCCAACTTGGAGACAAGCCTATTAGCTGCATAGGATTGTACATGAAATCCAAAGGACACCTCAAATACCTTATCAAGGTCAACCTTCAAGAACTAACAGTATCCAACATTTTACGCAGGACGTGGATTTTCGGTTTCGATGATATCAGAATGTAAATTGGCTTATTTCAAATAAAGGAGACACGTAATCACTACAGAATAAACTGTCATGCATATAATTCATATAATATGTTCAGACTAATAAAAATGTTTTCTACGTAAGAGATGAACAGCACTTACAAACGTCGAAGCTGAGTAAGCTCGGCAACTATTGATGACAATTTCCCTCTCAAACCACTAGAAGAAAGATTCCTGCCCAAATATGTAAAGGTTATAATATGTATTCCAATCTTCATTACCACACTAAAATATCCCATTGCTTCTCGATTTCACGTACAATGATGTAATTCTGTACAGTCTCACATCGTAGTCACAATCCACACCCTCCCAGATGAACTCCTTGGGAGCGCAAGGATCACCCATCCAGTTCTTCCCAAGTCCATAGGTTGTCTTGACCTCCATCATCGCATCAGCTATATATTTAGGAGAAGCAGAAGCATATAAGATACACTCAAAATTTAAATTATATTGAATTAGCCAGAGAATGAACAGACTTAATATATATAATATATGCACCTTCTTTAGGATCCGTGAAGAGCTCTTCCAGATATCTGATCGCATAGATCTCCATGGCATTGACAAGGGGAGGTAAGTCTGAGCCATTATCCTTGAATACAAAAAAAGCTAATTGATTATAGCTTCTTGGATATCCACTGAAGAAGCTGGCGGTGGTCAGGTACTTTGGTGAGAAATGCCCCAACCTCTGGATGCCGCTGTCAGAGAAGTTGAAGATCCTATGCTCACTCGTCGAAAGAGATTGGACTTCTGCAAAGTGTGCATAGATATAATACAGAAGTGAACCCCTTGTGACATCTACCGGCCAACCGAAATTCAAAGAAGATGAAGATATGGGTATCATTGCAGTCTGCATGACTTCTGTTGGGACATCGTAGATGTCGTTGGCAACCATGGGGCTGGTGCCAACAAGTGCTGTTGCGCCCGGAGCAATATAAGGTGTCCATATTCGATCATACTTATCCTTGGGGTACCTATAAATAATGAGAAGTTCCAATATAATTGATAGATATAATAACAAATACTGAAAATAGTTGTAAAGAACTCACCTCATATAGTTACCAGATTGTGCTCCAAAGTCCACCAACTTAAACACAAGCAGCGACTGTGTTGAATTGACCTCGTAAGTCTCAGCCTTGCAGAATTTCCTCACCTCGAGTGCCGATATGAAAGGCTCTCCGAAGCCGGTATCCACCAGGCAGACCGCCATACGCTCTGTGACCGCCGCCGACATGATCTCATGAATTTCGGCAGCCGATGCGTCGGAGATGGATACCGGAGTCCAGAGGTTGGTGTCGACATAGAGATCGAAGCGTGGATCGCGGTTCAGACCGTCGTAGTTGCCATACAAGAAGTAGGCTCTCACCAAGTACTTGGTTCCCTGGGACACGGGGAGGGTGTAGCAGTTCCTCTTCCCGACGGGGAAGCTCCTGAGATCTCCCAGCTTGATCTTGTGGTCTAAGGACGTGATGTTAATCTCGGGGGAGATGTTATGAGTCCCACCGGTATCTATGAACGAGGAATCGGAGGTGTAGATTATCCCTCGCGTGTCCGTGTAGCTGTAGTTTTGAGGCTTCCCGCTATCGATGCTTATGAAGCCTAACAAGGTTGCAAATATTTACGTATATATATCGAAGATTAATGATCTACACAATTGTTTTTATTTTCTATAATGCATATGGTGCACGAAGCCAGAAATCTATAAACACGAGGGTCGATTTCAAATATTTGAGGTTCATTTAAAGGTCACAGAATTGTTGAAATCGACACGGTCTGGATGGAGGGCGTACGAGTCTTTGTTTCACACAAAACTTGAATAGTTGAATGACATAAAATATGAATTATCATGGTTTCAATTTCTAAAAATAAAAAAAGAGAGAAGATAAGACGGAAAAATCCAAGTTAGTGAAAAGAGCAATGTTCACTCTTAAAGACACCAGAACAACGAGTTTCAAAATAATGTAGGTTTATATATAATCTTTGTATTTGTAATTGCAAATATTATCATACTATTATCCTTTCTATTGTTCGAATAAGAATACTAAAACTGATTTGACGAATATGTAGGTTGCTGAAATATATCCTGAGAAGTTAGATCGGAAGCGAAAAAATACATCCGTGATCTTTATACAAATATTTAAAAAATGAATACAGATGATTTACAAATGTTAGATATCTCTAATATGGGCAATACTCTAAACATTAGAATCAATAATAAATTTTATATAATAAAAAGCATATGAACATTGTTGTGATAATTACAGAGAAGATCGTCTGTTGTAGTCCATGTTGTAGCAGATTCTGTTGCAGGGGGCTACAGTCGTCCGATCACATATTTCCCGCCTCGAGATGCGAGCTCACTATTCCCGACCCTCTAGAGGGCCATCGGATGTCCTCATGCATTACAACCTTTGCTGTGATGTCATTTACAGCAGACGATCGGTTTCCTGATAATTATAGGTCGACATGACTAGCTTGACATTAGCTTTGATGAGGGAAGCCGAGTTTACGATGATAGTAAATAAATGCCTTGGGAGGGAAAACTTCTTAATAGAATTTGGTTGGCTAATGCTTTGGATTTTTTTAAATATTATTTAAAAATTGAAAGAAACAACCTACAAATCAACATACATGCGTACATATGTGCTCATTTGACAAAAGGTCAATGTAAGGCTTACAAGCTTCTCAGATGATACATGATAACACGATGAATATGATTTGTGATATGACATATATATATATATATATATATATAATTCTCTTGGTTTTTAGTGCGATAGCAAGCGTATAAATTATATGTAATCTTATAGTTTTCTTCAAAGCCATGTTTTTCAAGATTCTTCGCCTCTAGCTCCACCACTATGCCACCATTTAGAAAAGTAGATGTGCTACGGTTTAAAACCGCCGCAACTTAAAACTAAAAAGTCTGCTTGTTTCAAAAGCGATTCCGTGTAGCATAATCTGAAGTAACACATCTCTTCTCAAAGTAGAAAAAAATCCTTTTTTTTACGAGAGAAGTTGCAAAACATGTTTGAACAGATGCAGAAAGAAAGATCAAAGGCCTTCTCGCGTCGTCCAGAGTTCTAGAACATGGCTTTGACAAAATCCAACTATAATATACTTGTTGAATAGCTGCTAGGGAAGATCAATCTACTAAACTCTTGTCTTGATGTTGGGAATTTGTAAATACCTGATTGGCCTTCGGTGGTAAAGCAAAGGGCCAAGAGGAGAGATAAGAAGAGGAGGCACCACTTGGGAGAAGCCATTCCGATTTGCAAGAAGAAGAAAGCTGGTAAGATGGTACAGGGGACGAAGGATCATTAACTAGGCTCTTCGTATACGTTTATAACGTCCAAATCTCTGGTCTAATGTAACTTAGTACTTATTATATTGCAAATCGTGCTTTCCTATATGGTAAGAGCCAGCTGTAAGGTAAGAGGAGCTCCTTTCATAAAGTCCTAAGTGGGTTTGTTTTGTTTAGAAGATGTTCCGTACAAATATGAATTAAAACATGAGCTTTTTACATCCATAATCTTGTATGCTTCGATAATTACGCATTGTATCCTGTATAATTTTGAATCGCACTTACGACTATTAATTGTTGTTAACAATTATGAGGTATAACCCCTTTCGAATCACGCATACAACTATGAATATTTGTTAACCTTATGAGGCATAACCATGAGTTATCTTTTAGCATCTCCTCTCCGTTAGCAGTACTAAGATTTGTTAAATGTTGACATTTTTTGTCGTTCGTAGTACATAAAACTTGTAAATGTTGTCGTTGGTGGAAAATTCTCATCCCTGCAATTGTAGCTTCCACAGACAATCTCCATTGCGATGATGCAAGAACAATACTGAGCTCCAAAGTACAAACCACGAACAATCTCTGTTGCTACGTGATGAACCGCAAATTTGCCTCTTTAATAATGTCGTATTATCGTAATATAAGAGGTAAATTTGGATCAGCAAAAACCACACTTTCAAATATGTTGACGCTATTTTACTTGGCAAGTATACAAAGGTCGAACTCAGGGATGCGAGCCTCTTCATCTATTTATAAAAAAACTATCGATTAATTAATGAGTGATTATTTTCAAAGGCATCGATCTTCATGCAGATGCAAAATAACATGCAAATGAAATAATGCAAGGAATGATGCATATAAAATTACATGAAATGATGCATGTAATTTTTATTTGATTTTTAGAAGTAATTAAAAGACGAGATATGAAATATAATGCATGATGGAATGCGTAGGCAAGCATGCAAGAGAATGTTATGTAAATATGTCCTAAATTAATCATACCCATGAGCAATGGAGTAAGGATCAATTCAGAGTCAAATCAAGCACTAAAAACGATTAATGGCATTTAAATCAATTGGCAGGAGATCCTATAGATTATCAAAAAATTAGCTCCATTAAGATGTCAAATGAAGAAATTAATCATGCCATTAGAAAGACAATGAAACGAGCATCAAAATGAAACTGAAATCTCAAGATATGAAAGAAACAATGCGAGGGGAATAAATGTAATAAAAATACATGAGAAAATAAAGATAAATATTGCAAATAGGCCCCTAGAGGGACCTATTTGCAAATACCAAAGACCGACTAGACCTACGTGCAATTTTCCCTTTTGCATACAAGGGCATTTTTGTAATTATCATGAGTTGGAGGAGCTTCTATATAAATTACCCCATGCACGCATGCACGTCAGGCACGTGTCTAGGGACCTTTCTGCAATTAAGAAAGAGACCAGGTGTTCATCTGCAATCAATGTTGTAAAAATCACCCGACTAGCCCGACTAGTAGGTCTGACTATTCTAGTCAGTGGGGTGGCCGACCGAGTACCGAATAATTCCGACTAGGTCCACTAGTCAACCCTTTTTTGATAGGAGATACCATATATTTTTACCTTTTAAAAGCAAATTTATTCTAATATGCTTATTGTTTTATTTAAATTCAATTCCTTCTTTTGATTCATTATGATAGTAAATATATATATATATATATATATATATGTAAATATATATATATATATGTATGTATAAAAATGATTTATATATTTAAAAAATCAAAGCTGATTAAAGTCCGACTAAATCCGATTAATCATCTGACTGCCGATTAATCCTTAGTCAGTAACCTGACTGACTGAGTACCAACTACCGACTTTTGCAACCTTGTCTACAATTATCCCCGCCCTCACGTGCATGGCATGCAAGGAGCTAGGTTCAGAGATGGCTTGGGCTCGGATGGCACGTGACAGGCGCAAGTGCCTCGGGGCATGGCTGGGTTGCCCCGAGCCTCCTTGCCTCGGAGTGACGTCGTGGTAGAATCATGGTTGTTGGATGGCCTCCGAGAGGTGCCATCCAACGGTACATGTACTTCGACCCAAGTTGTAGGGTTGGCAGTGAAGATGGGTCTCCAGCGAGGGTAGAATTCCTCCTCCAGACTCTTGTTGCTCCTCCAAAGGTCAAGCGACCTTCAGAAGAGGCTCGCGAGGATGGTGGTCAGCCGAAGGTGGATGTAGGTGGTGAATCTCCATTTCATCACCTTTATTCTATCATTTTAGCCTTAAAAACTCTAGTAAATACATGTAAATACCCTTAATTTTCATAAATTAACATCCATGCATTGTTGTACAAAATGTGATAAAATATTATTTTTAATTCCAAAATTATAGAATAAAGAAAAGAAAAGAAAAAGAATAAAATATCAAAGATATTTTATGACCCTAAACCTTGAGACCTAGGCATCTCGATGACTAGGTCGACAAGGAATAAAGTAGGGGAGATAAGAGACAAAAATACCAATAAAATCCCTTGTAGTTATTCCTTTATTATTCAGTTTTGGGACCTATTTTATTTTCCACTTTCTACACCTCAAATAAAGAAATTTTATTCATGAAAGTTGTATATAATAAAATATAGAAAATTACAAATTTTATTTGATACAAAAATAATATACAATGTACAAGTTACAGTCTAAATAAATTTCCAAAATCCCAACTTCCCAGACCCATATCTCTCAAATAAAAATTCAAAATATATCAAAATCACCTTTAATTATATATAACTTTTAATAAGCTATTTAATAAAGGTAGTTTCATATTTTTTAGAGTTAAGGTGTAAAAGTTAGGTTTTGGACCCCTATTGTATACTATACCCGATTAAAATACTCATTTTCTTTATTATTCATTATTTTATATTTTATATTTTTATAATTTTGTAAATATTATTTAAAATATATGTACATATTAAAATTAGAATAAAACAATAAATAAAACGCCAAAATAAAATACTCATAGAAAATACATAGGTAAAATACCTGTAACTATATCTATATAATAAATAGACTTATTTATTTAAGTGTATATATTATATCAGAAAAATATAATAAAAATATATCAGAGTATCTAAAAATAATTTCTAATTTTATAAATTAATAAAAAATAAAAAAATACAAACTAAAAATAAAATACATAAAAACATAGATAAATATACCTATATAACCCCTAAAAAGTAGCTCGTAATAAATAAGCTCTAAAAAATAAATAAAAATCATAATAAAATAATTTAGAAAATAATAAACATTTTTTATTTTATAACCTAAAATTAATAAAATCAATTATTATTTTATAATAAATTTCGAAATCTTTTTCATGTCTGGTTTTCCGGTTGGTCCACATGGACCAACCAGCTTTCACCCCCAATTGACCTTAGTCAACTCTCTGATCGAGGTCGTAGGGGTGTCAGACCTGCAGTTTGACCCCTCTTCTCATATTTTTCCAAGTCGATACGAGCATCGACTTGGGAAGATTTCTTTTGCATTTTTGTTCCTCGTTCAATGGTGATTCACGCCCGGGTGAATTCTTGGGTTCTAGATCGCTATAACGCCTGCATCTCCTCGCCCTTGGACTCCTCTCCACTTGCCGCATAAAACTCCTCCTCCGTCAAACCCTAAGTCTAAGGTCCGAGCCTCCTTCCCGGTAACAGCAGGAACCTCCTCGACCATCTGGCAAGGCGTCAGGCATCAAATCGAGGTCGATCCCAAAGCTCCGCCACCTCCTCCACCGCTAGCTTCGTATCTGGTGATCTGGTCTGGTTGAGCTTCGTTCTCCCTTTGTAGTTCCATTCCTTCGGGTAATCCTAGTTTAGTTTAGGACTTAATTGCAAGCGATTTACTGACGTTTTCCTCGAAACCCAAAATCATCCTTTGCCGGAGCTCCACCTCTGCCCATTGATTCTGATCGCGTCCGATGCCTTCTGCCTCGCCAACCCCCTCATCTTCTTTCTCTTCTCCTGCTAAACATCCCAAGCACCTCCATACACCCGAGTCTTTCTCAGATTCAAAGATTAGGTCTCCTCCTCCGCCCTTCATCGGAGACCTTCATCCCACCGCGCTCCGCTATCATTCCACCTCCAGGAGACCCTCTGGGATATGTATTTTTGTTCTTGGACTGACCCCTACAGGAGATGACGAAGAAAGGAGGCTCATCGAGCCTCAACGAGCTGCAGGAACGCCTCCCAAGTCCCCTCCGCCGCTAGTTGCCACTGAAGCTCCTTGGAGCATTCTGAAGCATCCAATCAACGCGGGAGGGACCTGGGGTTCTTTTGGGATCATCGACAGTGACACAAGACCGTCGCTCGTGGAGATCGTGATGATCAAAGTTCGCCACTTGGTTGTTCTTTGTCCATTCATCCAACACACCCCGCTACCGTTCAATCAAGATCCGCTCCTCCATGCGAGTAGCTACCGTAGGATCAAGTCTTCAAGGACCCTTGGATCTTCAGCGCACATTCTAATCTGGGTCGTTCGAAGCCAAAGCATCATCGCCATCCGTGGAGCACTACGTGTCAAGTTAACGGCTATCCGTCGTTCGATCTACGTTAAGTGGGGGCAAATTGCAACTATACCCTTGCATTTTTGTACTTTTAATATTGGCTTGTGTAAATTAATTAAGTAGTTTAAAACTTTGGTATTATTTGCTAAAAGATCCTGCAACTTTCCATAATTACACTTTAGTCCTTGCCAACTCACCTCACGTGGCTACCCGCGTGAGGTGGGCATTTTGCGTGCAAGGTCCCGTAGTTATTTATATTTCATTTTAATATAGTATATTTTTGTGCATGTTATAAACTTTTGGTAAAATTGCAGAGAGGCCCTTGGATTTATTTTTATTTACATTTCTGCCCCTATTGGTAGTATAGTTTCTCTTTATTATTTCTATTTATTTAAAATAGTTATTAAACTCTAATTTTTCCAAAAAAATAAGTGTATTCTCCTGATTGCACACACTTCCATGTACATATTTTATTTTATAATTTTAGGATCATTATTATTTATTAAAAAATACCCCCTTTTGTCCCTGTTTGTAATAGAAAACCCATAAAAATAAAAAACTGTTCTAAACAAATACCAAAAAATACATTTTGTTTATTTATGTATTTTTAACCCTTAGATCAAAAATCACTAAAAATTATAAAACAAAACTCCTAAAATTGAAAGACCCTAAAAACCTTTATAAAAATATATAAAATCCCCAAAAATTCCAAAAATTATGTTCTCGATCTCTGATTTTTTTATATTATTATTATTTTAAAATTAATTTGGAGATGTTTTGATTTTATTTTCAATTTTTAATATCCATTTCAATTCGGCTTATTTAATCGAACCTTATTTTAGGGTATTTTTGGACGAGTTGACAAGTCACATTCAGGATGAGTTGCCTTGGTGTATGTTATTTGCTGATGATATTATGTTGATTGACGAGACTAGAGATGGAGTAAATGAGAAGCTTGAGGTCTGGAGACATGAGTTGGAGAGTAAAGGATTTCGTATAAGTAGGGCTAAGACAGAATATATGGAGTGCACCTTTGATGGAAGCAATGGTGAAGGAATTGAGGTGAAGATTGGTGATGATAACATTCATAAGAGAGATTCTTTTAGATATCTGGGATCTATTTTGCAACATGATGGGGAAATTGATGGAGATGTTACTAACAAAATAAATGCAGGCTGGCTAAGGTGGAGAGGAGCCTCTGTTGTTCTCTGTGATAAGAAAATTCCTTTAAAAATTAAAGAAAAGTTTTACAAAGCAGTCATGAGACCTACTATGCTCTATGGATCTGAATGTTGGCATGTGAACCATAGACATGTGCAGAGAATGGTTGTAGCAGAAATGAAAATGCTAAGGTGGATGTGTGAACACACACACGTAAAGATCGTATTCGAAGTGATGCAATCAGAAAGAAAGTTGGTGTTGCTCCGATCGAGGATGAGATGCGAGAAAACCTCTTAAGATGGGTTGGTCTTTTGCAAAGAAGATCAGCCGATGCACCAGTTAGGAGATGCGAGTGCTGGGATGTTGAGCCGGTTAAGAGAGGGTGGGGATGGCCCAGGAAGTGTTGGAAAGAGACCATACGAAGGGATCTTTGTTTTGTGGATATAGACTCGGGATTGACCCAAGATAGATCTGAATAGAGGCGAAGAATCCATGTAGCCGACCCTACTTAATTGTGGGAAAAGGCTTTGTTGTTGTTGTTTGACTTTAAAAATACATAAAAATAGCAAAAATTCTTAAAAAATCACAAAAAATGTAAAAAAATATTTAAAGACAAAAATATTTTTTTTCTTTTTTTATTATTTTTAATAGTATTTATATATATATTAGTTTATGTTGTATATATACTCCATATAGCCTTATTTTATTTTTTTAAAGAAAAATAGAAAAATAGAAAAGAAAATATAAAAATAGAAACTGAAAATCAAAATACAAAAAAATAAAACAAAAATAAAATAAAATATTGAAAAGTAAAAACCCACAAAAAGATTTATTTTGGCTAAGTGTTTGAGATAAATTATTCTTTGATTCTTGTCTTGTATGATCTATTCTGTTGCTTCATGTGTTTGCCCCCTACTTGTTTGCCATTATACATTCTTAGTAGGGTATAATAAATTTTAACTCCTACTCTTAATTTCTTTATTATATGTGTGGGTTAATTGTTGAAACAATGAGAGGATTTGAGTAGTCGTCTCAATGACAGTGGGCCTGATTTGTCAGGCCATTATCTAGCGACTCCCTTCCAATCATTTTTTCATTAGATTGTCCAGAGGTCCTTGTTAGTGCGAGCTCACCGGAGAAGATCTCCAACAACAGAGATGACCTGGTGCTTTCGGCCATTTAAGAGACGAGGTTCCTACAAGAGTCAATAATAGCCAAAGCAATTTGGCGAGCTGGAGGGTGAACTGAGGGCCTAGGCATGTGGAGAAGGTGGGGGACCAATGGGTCCTCCGCCTTGATGACGGAGGAGATGAGTCGGAGCGGGGAGGTGTTCTGGAGGAGAAGAAAGGTGGGTGGAGGGTGTAACGAAGATAGAGGTGATGTGATGAAGCTCGTTAGGTGATCAACCAGAGGTGACTTGAAGTGTGTGTCTCTGAGTAATTACGAGAAAATTCAAGGAAAAAGTTATGCTTGAAGTGTGTGTCTCTGAGTAATTACGAGAAAATTCAAGGAAAAAGTGATGGAGGAGAGATTACCTAGTCGAAGATGGTGAATTGATGGAGGAATAGCTTGGGATGGGGTTCCATTGGAACCTCAGGTCTTCGCTCAGACTCACGCAACCAATGCGGGGAGCTCGAATGGCAGGCAGAGATGCCATTACTCGGTCGGAGCAACCGAGGATCACATCAGGGAATTGGAGTCGTTATCGCCTCGACGATCGCCCTCTATTGTCGTCAGAGAGTGGAGGAAATTGGGTTCCATCCCCTTGAGTGGTGGATAATTGTGGGTTGAATGGCAATCCAATGTAGGTGGAGGGACCGGGGACCGAGGCTTTCCTCTCCAGCGAGCTGGAGAAGAAGGGGGTTGATGCGGAGGAGGTTCTGGAGAAGGGGCTGTTTAACCCAAGAAGTCAAGCGGTCGTATTGACTCACAAGGCGAGTCAACAGTCGATGCGGTGACCGCTCGAAAATCCGGATTCAAACAACAATTAACCCACGACAAATATATCAAGCAATGAAAGTAAATGTGCGGAGTCAAAATTTATTATAACTCTACAACAAGATGTGTATAGGTGCAAGTATGTGTAGAGGTCGAACACAGGGAGCAGACAGGTAGAACGGGGCACAAGTGCACAAAATGTGTGAATGTGATAAGTGTCTACTGAGCTAATTTTTTGTGGGTTTTAATTTTATAATTTTTTATTTAATTTTTAATTTTATATTTTTGTATTTTGATTTTTAATTTACTGATTTTATATTTTCTTTTTAGATTTTATATTTTTTTATTTTCTTTTTCAATAATAGGATATATATGCAATGTAATGAAAGGCAAGCTAGAGTATTTATAAAAATAGATAAAAATACTCAAAAATAAGCAAATAAAGTCTTTTTGGTCTTTTTATACTTTTTTACAGTTTTTGTGATTTTTGAGTAATTTTTAGAATGTTTTTGGTATTTTTAATTAACAAAATAAAGCAAACAGTGAATAAAATGCAAGGCTGAAACTTAAAATGGAAAAATAAAATGGCAAACAGTAACAAAACTTCTCCAAATTAATTTTCGCTTAAAGACAATGAAATATAGAAAATTTAGAGACAAAGTTTATATTTTTAGGAGTTTTGTAGAATTTTTAATATTTTTATAGATGTTTTAGAGTTTTGCCATTTTTAGGGTTTTGGTTTTGTATTTTTTAATGATTTTTGGTCTGGAGTTAAAACAAACTAAAGTAGACAATATATATTTTTTTGGGATTTTTCTGGACAGTTTTTATATTTTTTAGGTATTTTATAAGCTAGACAGTGCACAAAATAGATGTTTTTGATTTTTTATAAATATAAAAATGCAATAAGTATGGAAAACAAAAATAGGCCGTTAAACTACACTACAGCAGGACACTACTGTGATTTTTGGGGATTTTTTGGTGTTTTGTAGACGCATGCATAAAATACAAACAACGAAAAGAAAAACCGTATTCGCAGGGGTGTTTTTGGTAATTATCTGAAAATGCGAGGGCCTGAAAGTAAATATCTCAGAAAGTTACAACTATTTAACAAAATTCGCAGACTTAATACCAATAACCCAAACCCGCAAGGTGCAATTTGCAAAAACGCCAAGGCGCACGTGGCTTGCACGCGCGCCTGGCAAGGACGAATTCGCAATTATCAAAAGTGTTGGGGGCTTCAATGCAAAATTCTAAAAGTTTATATACTACAGCCTATTGTTTTAGTACTAACATCAAATAACCAAAAACACCGGGGGGGCCCCTGCAAAAACGCCAAAGCCACGTGCTACGCACGCGCCTGGCGGGGGCCTCTATGTAATATAACAAACGCTAGGGGGGAATTACGCAAATATTACAAAAATGATTAAAGGCCGTTGAGAGTTTTAGAACTATATATTAAATACCAAAAACGGGCTGGGTGCGTTAGAAAAATACCCAACCCCAGCGGAATCCAACGGCGTGGAGGCGCCCACTAATACACGTGGCGCGACACTGGGAGGCGATACCCCTTCGAATGCGCGGACCAGATTAGATTGGAATTGGGTAATCGGACGGCTGAGAAGATCTTTTATCCAACGGTGCCTGTAGCGCACCAAGAACACGCCGCAATCCGACGGCGCTGGGCGATTGGGGAAGAACGGTGAAGAAACTCGCCGGTAGCGAGTTTGGCTTGGATGCAGGTCCGTTCCCGACGACCCTCTTCGTCTCCTACAACTCGCGGAGGCACCTGGGACGCCCTCTTATCTGATTGCTGCTCCAAAACGGCGTGGAACACGCTAGCCAGCAGCGGTAACGTGGTAGAACGGGGGCAGCCCAGGTCGTGCGCGCTCCCGCGAACTCGATCCCCCAGGTGGGGTCTTTAGCTCCTGGATCTGCAATGGACCAAAACGAGCAGCAGCAAACAGAAACGCAGGTCCTAGACTTATTAGGCGACGGGTTGGCGTGATGTGGTGAGATGGAGGCTCGCCGGAGCGAGCTCCGGCAAGGGGCGGATTAGATGTTTGGTCGGGTGAAATGTGTGAGTTAGGATGGTAAACTATTCCTGCGACTATGAGGAACCTAAAGTGCATAAAAAAAACGAAAATAAAGCAACATAAAACACCCCTCAAAGGTTTTAACACCTGAGGTATACCTCGACGGCGACCACGCCGGAGGTGAAATGGAGCCACTCCTCGGCCCAGCAAGGTGATTCCCGGTCGGCTGGAGGGTACCCTGTCACGATTCCCGGTCCTGAGCGCGAGAGAAGGGGCCAAGCTAGATCAAAGGAGGGTTCAAAGTGAAAAGGGAAGAATGGTGCGGTTTTGAATGTTGGTGGTCGAGGCTCCTTGATCGAGGTGTCAGAGGTGCGTCATTGATCCATCGCCCAAGGAAAGATTGGGGCGAGCATCCTCGATCATGGGGGAAGAAAAGTCGAGAAGACTTCGACATGAAACGAGGAGCGGAGAGCCCTCGAAAAAAGCGAGAAAAACGTCCAAAAACCATTCTGACACACAGCAGGGAGGAGGCAGGAGAGTTGACCAGCGGGTCAACTTTCCTAGCCACCTGGTTGGTCCACGTGGACCAACCAGGAAAATCCCTGGAAATAATGCTTATAAAATCTATTAAAAATAGTAAATGATTTTATTGATTTTTAATTATAAAATAAAAATTGTTTATTATTTTATAAATTTCTTTATTATGATTTTTATTTATTTTTATGAGACATATTTTTACAAGTTTGCATTTATACCCTTTATAGTATATATATATGTATATTTAAGTATTCTATTTTTATTTAGGTATTTTTAATATTATTATTTTTATTTATGATTTTATAAAATTATAAATACTTTTATATACATAAATATATTTTTATTTTATTTTTCTGATTTATTTTGTATATTTAATAAAATACAAGTATGTTTTGTATAGGTTTATCTATTGGTAGTGTACCTATGTATTCTATACATGTTCATTTTTATTTTTATTTTTCTTTGCATTTTTATTCTGATTTTAATACACATAATTATTATAAGTAATATTTACAACATTATAAAAATATAAAATTGTAAAAATAATAAATAAATAATAAATTGAATATTTTAATATGTACAAGTGTACAATAGGGGTCCAAAAGTCAACTTTCAAACCGTAGCTCCGCCAAATGCGAAACCACCGCCATTAATTAGCTTATTTTCTTATATATACAATTAAAGGTGAGTATGCTGCATTTGGAGTTTTAATTTGTGAGATACGGGTCTGGGAAGTTGGAATTCTGGATTTTTATTTAGATCATAACTTTTTATCGGTGTATTATTTTTCTGTGAAATCAATTTTGTATTTTTCTTTATAAAATTATCTACAACTTTCATTTACAAAGTTTCTTTATTTGATGTATAAAAAGTGGAACCAAAAATAGGTCCCAAAATGAATAAAGAATGAATAGAATGATATAGGTATTTTATCTATATTTCGGCCCTTATCTCCCCCTACTTTATTCCTTGTCGACCTATTCATCAAGATGCCTAGGTCTCGGGGTTTCGGGTCATAAAATATTTACAATATTTTATTCTTTTTCTTTTCTTTTCTTTTCTTTATTCTATAATTTTGGCACTAAAAACCGCATTTTATACAATATTTACACACATATACATGAATGCTAGAATGCATGAATTAATGCTATTTTCACGCATTTACTAGGATTTTTAAGGCCAAAATGATAGAATAAAGATGATGAAACGTGGATTCATTAGGGGGATGATCTGGACCCTCTACGCAGGTCAGAGGAGTCCGACGAAGGTGATGGTGATGTGAGGCGAAGGTGAGGATGATTTGGGACGATGAATTAATTACGAAAAAATCAAGGAAGGGGCACACATGTGTACCTGGAGATCGGCAAGAGTCATCGGTGGGCGGAGTTGGCTTGGGCTGAGGGTCTGGGTGGTCCTAGGGGTCGTCGCAAGACTCGCTACGCCAATCGTGAGGTGTTCAGCGGTGCCTGAGCGGCCGTGACATGGTCGGATGGCCACGGGTCCCACCAGGGTATGTGGGCCATCGTGGCCAATCCACCTGCCTCCGTCTGTCACAAGGAGGCAGAGGATGGCTAGGTCGTACCCTAGGAATGGTGTACGATGGTAGAAGGAGGTGGAGGCAGAGTATTTATGGTGGTGGGGGTGGTCATTACAGGTGGTGGAGCGGAGGTTTTTGAATGGGCGAATGAAGGTGATAGGGTTCATGATCTGGAGAAATAATGGGTGCGCGAAGAAGATGGAGGTATTATAAATGGAGGGGAGCATTAGGGAGATGCGAGGTGACAGAAGGGTGGATCTAAAAATGGAAGGGGGAAGAGGTTAGGTGAGGCGCACACCGCAGCGAGGAGCGTTAATGAAGGTGGAATAAGAAGTCCGAACCGTTGGATCTTGCGATCTAACAAACCAGATGAGGACGCGAACAAGGGTCTAGGATCTGATCGATCAGATCAGATCTAAGGATGACGGTAGAGGTGGTGACGAATGGTTGTGATGAATCGTGGGCTTCATCCAAGGGTCATGAGAGAACAAATGTCGTGGCAGAAGCGGAACCGTTAGATGAAGGTTCATCTAACGACTGAGATGAAGGGTGGAACTGGAAGGTGGAGATCTGATCAGATGGAGTAGATCAGACGACTGAGGGGTGAGCGGGAGTGAGCGGTTCTAATGAGATCAGAGATCTCATAAGACGGTTGGGAGCGAGTGAAGGATAGACGACCATGGATGAAACGAGGAGAAGGTTGTCCAAGGGCAGAGAATGAAGCCAGTTGGTAGAGAGGAGCGGGCCATGTGGGAGGCCCAGAGGGCACCATGTGGCCCAATAGAAAAAAATAGAAAATTGAAAAACACAAAAATAAAAAAGGGAATAATTAGAGGCCTAAGTAGGAAAAAGTCAAAACAATAATGTTATAGATCTTGATGAGATCTACAAGTTTCGTGTTGAACAAAAACCCAAAAGAAGTCATTTAAACAAAGAAGAATTTTGCAAGCATATTTAATGAGTTAAAAACACTGATTTTGAGGTTTTAAGATTTTTTTGGTATTTTAGTTTTCTTTTAAAAGACAAAATAAACATATACATTATTTAATCTAGTTTTTAGGGTTTTCAATAAATATAAAATCAAAGGAAAATGTTAGTAATAAAATACAATAATTAAGAGTAGAAAATATAGATTAATTATACACATATTATTCACGATACAATATAAGGATAGATTAGGGTGTAATTACAATTTTTATTGAATTGTTTAATCAAAGAGAATAATATTTAGATTCTGACATGTTGTATATGAGATTCATCATACTCCTATACTTAAACTATGCTCGTCCTCGAGCATCTAAAGATGAAGGAGTCGGATTAATTCCTGACAGTGCATGTGAAATTTCAATGCTCAATTCATTGAAGACCCTCAATTTAAGTGATCCTAAAATTCTGGGTTCAATCATGATCTAGTCAAAGGTATCCAACTTTTCTAATTATCAGACTCTCTGTTTGTACATAGAATATAAGGATATGAAGATTAGTGTACTGCAATCATGAGAGTCGAGTCCAGACGTCACCCCAAAGTTCTAGTCCAGGAGACTCTCCTCTAGACCTAATCCTCAACACTAGGAAATAAGTCGGTTCTTTCTTCAATCAATCATCTCATTAGTTTGTCAGACTTGAAAGTGTAGATGGACAACCATATGATGGAGGGCATAGGATTGTGTACATTTTTCTCTCCCTCACATTGGAACAAGGAGCCTCTCAAGTGCCTTATTACTCAACATATGTATATTTTTATTGTTGATCAATGTGTCCGTCAAAAGAATTCGGAGTTGTCTGCACTTGTTTTTCAGGGAGTACACCGGGGTGTATCTCTTTTGAGTATCTAAGATACCTTCAACACCCAGACTTGTATCACTATATGATGCAGAGCCCTTTTTTGGTGCTAGCCCTACTCCTTGGTCCTAATAGTATTTGGTCTAAGTAGACACTTTGAAATGGTTGGAGCGCTCGCCTTTGGTGGGAGCTCTTTTGAATTTGACTTGTGAGGATAGAGCTTTTCTTTCAATATTTCTTTCTTTTCTTTTCTTTTTGGCTGGCTCCACTACTTTTATCAAAAGTTGGCGTACACTGATCAACAATTTAATTAGGTTTCATCACACCCTGACACATAGGTAAAGATCAAATGATAGCATGTGGACTTGTTCACATACTGGCTAGGGTTTTGCTGACACTCAGGTTTCTTGAAGCCTTCATTAACTTTATCTCATCCTCGAGCATCATTAAATCGGGTCGAGACTTAAATCACATGTTCCGGTTCCTTAAGTGATAACTCAACTCATCTCATCAATCATGCAGTTGTGAAAGTGTTGTGCTTGATCATATTCTCTAGAGGGTAGAGATGAAGAGTGCAATATAGCGCTCAAATCTTTCAAACTAGGGAAGTGTGGATATTTAAGTTAAAAAAACCCTAATGACTAAGGCTGCTAACTCAGACTCTCAGAATCTGAGAAATCAAGTGTCCTTAAATCCTCAAGCCTTGAGTGATAGTGAATGTATCAGGAATACACCAACTCATTGGTTAGTGAAACTTTGGTGATTTTTATCTTTTGCAATTTTTATGGATTTTATTTTTTCATTTTTCTTATTTCTTCAGAGAGATAATTATTGGCCCAAGCTCATATGAATATTTGCATCTACTTCCAACCAGTATGGTGTAAGTACAGACCATTAGATGGCTACCCATGTTACTTGAGGACAGAGCCATAGATAGTGTCCTCTAAACCAACCTACTCTGCTAAGGGAGACTGAAGTTCCCTCACTGAAGAGTAGCGAGTCATTTTTAAGCCTAGTAGTTAGAGTCTCTGCCAAAGAAAAATTTTAATTCTTTTCATATTTTTATGGATTTTTGAAAAAGGTTAATTTTGTTTACAAAAAGTTAATCTCTTAATTTTCAAACAAGGTTTTACAGCATTTTTGCCAAACTCAGTTCACAGGTAAACTTAAACCAATCCCAAAAAGTTTTCAAAAATTTTAAACATGAGCTATGGCTAAAGTATACCTACAATAATATACAGAATACCCCTATTCTTAACTTTTGCTATGTTCTCATAGCACAAATGATATGAAGCCATATCTATGGTTAAATACAAGGTGATATAGCAGAACTGACTCAGAGATCCCCTATACTTAGATCAAAAATGACCTAAGTATAAGAAGACAGATGGAGTGAAGGTTGATTGATTCAGGTCCCCCTATACTTAGGCTGAAATAACCTAAGTATTGGATCTGGAAATTAGGTTGAGGGAGTCGTGGTTGTTAGGGTTAGAGGTGAGTTTTAACATATGAAGATGGGGGGGGGGGGGTTGTGCATTGTGTGAATATACAGAGATAGAGGGTGAGTGGATATACAAATATGGATGTGTGTGTGCGTGTATGTGGGGGGGGGTAGATCATCTAGTGATCTACTCTCTCTCTCTCTTTTTGAAACCACATACGAGCCCTCGAACAGAGGACCACTGCACATGATGCATTTTTTTACAACAAAATGCATGAAAGAAATGCTGACTAAAGTTCCTTGAATCTTCCTTGATTTTATTCTGTGGCTCCTCGTAGTGGAAGCTCCCAACTCCACGCCTTCATGTAGATCAAGCGCCCTCGATCTCCATGGATTCTGCCACAAAAGAAAATGTTAGAAGAATATCAAGAAAAATAATAATGAAATGATGCAAAAATAACACTGAAGAAAAGACCTAAAAAATTCACATAAAAAATAATACAATTAAATTCAATAAATAAATAAAAATAAACTGTGTCCCTAGCAACAACGCCATTTGATGAACTGCAAATTTACCTCTTTAATAATGTTGTATTATTGTAGTAATGAGGTAAATTTGGATAAGCAAAAACCACACTTCGAATATGTGGACGTTATTTTACTTGGCAAGTATACCAAGGTCAAACTCAGGACACGAGACTCTTCGTCTATTTATTGAAAATTCTCGATTAATTAATGAGTTAATATTTTCAAAGGCATAGATCTTCATGTATATGCACAATAATATGCGGATGAAATAATTGCAAGGAATGATGCATATAAAAATGCATGAAATGATGCATGTTATTTTCATTTGATTTTTAGATGCAATTAAAAGATGAGACATGAATATAATGCATGATGAAATGCGCAGTCAAGCATGCAAGAGAATGTTATACAAATATGTCCTAAATTAATCACATCCATGAACAATAGATTAGGGGGTCAATTTTAGAGTCAAATCGATCACTAAAAATGATGAATGACATTTAAATAAAATGGCAAGAGACACTATAGATTATCAAAAATTAGCTCCACTAATTAGATGTCAAATCAAGAAATTAATCATACCATTAGAAAGACAATGAAACGAGCATCAAAATGAAACTGAAAATCACTCAATTTGGACTTATTATGCTCAAGCTATGATGGAAATAGTGTGAGGGGCATAAATGTAATAAAAATGCATGAGAAAATAAAGATAAGTATTGCAAATAGGCCCCTAGAGGGACCTATTTGCAAATACCAAAAACTGGTTGGGCCTTCGTGTAATTTTTTGTTTTACGTGTAGGGGCATTTTTATAATTATCATGAGTTGGAGGAGCCTCTGAATAAATTACCCCAAGAGCACAAGTGAGGCACGCGCTGGGGATCTTTATGAAATTAACAAGGAGATCGGGGTTCATCTGCAATTATCCTTGCCCCTCACATGCATGGCATGCGACGAGCTAGGTTCAGAGATGGCTCGGGCTCGGATGGCACATGGCAGGCACAAGTGCCTCGGGGCATGGTTGGGTTGCTCCGAGCCTCCTTGCCTCGGAGTGATGACGTGGCAGAATTGCGACCGTTGGATGGTTGTCGAGAGGTGCCATACAACGGCACATGTACTTCGATCCAAGCTGCAGGGGTAGCGGCGAAGATGGGTCTCCAGCGAGGGTAGAATTCCTCCTCTAGCCTTTTGTTGCTCCCCCAAAGGTCGAGCGACCTTCAGAAGAGGCTCACGAGGATGATGGTCGATCGAAGGTGGATGTAGGTTGTCCAGAGGTCCTTGTTAGTGCGAGCTCGTCGGAGAAGATCTCTAAGAATGGAGACGACCTGGTGCTTCTGGCCATTGAAGAGACGAGGTTCCTGCAAGAGTCAGTAATAGCCGAAGCAATTAGGCAAGCTGGAGCGTGAACGAAGAGCCTCGGCATGTGGAGAAGGTGGGGGCCCAATGGGTCATTCGCCTTGACGACTGAGGAGATGAGTTGGAGCAGGGAGGTGTTCTGAATAAGAAGAAAGGTGGGGGAAGGGTGCAGTGAAGATAGAGGTAATGTGGTTGAGCTCGTTAGGTGATCAACTGGAGGTGACTTGAAGTGCATGCGTCGGAGTAATTGCGAGAAAAATCAAGAAAAAGTGATGGGAGGAGAGATTACCTGGTCGAAGATAGTGAATTGATGGAGGAATAGCTTGGGATGTGGTTCCATTGGAACCTCAGGTCATCTCTCAGACCCACACAGCCAATGCAGGGAGCTCGAATGACAGGCGGAGCTACCATTACTCGATCAAAGCAACCGAGGATCACACCAGGGGAATTGAAGCCGTTATCACCTCAACGAATGCCCTCCACTGTCACCGAAGGGTGGAGGAAACTAGGCTCCACCCCCTTGAGCGGTGGATGCTTGTGGAGTGAATGGCGATCCAACGGAGGTGGAGGGACTAGGGACTGAGGCTTTCCTCTCCGACGAGCTGGAGAAGAAGGGGGTGATGCGAAGGGAGGTTCTGGAGAAGGGGAGATGATATGGACCCTCCGCAAATGTCGGAGGAGTCTGACGAAGGTGATGGTGATGTGATGCGAAGGTGAGGATGATTTGGGACTACGAATTAGTTATGAGAAAATCAAGGAAGGGGCACAGATGTGTACCTGGAGATCGGAGAGAATCGCCGGTGGGAGGAGTTGGCTTTGGCTGAGGGCATGGGCAGTCCTCGTGGTCGTTGCACGATTCACTAAGCCAATCGTGAGGTGCTCAGTGGCGCCTAAGTGACCACGGCATAGACGGATGACCACAGGTCCCACCGAGGTGTGTGGGCCATCGTGGCCAATCCACCCGCCTCCGTCTGTCACAGGGAGGCAGAGGATGGCTATGTCGTACCCTAGGAATGGTGGACGGTGATAGAAGGAGGCAAAGGTGGAGTATTTATGGTGGTGGATGTGGCCGTTACAGGTAGAGGAGAGGTGGTTTTGAATGGGCGAATGAAGGTGCTATGGTTCATGATATGGGGAAATAATGGGTGCACGAAGAAGACGGAGGTAAATGCTATGGAGGGGAACGTTAGGGAGATGCGAGGTGACAGAAGGGTGGCGCTAAAAATGGAAGGGGGAAGAGGTTATGTGAGGCGCATACCACAGCGAGAGCGTTACTGGAGGTGGAAGAAGAAGTCCGGACAGTTGGATCTTGCGATCCAACGACCCATATGAGGGCGTGAACAAGGGGCTAGGATATGATCGATTAGATCAGATCTAACGGTGAGGGTAGAGGCGGGTAACGAATGGTTGTGATGAAACATGGGCTTCATGCAAGGGTTGCGAGAGAACAGGTGTTGTGGTAGGAGTGGAACCGTTAGATGAAGGTTCATCTAACGGTTGAGATGAAGGGCGGAACTGGAAGGTGGAGATCTAATTAGATGGAGTAGATCATATGGCTGAGGAGCGAGTGGGTGTGAGCGGTTCTAATGAGATCAAAGATCTCATCAGACGGCTGGGAGCGAGTGAAGGATAGATGTCCATGATTGAAGAGGGGAGAAGGTGATCCAAGGGCAGAGAATAAGCCGGGTGGCAGAGAGAGGAGCGGAACACGTGGGTGACCCAGAGGGCGCCACGTGGCCCAATAAAAAAATACAAATAGTAAAAACAAAGAAATTCAAAAAGAAATAATTGGAGGCCTAAGTAGTAAAAAGTCAAAACATGAAAGTTGTAGATCTCGATGAGATCTACAAGTTTCATGTTGAACAAAACCCAAAAGAAGTCATTTAAACAAAGATGATTTTTGCAAGTATTTTTATTGAGTTAAAAATAACTGAAAAATCAAAACATGAAAGTTGTAGATCTCGATGAGGTCTACAAGTTTCGTGTTGAATAAAAACCCAAAAGAAGTCTTTTAAACAAAGATGAATTTTCACAAGCATTTTTAATGAGTTAAACGCCGATTTTGAGGTTTTGAGATTTTTTGATATTTTTAGTTTCGTTTAAAAGCCAAAATAAATATATACAATATTTAATCTAGTTTTTAGGGGTTTTAATAAAATATAAAAACAAAGAAAATTTTAGTAATAAAATATAATAATTAAGGTAGAAAGTATATGTTAATTATACACATATTATTCACAGTATAATACAAGCTTAGATTTATGATTTAATTGTGATTTTTATTGAATTGTTTAAGCAAGGAGAATAATAAATGGATTTTAATATGATGTATCTGAGATTCATCACTATAGCGGCTCCTGGACACTATTGGATCACTCAGAAAGGGATAACTTTATGAGAATTGCTCAATAAAGGAGCTACAATAATCATTAGTGTAGAAAAAGAAACATTTAAATAATTACTCTCTAGTGTCCCAAAATATCTCATGGATGAGCTCTGTCTCTTGGTTCATCAAGTATGAACATGTATGATTCCTTTGAGAGATCATGCTTCTCATATGTCTTCATATGCACACCAACTCGTCGGTATGTGGACATTGGTTAGGCCTAGACCTAGCCAATGGGTTGGGGGCTCGCCTGCCCAGCCCGCTCATGGGCCGGGCTTGGGCTAAGAGATTTGAGGCATGGGCCAACCGGACGTGCCTGCAAAAAATAAAAATTATACAAATAAAGGTGAATAATACATGTATTAATATTACATACATCAACTTTTTCATATGTGACACCAGTTTTAAATAAAATTTAATAGTTTACTTGTCAAGTAACATGTAAACTACTTAAATTAGTTATATAAAGTAAATATAATATTAATAAAATCATTCGTACTTATTAAATACCATTAAAAAATTTCAATAGAAAAAGAATAAAATGGACCATGGGCTAGCCCATGGCGAGCTTTGACAGAGGTTTTTGAACCTCGACATGTTTGGCCCGACCCGAATTTTGTCCAGGTCTAGTTAGGTCCCAACCTAATGGTTTGTCTAATGTACACATTCAGGCTAGATATATATCTATCTCTGATCAAAGAATGTGCGCCTGATCGTGACAATTATGATTCACGTCTTAGTTTATCTAAACATCATGTATATGACTTGACTATTTTAACACCTCTATATCACTAATCCTATACAAAGGAGCTGCATCAAGAAGTCGGTCGGAAATCAATCATTAGAGAAGATGGCTATCTCTTTCTTAAACAAGAGATCTTTATTGAATATTCATGATATTCAATGTGGTCATGGTACATAACTCTAATTGTATATAGGGACTGTAATATAAAGTACATTCACAAACATTCATTTCAGATGGACATGATAAAGCAATAACTTATATCCTATACAGTCTAGAGCTATTCATGTTCAACTCTTAAACCCATATTTAGTATATGTTGGTCAAAGACCTATTGGGTCAACAATTTGGAAAGATGATTAACAATGTTGTCGGTAAAAGCAACCTTGGTGATCGTGATATCTCCACTCTTTTAGATCTCCCGAATGATGTTATATATCCTCTCTACGTGTTTGCTTTTTCCATGACATAGGGATTCCTTAGCTTGCTCTATGGGACCCATGTTATCGCAGAGCAATGGAATGGGACATTTCGATGAGGAAACTACATCATGATCTAAGATGAACTTGCGCAACCAAACAACCTCTTTAGCAGCATCCAATGTCGCTATGTATTATGATTTAGTCGTTGAGTTAGCTATGGGTGTCATGCTTCTTTCTTCTCCAGCTCACAACACCACTGAAGTTGACTTCATATCATCTACATCTAATTATAAGTATGAATCCATGTACCCTAGATTGGATATCATTATCTCCATCAACCAAGACATAGTTTTAGGTTCTTCTTAGGTATTTGAAAATGTTTTTTGCTATGATAAAGTGTTTCTCTCGATAGCATGATTGGTAATGGATTATCACTCCCACCGCATGGTAGATGTCTGCTCTTGTAAACATGATGGCATACATCATGCTTCTTACAATCGATGCCTAAGGGCATCCGATCATGGCTTTCATTTCCTCAACAGTTTGAGGACCATCCCTTTAGATAGATGAGTACCATGTCTTATGTGAAAGAAACCTTTCTTGAAATTATCTCTCTTGAATATTTCCAAGATCTTTTTGGTATCCTTGTTGTGATAGTCCCAATATCCTCTTTTCTCTATTTTTGAACAACTTCAGACTAAAGATGTAAGAGGTTTCACCAAGATCTTTCATCTCAAAAGCAAGGGACAACCAGATGTTAACACTGAGGTTGACATCCCAATATCATTCCCAATGATAAGGATTTCATCTACTTGAAGCGCAATGAACACAATGGTGCTCACACTAAGCTTCTTGTATACACATGGCTATTCACGATTCTGAACAAAATCATATTTTCTTATGGTTTCATTGAATCGGATGTTCCAACTACAAGAAGCTTGTTTGAGCCCATAGATGGACTTCTTCATCTTGCACACTTTACCTTCCTCAACTATGAAGGCATGGGGCTGCTTCATATAGATATCCTCTTCAAGGTATCCATTGGAGAATGTTGTCTTCACATTCATCTGCCAAATGTCTTAGTAAATATGTGCAACTATATCTAGTAAGGCCTTAATGGATTAAAGCATGTCCGCAAGAGAGAATGTCTCATCATAATCGATGCCTTCTCTCTATGTGTATACCTTGACTACGAGTCGTGCTTTGAAGATCTCTACCTCCCCATCAGATGCCCTCTTTCTCTTGAATATCCATTTGCACCCAATGAGTTTTAACCCCTTTAGGTTGATGTTCGGAGGGTCCATACAACATTATTGTGCATGGAGACTATCTCAGACTTCATTTCTAGCATTCAGCTATCCATGTCATGATCTCCCAATGCTTCATTATATGAAATCAGAACATCATCGCACTCATCTGATACATGGAAACCATACATTTTTTGTGGTCTTACAACCCTATAACTCTTTCTAAGAGGTATGGTTGTGTCATTTTCTATATCTCTCCCTCTTTCGTGTGAAAACTTCACCCGGTCTCGATACACTCGATTAGTTCCTTAAATTTATTACTATCTTTACCTTTTAGTGAATCCATCTTCCATAAATTTGACAACTCTAGAAACAAATACCTTTTGAGTATGAGGATCATAAAGTTGGTATCATGTACCATTCTTTGTGTATCCACTAAAATAACAAACTCTAGTGCAACTTTTAACTTGCTTGCATCCACATTTTTAGCATGGACCAAACAAAACCCAAATCGTTAAGTATCGTACACTTGGCTTGGTACCATACCAAAGCTTATGAGGGGTTTTAGGTACATATTTAGATGGAATATTATCTAGGACATAAGCTGCAGGTTCTACTGCATGTCCTTGGAAACTAAGAGGTAAGTTTAATTTACTCAGCATTGATCTCACCATGTCCAATAGGATTCTATTGTATCTCTCTACAACTATGTTAGATTGAGGAATACATGCAGGAATGAGATTGAAAATAATTCCCTTCTCCTTAATGTATTCTTTCAATTCATCTGAGATGTATTCACCACCTCGCTCAGATTGAATTCATTTTATCTTCTTTCTAGTTTGGTTCTCTACCAAGGCCATACACTCTTTGTACTTTTTAAAGGCTTCATATTTATGACATAAAAAGAAGATAAAGTCATACCGTGAATAATCATCAATAAAGGTCACATAATAGTGATGTCCATTTCGAGTCACAGTACGAAAGGGACCACATATATCATTATGTATTAGGTCAAGTATACCTTCGCATATTTCACCTTTCTCAGATAATGATGTCTTGGACATTTTTCCACAAATAAAAAGTTTTAAGTAGGTAGATCACAGACTTTTTGGAAATCTAGAAGTTTGTCCTTTACCAATCTATTCATCATATCAACGAGCACATGTCCAAGTATTTGATCCATCCTCTATTAGTTGGTGGTAGAACAATCTTTCAAAACATTACACACAGGGTGTCACCTTACACCTAGAGGTACTCCTAATAATTCCCAATCAAAGAGGTAATCTTCCGGGTTGTTGGGTTTCAGTATCACATCTTTAAGGAGACTACCATGATTACATAACCAAAATATATTTCTGAGATTGAAGGAAAGCCCTTGCACCTCTCAAATCTGTGAGAGTCGGAAATAGAGACTTAGGGGGCAAGTCCATGAATTTGGGCTCTAGCCTTAGGGGATACGTCCACACACACTCTGTCTGGGGTTAAGTACTTGTGTCCAACGAGGGCTTTATCCACCTGTAATACAAGAGTGATTTTTATTCCAAGCTCATTTAGGTCAACTTGCTCGATTCAGTCTCAAATTTAGAGTTTTATTTGTCGCTTTGAATTAATGTGAGCACAAAAGTACACGCCTAATGTTCAGCTCCATTTTCTTTTTAGACTTAAGTTATAAAAACCAAGGGAGGAATTAGAAAACAAAATTCAAACGTAAAATCAATGATGTATGCTCAGAAAAGTTATAATCACAGTGCTTCCCAGCACTCTCAATATGGGATGCAAAACTGAATTTATAAATATTACACTATATGTATGCAGGTTGGAAACAACACCAAAACATGATACCATTAGCATGAAAGAATCAAATTTCATTTTGCGCTAAGTTGTATGTATTTACCGTGCGTCTCATTAGTGATGATGTGAATCTTAATATGCAAGTGTGGCCTAAATTATGAGGGGCACATACATATATGTACTTAATTCTACTCGTGTGCTCCTTCTAATTATCATCACTCAAGTCGATCTCTACTCTCGGCGAGAGTGAAACATGTCTCAACAAATCACAATTAAAACATAAAGAAAGTCTAAATCTTTTTTACATGCGTGAGCTCTTAAACAAGATCCATTGTAAAAATAAAATTACTTATGACTATTATAACACAATAGTTACAAAAATAATTACAACACAAAGGTAATTAATTAACTAATTATGAAATTAATGCTCAATCCAGTTACTACTTTGGCCTCGTCGGCTCGAGCTCCAAGATCGATGCCTCTACGTCACCTAAAGTCAATCAACTCCACAGGCTCTGCCAAAACATCATATGGTTAGAGCATTCAAATAGATCTATTAAGTTAATTAATAACAGAAACAAAAAAGGGATTTTACACCCATAACCCTGATAATTTCGCAATAACATTCATAACCCCGCATAATCGCGAATTACGCTGAGGACCCTGAATAAGTGTGTCGTCTTACACCTATAACCGTCTGTTACTTTACTTCGTTAACTCAACCAGATGATTGAGTTAATCTAACTCATCAACGATCTAACGGCTGAAATTTAATCTAAATAAAAAAAATAAGTATCTCAATTTTGGTTGCCAGGAGGTGGTTTCTCTGGGTTGGAGGGTGTGCGTCCGGGGAGGGTTGAGGGGAGGTCTGAGCTGCCAGCAGGAGCGGGGGCGGGGCTGCCAGGAGGCAAGGGAGGTTGCCGGGGTCGGGCTTGCGTTCAGCGGGGGAGGGAGTGCTGCGGCTGGAGCGGAGCTGCCACGAGGCACCGGGTGGGTTTCATCGGGGGAGGGTGTTTCTTGTGTTGGAGGGCGGGCGGTGATCGGGGCTACCAGGAGGCGGCCCTGGGTTCACGGGGGTCGGGTTGGGAGGAGGGTGGTCGGCGGTCGGGCTTGGGTACAGCGGGGGAGGGGGGTTGCGTCTAGAGCGGGGCTTCCACGAGGCAGCGGTGGGTTCAACGGGGGGAGGCGACTGGAGGGTGTGCGGGGTTCGGGGGAGGTCTGACCTGGGCGGTGGACGGGGATACCAGGAGGTGGCTTTGGGTTCACGGGGGTGAGGGGTGTGGAGTTGGCGGGGGAGTTCGGCGGTCAGGCTTGAGTACGACGGGGGAGGGGGCTGCGACTGGAGCGGGGCTTCCAGGAGGCAGCGGGTGGGTTCAACTGTGGGGGGGGGGGGGGGGGGGGGGCGGCGACTGGAGGGTGCGCAGGGTTCGGGGGAGGTCTGACCTGGGTTCGGTGGTCGGGACTACCAGGAGGTGGCCTTGGGTTCACGGGGTGGGGGTGTGGAGTGGGGCGAGGGAGTTCGGCGGTCAGGCTTGGGTACAGCGGGGAGGGGGGATGCGGCAGGAGACGAGGTCTTCGGCGGCGTGGTGGGGTACGGACATGCTGCCCAGGAAGAGGTGGTCGGGGACTGCCTTGGCGGGAGGGTCGGACCTGCTACCCAAGGAGGTGGGCGGGGGGGAGGTCGGGGATAGCCGGCTCGACGGGAGATTTCGTGGCGGGAGGAGCGGAAGGGATCTCCAAGAAGCTTTATTAAATTTTTTATACTGGTGGCACATTTTATAAATGTGATATGCTTATAAGGGTAAAATTGGCAATATGTAACTTTTTCCGTCTAACATAACGGGCATCCCAAACGGACCATGACACAGGGTTATGTCATGTAAGAGCTAAGCATTACTCAGGATTTCTCATGTAATTCGCGATTATACAGGTTTATGAATGTTATTGTGAAATTACTCAGGGTTATGGGTGTAAAAATCCCAACAAAAAAAACACAAACTAAGTCAACAACACAACAAAAGTCAACAAAATCAAGACTTAACCTAAATAGCACAAAAGATTCACTTAGTCTAATA